>RJWH01000984.1:179398-502438 GCA_004363575.1 Solenodon paradoxus
AGACATGCACAGGGGCCACCTATCAGAACTACTTCCCTTCTTTTCCCTTTCTATATAAGTCCCTCCATTTTAATAAAATTTTGCAGCTTGATCAGAATTCGTTGTCTTGCTGTCATTTTTCGCACCTCTTGTCCCACCCCTTTCATCCGTTCTAGGTGGATCTCCGGACCCCAGCTGACTATTCTGCAGGTCGGACACAGATAAAGAAGATGTGGTATATATGCTCAGTGGAATACTACTCAGCTGTTAAAAAAGATAAAATCATGCCATTTGCAGTAACATGAACAGAATTAGAGAGGATTATTCTAAGCGAAATAAGTCAGAAGGAGAAAGAGAAATGCTGTACGATCTCACTCATAATGTGGAATATAAAGAAACAAATCAAACAGACAAAGAAAAGCAAAAACTAATCTTTTGGACATTTGACAGCATAAAATTGAGGTTACCAGAGGGGAAGGCAGTGGATGTGGGAACGAAAGGTAGTAGGGTCCAATGGACAGTGGTGGAAATTTTGTGGTGGGAACATTGTATTTTTGATGAAGAGTGAACTTGTACCTCTAAAACACTGCTTTGTAAATCAAAAGTTACCTCAATATAAAATAATGTGGAGCACGTGCCTGTGGTTTAGGGGCTAAGACACAGACGATGAACGCTGTAGACACACGTTTGTGGCTCTCAACTGGGGAGAGAGGGGCAAAAAAAATGAAGAAACTGAAAAAATATGTAAGTCAATACTCACCTGAAGATTTTTTGCAATTTATAGTAGATAATAGACAAGCATCTATGAAAAGAGAACCACACAGCAGTGAATGAAGGATGTGTTCATATTAAGTAGGTGAAGACATCAGCAAAAAACTCTAGATTACTCATAGGTACAGGAGATGAAGCCGACATAGTCTAAAGACCAAGAAAACATTCACAAGTAAAATTGTTCTACAACTGGGACTATCCCAGTGCCAAGAAATAACAAAGTATGGCTTCAGAGTTGGCATTAGTTTTCTCTTGTTACTAACAATAGATCTATTCTCACTTTGGCCACCACCTCAGGGCCTACTTACTTCCCACATGTAGAGCAGAGGTGTCCAAATCAGCCTCCGACCTGGGGAAGTACCAGTAGAGTGAGGGGCCAATGCACCAGGCGCCATCCCTCGCTCGTGTTGGAATGTGTATGGCTGGTGGTGCTGTTTCAAATGTTTACCAAGAAGAACAGAAGGTGCTTTCCCTCTTGGAAATTCTTCTCTTCCTCCCTCCACCCTATTGCTAAGAGTAGTTCAAACATGACTCAGAATTAGGGTCTCCTATTTGCCCACTCACCCAAGGTACTTGGGTTCCGATGAACTCTACATCTCTCACCATTCAAAAGGCACTGAAATATGGTGAAATTTATCACCAATCACAGAATCATAGACTCAAACAATCCCAATGTCTTTCAGATATTGGAACATTTTCCCCAGATGTTCATCAAATTGATGCAGTGTTGGCAAAGCTGCAACTTCAAGACACAAATCAGTTCATCTTGAAAACAACTGTGATTGTTGAAAAGCTCTACCTCATGTGGAGTTGCCTGACACTTTTGAGGTGTGGCTAATTCCATCTCTAAAGTCCATTCAGATCCAGTCTAATTCTGTTCCACTAGACATTCTGTCAGATAGTTGAAAGCTCTTAATCCCTTTGAGTTCCTTCTTCTGCCAAAGCAACACATAGATAACTTGAAGCATTGGAAATGACTGTTTCAAATCCTTTATTTCCCATTTGAATTCTTGACACTTTAAGAGATCAATTTGCCTATATCTCCCTTAAAACCTGGCTCCTAAAAAGTAATAAAACACTCCAGATATAAACTGACCAAAGTAAAGTAAAATGGAAACTCTCATTTTAGATGTCTTGGTAGTATACTTTTTATAAATACAATCTAAAACTGAATTTAACTCTAAGCTATGGTCTAATAACATGGTATGTGCTTATTTTGAGCAAAAATATTTTAGCTGCAAGTACCTCCTACTTGCGATAAAATAACTAATTTTTATTTATCATGCCTCCCTCACACAATATCCCCAAATCTGTGAGGATAGTGACATGTCTCATACTCTTTATAACATTTCTACTTGAGCCCCAGTCATAAGTATTTTCGAAGTGACTAGTTCAACAATCTAGGGAAAGAAACCCTATTCCTGATCAAGAAATCTCCATGGGAAGATGTCACCATGGAATTCTGTGATATAAAAATAAAGGCTCCAGCAGCCTCATGAGATCCCAACACTGATCTGATTTCCCTTCTGAGTCTTCCTCTCAGGACCCCTAACCCAACCAGAAACCCTGGAGAAAGCCCCTGAATGGTGAGTGAGCCTGTCCAACACCTGAGGGATAAGAAATGAGAAGAAACTTAACCAGTCATTTATTTCAGTTCCTTCTGATCACTAGACTATAAGATGCTAAAGACAGGAACTATGGCCTCTTTTCTTTTTTAAAGAAAAAGTGCAGGCAGAAATGAAGGTGAGTAGGCAGGCAGGAAGAAAAAGGGTGAAGAAGAACTTTATTTTAGTTTCATTTAAGTTGTTCACACTGGTTGTTTCCCCACAGACTCAGGACTCTAACCCAGGAGTACATGATATGTGCTCCTTCGGAGGCAATTAGCCTAACCACTACTCCCCAGGGCGTGCCGAACTGTCCTCTTAAGCATCATATGATATTGACTGCATGAGTAAATGAATAAATACTGAAGAACTGTATTTTTCTTGGTGTCTAGTTTATGTCTGGGAGAGAAAAATTTCTTCATTACTAGGTTAACTCATTAAATCAATGGCCATGATCCTGAAATTTTATTACAGATTTTTGTGGTAAAGTAGTATTTGATGACTTGTTTAAAAAATAAAATGTAAGCAAAGAGCTGACTTTAACAGCTTATTAGTGGGGGTACCCTGGTGGCCTTGTGGTTTATACACTGGATACAGTCCACATAATCCTAAGGTCCCAGGTTCAAGACCCGGGGGCTTGGGGGAACAATCAAGATGAACAACTAAAAATGAAAATACTTCTCTCTTGTGCCTGCTTACTAGCTTTCATTCCTGTCTCTACCTTTCCTTTAAAAAAAAAAAAAAGCTTATTAGGGTCATAAATACACTTAAAAAGCTTACATGATGGTTTCTTTAGATGTGCAGATTTTCAGTTTGATGTAGCCCCATTTGCTTATTTTTGCTTTTGATCTTCTTGCTGCTGGAGTTGAATCTCCATCGATAGCTCTAATGTTGCTGTACCTGAAGGGATGGAGGTGGACGTGGTGTTGTGTGGAATGTATCGAGGTGAAGCTGTACTCCTGAAACTTATATAGTGCTGTAAGTCAGTGTTAACACAACAAAAATAAAATTTAAAAACCCTTGTAATGAAAAATAAACCTACCTGAAAGTGAGGAAGAAGAACGGAATAGAAAGCAAAAAAGCAAACACTTCCATCATGTTACACATCAGAGCCTCCTACAGCTCTCTCTTCAACTGTGGGATCAAGCCTACATGCTTCATACTGAGTTGAAATGATTTCTATTATCTGCATCCTCACTTTACTCAGTTATATTTCCCAAAGCCCCAATTCTACCCTGGACGCCTATAGTATTTGCCAGGAGATTCCTTTAACCCAAAGGATCTTCTACCTCTTCTTCAGTATATCTTTCAAGAAAACATTCAACAAAATATCACCTCTGGAAAGGCTCCATGACTAATGCCATCCCATTGTGATTATCCTTTTTCTTTGCCTAAAGCCTATGGATTATCTGTAAGACAGCGCGCTGGTTATCTTTTCAACCAAGAAGTTCTGATAATTCACTTTAAAAGCTTAAATATATTACCAAAACAATTATGGATTGATTATAACTTGTGCAATGCTCATCTTGCCTCCCCGAAGTATTCATAAACCCCTTGAGGAAAAGAGCAATCATCTTTAATATTCATTAAATATGCCAGATACAACAGTTAAATTAAACAGATGATGCATGAATACATGAATGAGTGATATACATCAGCATGTGAGTGTTGAAGGAATTCTTCACTGCTGGATCTGTCCAAGTCATGGTACTGAGGATAATAATAAACTAGGACATGACCAATTAAGATCCAGTGACCATTTCTTCAAAGCCCCAATCCTAAGAGAACTCATCAACTGTAGCCTACTGTCCTTGTCAGCTTCCTGCATTCAGTCCTCCCTACCTCAAACACCTAAATACCCACTGAACCAACTCCTTACTCAAAATTGTATGTAAGGGATTCCTGTTACCTGTAATAATTCTAAATCTGAGTAACACAGAGTACAAGGTGGGAGTCTTATCATTTAAATTCTAAAATACATCTTAGAAGAGTGACTTCCACAGAAATTGAAAAAAAAATACTGTGAGTAATGAGAGCTATTTCTGAGAAATGTGTGCTATGTACAGAATTGTAGCCTCCCAAATTCATATGTTGAATCCCTAACCCCAAATGCAATGGCATCTGGACATGGAGTCTTTGGGAGGTAATTAGGATTAGACAAGATCATGAGGGTAGGGCCCTCATGTTGAGTTTTAGTGTCTTTATAAGAAGAATTACCAGAGAGTTCTCAAGTTCTCTCTCTCCCTCCTCTTCCTCTTTCTACCCTTCCCTTCTTCCCTCCCTTTCTTACATGTCATCTGCAAGCCAGAAATGCAGTCTCAGCACACCTGTGGTAGTGTTACTCTCATATTGGACTTGGAGACTCCAGAAATGTGAGAAAATATATTTCTACTGTTTAGGCATCCAGTTAAGTACCAGTATTTTGTAATGGCAGCCCAAGTCAACTAAGACAATGTATATCACCCCTATTAATGTTATAAAAGCACACAAAATCCATGCATAGACCTCATCACACAAACTCAAACACATACATTGATAAATACTGCTCTAGACCTCTGCTTTTACCTATGAAGAAGTAACTGCTAAGAGATTTCTCTCCTAACTTAAACCAATAAGAAACTAGATAAAATACATAACTATTTTCAGACATTGGATTATAAATAATGTAGGATTATGATCTCTGAGAAAAGGGAAATAAATTAGGTATGTTCTGTGTTTGCTTCAATTGTACACCTGCATGTGAATTTCAATCTGCAGCACAAGGAAAAGGAATCCTAACAAAATCTGGTGATCTTGCCAATTTGAAGACATTGAGATTTAAGAAGGTCAAGGCAGTTAGAACTTATATGGTAAAATATTTTTTAAAAAATAAGGGAGCTATATAAAACAGCTCCAGAAATCTACATTGGAGTGCCTCGAGTCTGCCTACATACTAATCTACATGTGCTTAGGTGAATCAGCATGACATAGAGAAAGAATAATTAGCAAGAAATTTCATGTAAGCCAAGAAATTTCAAGAGCTCAAAGAAATCCGAAAATCACTTGAATTTCCATCAGCCAGAGTGGAAAGACCTCACAGCATTACAAAGCATTCAGCAGAGTCACCAGAAAAATTGTAGATAATAAGATAAATAAGCCCTAGTGTGTTGGATCCCTGAAGAATACTCCAGACCTGTCTTAAAAGAAAAGAAAAAACTTTTAAACAGGAGGAGACTCGATCTAATTTCAAGTAACTTAACTGCCTGCCAAGCAAAACCCACCATTCTTTAAAGGAATGCAACAAAATCAAGCGCTCAATTAAAAAAAAGTTTTCCAATAACAATTATTATTAGAATTGCAAAAAGGCAGAAAATCATGACTTAAAATCATGAGGAAAAGCAATCAGTAGATACAGACCTAGGAATGGCAGATCTGACGTGTACTTTTTAAACAAAGATGTTAAACAATTATAAATAATACAACTATGTATGATATGTATTTAAAAGAAAACATGATCTATGAAGACAGGAATGGAAAATAACAATAACAACATAGATCATCTAGAGATCAAAAAGTATTATTTTAAACTAAAAGTTCACTGAACAGAATTAAGAACAGAATAAACATTGCAGAAGAAAAGAGATATGAACTTGAAGACACAAGAGTAGAAACTACCCTAATGAACTATGAAAGTAGAGGGAGATAAAAGCAATATATCAGCCCCTCAGCAACCAGTAGGACAAGCTTAAGCTGTCTAATATGCATTTGGAGCTCCAGAAAGAAGAGGGAAAACAAAAACAAATTTGAAGATATAATGGCTGAAAATTTCCAAATTTTAGAAAAATTAAAAATCAAAACTTTCTTTACAATTATAGTTATATTTACAGATCAAAAATACCTAACAGTATAATTACAAAAATCTAAGAAATCTAAATACACAGAAAACTCCACCAGGTCACCTCCTACAAAATTTCTCAAAACCAATGAGTCTCTTAAAAGAGTCAGAGAGGGAAAACAAAACACCATATACAGAACAAATGAAGGTAAGAATCATATAGATTTCTTATCAGAAACTACACACATCAGAGAACAATAGAATGGCATATTTAAAGTAAAGGGGTAGAGGGGAGGGGGGACAGGTAAACCTAGAATTTTAAATGTAGTGAAACTATCAAAATAAACTTTATAAAGAAGTCAAAATAATATTTTTCAGATAAAGTCTGAGACAATATATTGCCAAAAAGATATTCCATCCAAAAAATGTAAAGTTACTCAGAAACAAGGAAAATAATGCCCGATGGAAACTTACAGTTGTCCAAAGGAGTGAAGAGAGTTGAAAATAGTGATTATGAGGATAAATGCAAAAACTGTTTTTCTCATATTTTAACTTTTAAAAAAACTAACAACAATATATTGTGGAATTTATAGCATATTGGAAATAAAATGTATGACAATAATAATACAAAGGATAGGAGCAGAGAATGCAGGAGTGTATTCTTTTAAAGTTTTTATTTTGTACATATTATTTAAAAGCAAACTGTTCAATATGCATGGTAAATCCTAGAGCAAAAAACTGCACATATACATATACTCACACAAAAGGTATAGTTAGTAAGCCAATAGTGATGAGAGAAGAAAGTCAAAGACATGTTAAAATTAATGAAATTGTTTAAAAAAATCTGTGACTCAGGCTGCTAAGATACAGTCTATGAAAGTCATGCACCTGGTTTTGAAGCCTGTAGCCAGGAGAGCTAAAAACAAGGGTACATGTTCCAAACACTAACCAAAGGAAAACTGAACTACATATATTAATATCAGAATGAGGAATAAAACCAAGGATAAAGAGGCACATTTCACAATGATAAAAGGGCCACTTTTTCAAAAAGACAAAATAATCCTAAATGTGATTCATTTAATAAGAGTTTATGATACTAGGAGCAATAGATATAGGGGAAATAGATAAAAAATAACATAGTTGGAGATTTCAGTATGCCTCTTTCATTACCGATAAAATCAAGTAGACTAAAAATATAGAACACTTGAACAACATTTGAATCAAATTGATATGACATCTTTAGAGCATTTCACCCCACTCAGTACATAAGAGAACTTAAAATGCTCTCTGACAACAATAGAATAAGGAACCAAGAACAGAAGATTATCTGGCAAGTCTCAAAATGCATTATATTAAACAAAACACTTTTAAATAACTCATAGGTCAAATAAAAATCATAAGAAAAAAATTAAATATCTTGAAGTGAATGACAATGAAATACAACCCAAATATTGAAATAGGTGGCATGTAATTAAAATAGTACTTATTGGGAAATTCAGAGCTTTAAACATTTATATTAGAGAAGGAATCTTTAAAATGAATTATCTAAGTTTCTGTTTTAAGATGCAAAGATTTATGGACCCTCATGTTTATTGCAGCTCTACTCACAAAAGCTAAGAACTGGAAACTACATAAGCACCCAACATCAGATGAGTGGATAAAGAAGATATGATATATATATATGTTTAATTATACATATACATATATGTATAATGGAATACTATACAGCCTTTAGAAGAGAAGAATCCTGTCATTTGAATCAATATGGATGGATCTGGGGGGATTATCTAAGTGAAGTAAGCCAAAAGAAGAAAGATAGATACCAGATGATCTCACTTATAGGCAGACTGTGAAGAGACAAAACAAAGAAACAGAAGAAATGAAGCCAACCCTTGGACAAGTGCTCTGGAACTGAGGTTAGCGATAGGGAATGGAGGGAGGGGGCAAGTGTGGCAGGGCCACTGGACAATAGTGAACAACACTTAGTGATTTGGTGGAGGGCAGGGTGTGTTGCTAAGTACAAAATGTATAAATCTCAAAAACATTATGCTCTGCAAAGAAAGCCAGTCTTGCAAAGTACTATTTGATTCCATTTTTATGAAATTCTATAAGAAAAAAATTTATGCTGTATTTATTTTTTCAGCATTATGTGTGGTGGGGTATTGGTTGCAAAGGAGTATAAAATATTATGAGGTCATAGAAATGTTTTCTCTCTTAACTCAGGTATAGACATTGTCGACATCCATCAAACTATATACTTAAAATGATGGGTATGAAGTGAGATGCATACAGACTGAGGTGTGAATTCAATATCCTAAAAAGCATATGACAATGCTAACAAAAGAAATACTAAAACAATAAAAAGTGCATTTTACTTTATGCAAATTATGCCTCAAACATTGCTTTAAAAAAAAAAAACAACTACTCTCTAAGGTACAAATTGAGATCCTTTCATAATTCAGGACCGTCCGTAGCCTCTCCTCACACTGTATTTCCAATCTTATTTTCATATACCACAGATTCAAAGCAACCATCAAATTCAAGCAAATTGGTTAAAATCTGTCCTCCCCAAACAAGGCTGTTCATCATTCTTAATTCTAGGTTTCCTGGGTCTCCATAAACACTCTTCATTCTGCAGAGCCCTGATTTATGACCACTGCTTTTACAGTCCTCCTTTAGCTCACCCTGAGTTTGCTGTCTTATTATTTGTACCATTTCTACTGTTTATTCATTATTTATTTCATGCATGTTCCTCTCTTCTTCTGTGGAAATCTGTCACCATTTTATATACAGTCAGTTCTTATTGTTCCTAGTAGTTAGGTTTTATATAGTTGCTGGGAAGACTGAATGAGTGAGTATTGCTCTTAGGGGAAATACAGGATTACATCCCTGTGAGACTCTGGTCACAATGTTTTCATCAACCAATCAATATCTAACCATGTTTTTATGTTTGTTTCTGTTGAAAGAAGATTTATTTAATAGATATTGTTGATTCATTGAAATCATAGCTAACAGCTCTGCAATTCATGGCTGAATGAAACTTACCTAACACATATTTTCTCCCCAATGCACATCAGAGCCTTCTTGTACTTAGGAACATTAAACAGTACCTCAGCATTACCCTTCTGGGCTATTTTAAACAGAGAAATCACCAAGAAAAAATGCAAAGACTAGGCACTAACTGGATCATAAATGCATGCTTTAGATAGTATGAGAGATAAAACAAGAAAGTAGAGCCACATACCTTTTCTACCTTAGCTGGGAATGTGCATGATGAGTGTTTCAATCTTCCTCTGTAGTACACATATCTATGAGGGACCATGAAGGAAGGAATCATAAGTATTGATTTGAGAGCTACAATAAATTTTAGCAGGTAAGTGAAGACATAACTATGGAATCTATGAATAAAGAAGATCATCTGTACTTCACAATGTCTTATACAATCCAAGGAACTTAGTGGGCATTTAATAATTTACTCAAGTAATTGGAAGGGCAAATAAATGAACTAATGACTTCACTTAAATCTCTATCAGAAACCATGTAAGACCTTGAATAACCAAAATAAATCCTGAGAAAGAAGAAAACTGAAGACATCACTCTTCCTGACTTCAAACTATACAACGAAGTTATAGTAATCCAGTCTGATATTAACATAAAAACAGATACATAGACAAATGTAGCACAATCAATAGTTCAGAAATAAATGAATCTTCTTACATATAGTCCACTAATATTTGACAAGGGTACCAAAAATACTCAGTGGGGAAAGGGTAGTCTCTTCAACAAATGCTGCTGGGTAAATTGGATAATTACATGCAGAAGAAAGAAATCGGACCCTTATTTTACCCCATGCACAAAAATTACCTCAAAATGGATTAAAAACTTACCCATGGTGCACCCTCGTGGCCTAGCAGATTAAACGTGGCTCACTATATACATCCCAAGGTCACTGGTTCAAGACCCAGGGCCAGGGAAACAACTAATAGTGAACAACTGAATAAAATAAAGTGCTCCTTTCTTCTCTCTCTCCCTGCCTGCCTACTCACCTTCATTCTTGCCTGCACCTTTCCTTTTAAAAAAAAACTTAAACATAAAACTTGAAACTGAAAACTTCTAAAAGCAAACACAGGAAAACTCTAACATTGGTGTTGGCAACAGTTTTTGGATATGACACCGAAAGTCAAATGACAAAAGCCAAAATAAATAAGTGGACTACATCAATCTAAAAAACTTCTGTGTAGCAACAACTAAATGAAAAGGCAGCCTACAGTATGGAAGAAAATATTTATAAATTTTGTATCTGATAAGTGGTTAATATTCAAAATACATAAAGAACTCATATAACTCGCCAGCAAAAAAATCTGATGGCAAAATCAGAGGACCTCAAATAAATTCCAAAGAAGATACACAGATGGACAATAATCAAATGAAAAAATATGCAATATCACTAACCATTAGGAAAATGCAAATCAAAACTACATGAGATATCTCCTCACATTTGTTGAAATGGCTAAAAACAAAAAGATGAAATAACAAGTGCTGCTGACGATGTGAAAAAGGGAACTCTTGTGCACCTTTCATGGGTATGTAAATTGATACAATCACTAAAGAACTACCCTGGGACTCAGCAAACCCATTTTTGGATATATATATATTAAAGGAAATGAAATGAGGTCCTCAGAGCAACATCTGGACTCCCAAGTTTATTGCAGCATTATATACAATAGCCAAGATATGGAAACAATCCAAGTATCTATGAAAGAATAGGTAAAACATAAGTGGTAAGTTAGATGGAATATTAGTGGAGTATCATTCAACTATAAGAAAAAAGGGAAATCCTACTACTTGAAGCAATATACATGGACCTTGAGAATAGTGTGCTAAGTAAAATTAGTCAGAAAGACAAACTATTGTATGATCTCATTTATGAGTGAAATCTAAAAAAGCACAACTCATAGAAACAAAGATTAGAATGAGAATTACCAGGGGTTGGAGTGCAGTAGGAAATGGAGAAATGTTGGTCAAAGGGTACAAACTCCCACTTGTAAGATGAATAAATTCCGAGGACCTAATATACACCATGGTGATTATAACTAACAATACTATATTACATACTTGAAAGTTTCAAAGAGAACATGTTTTAAATGTTCTCACCACAAAAAGGAAATGGTAATTATATGAGATAACGGGGCTACTAATTAACACCGTTGTGTTAATCATTGCACAATACAAGTGTATCAAATCAACACATTGTACACTTTCAACTTACACAATGTTATACGACAATTAGAAATCAAAAAAGCAGGATTTTTTCCAAAAATAAGCCACAGAGGGAGAGATTAAAGAGAAGATAAGAAGAACACCCAGAAGTAATTTTTTTAAGTTAGAATGCCCGGTATTGGCAAACTTGTAGGGAAATGGGTACTCTTATAGACTGAGAATATAAATTGACACAAATTTTCTAGGATGGTGGTTAGCAACATATATCAAGAGCCCTAGAAATACCTATATACATTGATTCAGTAATTTCAGTCCTGGGAATTTATCCTGGGAATTTATTTCCTTTAAACAACCCAAGATGGCACATTCTGGTGGAGTAGCAGTGAGGTTTGCCACCTCTGGCCACACAGTCATTACACAACAAGGACCCAGGTTCATGTCTTGAGACCAGAGAAAACAACCAAGATGAACAATTAAAATAAAAATAAATAAAATAAAGGAGCACCCTAGTGGAGCTGAGGTCTGGTCAGCTGCCTCAGAGGAGTACAGTCCATGAATATCCCAAGGACCAGAGTCCTCATCCCAGGTCTAGGGAGATCAACAAATGTGAACAACTAAATAAAAATAAAACGCTTCATCCTCCTCTCTCTTCCTGTTGGCCTGTTCACCTTCATTCCTACCTATACCTTTCCTATTAAAAAAAAATAATAATCCAAAATTCAGGCTAGGATTTATGTGTCATGATGTAAATGCAGTGTCATATAACAGGACCTTGAACAAACCAAATGTCTAACAAAGAAGAAATGGTTCAATAAAACATGGCACATCCATGTGCAACTCAGGTGTCAGACTCTCCCTTCTCCCCACTCCTCCTCTAACCTTTATTTTCAATGTCACCTTGAAAGAACCTTTAAGGTCATATGCTAGAACAAGAATATTTTATCTGAAGGGTGCGCAAGGTGCTGGCTGTGCCACTTGTATCCCTGCTTTGGACCATCTCCTACTTCACAGAGATCTCTGCAGGGCTCCTAGATGCGGCTACCGCCATAGACATCATGGAGGTGAGATTTGGGATTGACTACGCTTCCCTTTCCTGCTCGCTCACTTAATTCTTCACCAGGTTCTGAGAGTAGCTGTTTTTACCAAAAGATTGAATTAGTGAAAATTTTACCTAGGAATGGAAACCCTAAACTGTACTATGTGGACTTTCTCCAGTTCGTGGGACAATCACTCTAAACTCAAGTCCTTCATGGAATGGAGGAAGGATCCTTTCATGGATATGTAACATTTCCTATATCTACTCACCTATCCTCACATCTGCCTTCTTTCCTAAACTTTTCCTATTGAATGTCCGCCTAAGTTTTGGTAATCATTCCAGCTTACCTAGCCCCGTCTCTTCCTATATACATCCTCTAATTAGTATATATCTTTCAATTTGAATTATCAGTTCTATAATAAAGTCCTGAATATTGAGGGGTAAAGCAGTAAAGACGCTTCAGAAAAGTCAATAATGGCTTTGACAAGGTCATCCGGGGGGATGGGCAAAGGTGGGCTAGCAATCCAAGGTCATGGAGACAGATGAATATAGATGCTCCATGTCTGTCTGCCTCCTCTGTTATTCCCCTTCTAGTATGAGGTACAATGTGCCTCTTAGTTCTCCCAATTTTCCAGCAAGCAACTATTGAGCAAAGAATAAACAGCCATTCTCTGAAATAATAGCCTAAGCCAATGGCTCTCAACCTGAATGCACAGTACAATTCCCTAAGGTGCTTTTCAAAAGTGTAATGCTCAGGCCCCACCTCCAAATATTCTGATTTAAGTGGTCTGGTGCAAATATTCAAATTAAGAGCTAGAAATTAAGTTACATTATTGAAAGAGTTATTGAATAATACATTAAGATTATTCCTAAAAAAATCTCGCTCTGGAATTTAAAGCCTAGACAGTCTTTCTTAAAGACAGTCATAGTCCAGCAAGATTTCAGCAGGTCTTGCAAACTAAAGAAAAAGTATTTTAAGGGGTCTATGCTCAAACAAATTAAATCAATATTTATTTGATGCAGAACTTTTCAGGTTCTTCTATGTATCTATATGTATCATGCCTTCCAAGAAGAGGCTGCATGCAGTATGAAACATTTTCCCAACTTACTGAGCACAGGCTTTGTGTTTGCTTTATTAGATGGCTCTAAGAATCTCTAGGATACAGAGCTTGACAGGTACTAGCTATCTATGTTATTTTTTGGTTAGCAATTTAAAGAAATTATAAAGGAAAATTTGACAAACAGCAAATGATCTATATTAATAAACCTTATTTTAGGTTAACCTTTAAGATTGCACTTCTCTACAGAGTGAACAAACCTCCTGAATGTTGGTTAATAGGAAGACTTCATTGATACTCTTCCAATGAAAAATGGCATCTATATTCCCTCACCTTTGAATATGGGTGGGTTCCGTCTGTTTCAACCTGGAATGTTATGGAAGGTAATCACAGGAAGACCTATTCATAGGCTGACCATATGTACCATTTTAAATGTGATAGTACTGTTTTGTTTTGTTTTTTGTATTTCCCAACTGTCCCATCATTTCCATATAAATGCCAATTTTGTCCCATTTTTAATAAACCAGGGCTGTCTTTAACGTGGGGCAAAAGGGGCAGCTGAGTTGCCCCAGGTGCGGTCTGTTGAGGGAACCCAAAAGAAGCTGCCCCTTTTGCCCCACATTAAAGATGGCCCTTCCAGCATTGACTGAGGTGGGCCAGGGCTGCTACTGCTGTTCCCACCCCTGTGTGGAAATGGGAGGCACAGAAAGAGGATCCCCCACACTCCACGCCTGTTCTTCAAAGGGAGCAGAACACTACAGCATGGTCAAGCCATAGGTAAGTACTATGGAGGTTATCTCTGGCACTGTGGGGTTTATTGGGCATTTCTGGCAATGGGGTGGTTAAAGCATTTTTAGGCAGGACATTTAAAGCATGGCTTAGGGGCATCATATTTGGTTTTTGCCTAAGGTGCCAAAATTCCTTGCACTGGCCCTGGACATTTGTATGAAGTCCCGTTGAACCACACGTCATTACTATGCAATCACCAATGAACACTGCTGAGTACTTACATGTTGCTGGCCTGGCAGCTCCTCTCCTGCTTGGATTACTCTGCCCCCTCCACTCCCCTTAGTTACTAGCACATAACTGCATCCCATTTTTGCAATCCCCCTGTTCCATTTTTGTTTCAAGGAATACAGTCAGCCTAGGTCTTCAGATCTCATGTAAGGAGACCATGCTACTGAAATGGGCTATGGTTATGGTTTTCCCATGTTATAAGTAAGACAACTGAGGCTCAGGGGAGTAAATGACCCAATGTCACTCAGATGGCAGGTAGAGATGCCAAGGTCTGCATCCAAGTCTGTCTGATAACAAAGGAGAAGTCTTCCCACTAGAGTACTCTCTCTGAGCGTCTCTCCTGCTTCACTCCTCTTCCCTCAACTTTCCAGAAGGAAACTTGCCTGCTACTTCTAGGAAATGGCTCTTCCTAAATTGCTATAAGGAGTAGTCTTCTCCACTAATTCACAACTTATGCGAGTTTACCTCCTACCAGCGTCTTCACACATTTCCTGCTTCAAAGTCCCTTCTACACGCATATCCATGATACTATTGCCATTGGTTGGTCTTTTCTTCCCTTTCTGTGGTTTTCACAAATTTTTTTAAACCCTATCAACTGGACTGGGGGTGGGGAAGTCAAAGAGTTACTATATTTGTACAGTGAATGGATTTAGGTGACAATAAAGGCAGATGTTGCTATGGCAACAAGCATTCCAGGCTCCCATACACATCTTTCGCCTTTCTGCAGAGCAAGCTGGATTGTCACTAACATCTCCCTGAAGGCGCCGCACAGAGCAGGACAGGCTGATCGTGATGGTCAGAGCAGGGCCAACTCACACAGGTGGCTCCTTCATGCCAGAGCATCAGCTGCAGCCTGAAGTTTCAGGTAAGCCTGACCACCAGCCAAGTTGCCGGAGAGCCTTCCGGAGTTGCCCTGGGTGCATGCCCTCCCTGCCCCTTTGCACTGGTTCTAGTTATGCTAACTGGTTGACAGCAGTCTGGCTTGTGTTGAGAACACCACTGGTGATCGGAGGGGAGGGTATTCACTGACAAGGTCCCACCTTGGTGTGAGGAAGAAAGTGTAGGAATAGTCCATGTCCCTTTCCCAGGGACCCTCCCCTGGCCCAGCACACAGTGCACAGCTGCTCTCCTTCAACCACTGGGTCAAAGACCTTCCTCTGTGCATCACACAAAGGAGGAAGGACCCAGCTGGCTCTACCACCAATGAGTACCAAGACATACGCTCGTTGAGTCCCAGTCCTTCCCCCCAGGAGAGAGGGCTGCATCTCTGCAGAAAGTGCAAAGGGGTCATTCACAAGTAGGTAATAAGAACAAGTAGCAAATGTACTCCCCACCAGTATTTGTCTTTCCCTCCCCCACAAATAGGAGACTTACACCAAAAAATATTTAAAATATTTAAAATCCTGCACACCCTGGTGGAGTAGCATTTGGTCAGCTGCCATCCACCAGAGCAATCCACATACATCTCAAAGGTCCCATGTTCACATCTTGAGGGCAAGAAGACGGTGGGGGGACAACCAAGATGAACAACTAAATAAATAAATAATAAGCTTCCGTCTTTCAGTCTGCCTACCTGCTCACCTTAATTCCTGTCTGCACCTTTCCTTTAAATAAAAAATCCAAATTGTAAAAATACACCATCAGTTAGCAGGTGGGGGATATGCTCCAAGAGTAAGGGGCTCTCACAGTGACCATCTACACATGGGGACATCACCTGGTGGCATGAACTGCACCCACCCACCTGAAGCTGGACCTTGTTCAAGGGGTGGGGTCTGGTCAGGAGGTGGGCAGGCTGTGACACTGTAGTGGGTGTGCACTCTGAAGAAAGATACCAAAACTGGAGGGAGGCACTAGCTGTATGAACTTGGGCAAACTAGCCATTCCTCAGAGTCTCAGTTTCCTCATCTGTGCATTGGGAACAATCTACAGGATTATTTCTGGATAAACTTATCTACTCCATGCTCTGAATTCCTAGTTATTTCCAATGGCCCCCAAACAACTAACATCCCAAATGCCTGGCACCACTCTCTTCCATGAGCCTCCATACATATGTTAGATTGACAGCTGCATGTCCCTCAGACATCTCAAACGCAATACACCTCTACTGAGCTCACCATCTTCCCCTGCAAAGCAAACTCCCTGTCTTTTCTATCTGGAACGACAGCTGCATCTTCTACTTCTTGTCTCTCCTGACACACACACAAGGACTCACCAAATACCCAGGCATGTGGACTTCACCTTCCCAATATTTCCAGGTGCCTTTCCTCCAATCCTGCAATAATGGCCCTAGTCCTGACCTACTGGACCTTCCTCTTCTGGCTCCAGATTGGTCCAAGGGTTAATCCCATCCGCCCCACAGATTCCAGAGGGGCCTCCTTAGCATGCAGAGGTCATCAGGTTGTCCTGTTAACCACGGTAAGTCAGACTCCTCTAGGAACCTCTTCGTACTGATCCCCCAACACCCCCAGTCTCACTACCCACCCCACAGTCTCTACTCCCAGCTGAGAGACTGACTTCATTGCCCTAGAAATACTGGCACCAGGCCTTCATGCCTTTGTTTAGTTAATTGAGTGTCCTCTCTGCTTGGAACACACTAAAACATTTCACTCCAAGTCTCTCAGAGTTGGTCTCTTGTGGATGCCCCACTCTGACATGAAGACTACGAGGGAGGACAGTCCCAGAGGCAAAAACATTCTTCTAACCCTTTCACCCTTCCATTCATCAAAGAAGCTTTCTGCCACTCCTTGGGCTCTACCCTTCCCCAGATCCAGAGTGGTTTGTCCCTATTCCCTAGTAGAATGTAGAAAGGGAAGTTATTTATCTTTATTTTCAGGGTAAAGATGAGTCATTCCTTCTTGCCACATGGGACCCCAACCTCTGACATTCAAGGTCCCCTTTCCAGGCCTCAGCACAGGATATAAATCACAGGTCTACCCCTAGCTACCTCAGAATTAACTGTCGTGTAAATTCTCCACACGTATGTTATTAAATATGGGTTTTTCTCTTACTAATTGTGACTAATGCTAATTTTTTTCCTCTCTTCAACCTATGAAGAACCTCAGAGAAATGGGGGAATTTTTCCTTTTAGCCCCCACAGTCCTCTCCGCCACATTTCCTTCTCTCCTCTCCTTTCCCTCTCCATTCACATTCAGGCATTACCTCTTCCTGGAAGACTCCTCTGATCTCCCTGGCTGGGCTCCTTGAAAATCACGTGTATGTCTCTCCTGTCACACTCTCCACATTGTCCTCTGTTCATGTGTTATGTACCCCCAGACTTCCGGCTCCCCTGTGGTCACAGTTTATCAACATGTACCATAGCTCCGGGCATAGGGCCAGGCCCCTAACAAGGGCTGCAAGTTATGTCTGATAGATGTGAGAATAAATGAAATATTTGGAAGAGAATCTTTCTCTTAATTGAACTAAACCCATGGACTTTATAGCATTATTTTCTATCCAACTGAGCCAAACCATGATGATACTACTAAACTGAATGGCCACCTCCAGATTCTAGCTGTGATGATGTTTAATGTGCCAAGTTAACTGGCCTATAGGCCTGGTTACTCAAGCAAACACTGGCCTAGGTGATGCTGAGAAGGCATTTTGTAACTGTGGGCAGCATCTACAGCCAGTTGACTCTGAGTAACTGAAAGGGTCCTCAACAACCCACATGGGCCTGATCCAATCTGTTGAACAGCCATAAGAGCACAGCTGAGGCTCCCTGCGGAAGAAATTCTGCCTGTGAACAATAACTTGAATCCTGCCTGAGAGTTTCCAATCTGTTCTTCCTGAGGGCCTGGCCCGTGGAGTTCAGACTTGCCCTCCACAATCATGTGAGTCATTCCTTGCACTAAATCTCTTGAGGCATATGCATATACATGTATATACATACATACACACATATACAGTTGATCCCTAAATAGTGTGGGGGTTAAAGTGACAGCCCCTCAGAGTCAAAACCCACTATAACCTATAGTCAGCCCTCCATCTTCCCCAGTTCTGTATCCACGGCACAAGCAGTGGATGTCTATGGCTGACTGATCCCTGAGGCTTGAGCCCATGGATAGAAAAAAGAAAAAAATCCACTTATAAGAGCACCTAAACAGTTCAAACACAGGTTGTTCAAGGGTCAGTTGTGTGTATACATGCGTGTTTGTGAGCTTGTGTGTATATAGTTTTATACATATATACAGTTTCATGTACTATATATACACAGATACACTACAGACATATATATATATATATAATATGTGTGTTTAATAAATAGATATAGGGATATAGATATGTAGAGCTATCTCTCTTTTTGGTTTTGTTCTACTGGTAGACCCCTGACTGATGCACTAGTCCACAGTTCTTCTAGACCCCACGCATTGAGCAGGCCTGTATCTTTGCACCAAAGTTCTTCCGAACGGCTTAGGGATTCTTCAGATGTCCCCACTATCTGGTAGTTCTCCAGACCTATGAGAAGTGAGTGCTGCATGGATCCTGCTCCCTTTGCTCCAGACCCTCAGCATGAGTTCAAAGCTCCACAGGATGGCACCGTGAAACCCAACGTCAGGGATGCCATGCCCAGGCCAAGGTTCCCTAGTAGGCTGAGTGTGAAGCGTCAGTAATTTGTATTGATGAGAAGAAAGGATGCTGTAGATTACTGAACTTGGCCAATTAACAAGTAAACAAACACGCAATCGTCAGCCAGAGCCCTGGCTAACCCAATGTACTCTGCTCATTTAATTTGACGTGAGTCGCTTAGTTTTAATTAGAACAATGCTTCCCGGTATTAGTAGGAGTCCTGTAGCATATGTTGTGGAAATAATGAAGGCTTAGCAACGAGACCTGTTTCAGCGCTCTGCTATTAAACCTTCACTGAGAAGGGAGGTGAGCTGCAGGTTCTTTGTGGAAATGATTGGGTTTGGAAATTAGCACTGTTAGAAAGAACTAGGTGAGAGAGAGTCTGGCGGAGCCCCCAGACTTGCGCAAGCCCAGGAGCACATAGCTCTGGAGCCTGAGGGCCAAGCCCACTGCTGCACCTGGGGTGGCCCCGCTTTTCAACTCTCCACAGGTCTGAGCCGCTACCCTCCCACCTGCCCCTGGCTAGCGGGCGGTGGATGCCGCCCAGCACACTGATGAGTCACCAGAAGGGGAGCATCCCAACTCAGGTCCTACTTGGTCACACTTAAACCCACTAACCAGAAGCTTCCTGGGTAAAACAATTGTCCTCTAAAAGGAGTAGAACCAAGATTCAAAGCTCCCTCTCACCAGTCAGCGTGGGCCTCTCTGGTGTCCTTCGTGTCCTTCCGCATTCTCAAGTGTGTTGAGTCGGGGGGCTCCCTCGTGAGACGGTTCTCCTCATGCTCAGGAGAACAGGACTGGCTTCCCCACTCTCAGCCGCCCAGCTTCCACTTGAATTCCACACCTCTAGTCTTTCGTTCTAGCCCTTCCTTGCCCTCTGCCCGGCAAAACACTGGGATGTCTGCCCCACCTGCCCCTCCCCTGAGGAAGTCCATCATTTCTTCCTCAGCAAGAGAAGCATCCCTGTCACTCTCTCTCCATATTTCTAATTTTAGCCTTTCTTCTCTCTTTAGACAACAAGAATGTTGCCTTTTAAAGCCATTCCCGGAATCAGTGAACATGTAGAAGATATTTATTTGCCTGAGGAAAGAGACGATTCCTGTCTCCAAAGTCATTACCATGTTACAGAAAATGCAATGAACTGAGAAACACAAGGGCACAGCTTTGCCACATCACCAACTCTAAAATCTTGGGTATGTCACTCACTTCTCTGCCTCGGTTTCCCTTTTGTAAAACGAAGGGGTTAAACCAAATTGCTTCTGAAAGAAAAGGTCATTCCCCAAGGCCACCTCTTTCGTATTTACTGTGCCACTACCTTGTCCTGGGATCCCCTTCCTCCCTCGCTTCTTCCCTGACTCCCTCTCTCTCCCTCCTCCTAAGTGCCCTCCCTCTGTCTCTCTCTCCCTCAGAATCCAATGAGTCACCAACAAAGAAGATAATCTATAATCCTCTACCTCCGTGTTCCTACAGCCCCATCCGGTGCTGCCTAGGTTACTCGACCTGTGGAATTTGCTCCAGAGGTCTCAGCGTGAGAAGGAGGAAGAAGTTTGGTAGGGCATCAACTACTATACTGGAAAAACTTAAAAGGGGCCCACACGTTTTAGTGTCCTGCAAGGTGAGAAAAATGGGTTACTTCATTTCCACGGAATCAATTTGAAGCTTGGGATAGTGACTGTCCGTTGGGGGTGCGGGGTGGGGAGAGGAAGTGGTGTGTACAGTATCTTCATTGATTCATGTATGTTATGAACTAATGTTAATTATACAAAGTGTGTGGCATTGAGCTCATTCGTGAGGGGCCATCCCTGCCCTCAAGGAGCTCTATGTGCATTTGGGGTGACGGGCATGACAAAGATTACTGCAACACTGAGAAGGAACTGGACTGGCTTCCCCGGTAGGTGTATGGAGGCTACTGAATCCAGTCTGTAGGGCTAAACAGACTGGAGGAAGGGACAGTCATATAAGACTTGAAAGAATGTCTTAATCTAATTCAGTCTCTCAGCATCAACTGATGTTCCCGCCTTCTGAAACACTTTTTTCACTTAATTTCCTCCTACTCAGCCTCTCGTTTGCTGGAGCCTCCATGCCTTCTAACAAATTTTTCAGTGTTAGATGCCCCAAAATCTGATCCTCAGACCTCTCTTTTCTCTATTGCTCTCACCCCCTAGAGAGCCCATCCATATCTTAGCTTTAAGAATCACTTGCCACTAGAAACCACCATGTTTTTTTCAGTTCCGTCCTCTCCCCTCTAACCAGTAACTCAACATCTCACCTCCTCACAGGTTAACAGGTTTCTTTAACTTAATATGACTGAAACTGAACACTTGAGTTCTACCTTCACTTCCCCCCAAAGAAAGTGTATCTTCTTCAACCCTTCCCTCTGAGGTCAAAACGTCAGAGTCAATCTTGAGTTCTCTTTTTCTGCCATGCCAGCATCCAATTCGTCTGCAAATCTTGTGTTATTTCTACCTGAAACCTATCACTGTACTTCTAACCACCTCCATGATCTCACCATGGTCCAAGCCACCATGCCTCCCTCTGAAACTCTTGCACTCACCTCCTATCTGATCTCCTTACCGCTGCGTGTTCCTAAAGTCAGAGTGAGCCTTTGAAACTGTAAAGTCAGGTCATATTGCTCACCTCTTCAGAACCTTCCATGGTCTTGTATGTCATTCAGAATAAAACCCAAAGTCTCTCCCATCTCCAAGAAGAATTCCAAGGAATCTGGGGCTCCGCCTCTGGTTTGACGCCTCGTCCTGCTCTCCCCTCCGGGCCCTCCAACCCCTCATCCCTCTCACAGGCTCCAGCCATACAGGATCATTTCTGTTCTCTTAATGTGCCAGCCCCCCTCTGCCCACCCACACCCTCAAGACTTCCTATCTGCTGGCCATCTTTCCTCAGATAGCTGCTTGATTTTCTCCCTGCATTCGAATGTTATCTCCTCAGAGGGAGTCTGTGTAGCACAAACACTTTTACATATAGTCAGGGGGTCCTAGCAGGATATGGATGGAACACTCAGCAAGAGGTCCTTTAAGGAAGGTGCTATTCACAGGAGAAGCCAAGAAGGTATGTTGAGGACCCCATGGGCTGAAAGGCTGACACGACCCTTTGTCCCCCAGAGTCCTGAAGGAACAAGGGCTGATGCTACCAGCATGCTCTGAGGGCTGGAGCCACAACAAGGGAGTGCTGGGTGGGAAACAACCACCGGGGGACTATGACCTAGCAGGAAACAGGAAGAACAGATGCACCCTTTCCCACCCTTGGGTCTTCTCCTCATCATCCTTTTTGACCAGATCCAACTGGAACCAGAGGGCAAAGGAGTCTTGGTGACAATTGTCTATGGGGTTCAGGCTCAAGAGCACAGAACAGGGCATAGAAAGACCAGAAACAGACTGGGGCAAATGAACATCACTCAGCACAGCCATAGCTCTGGTTCCTCTCCTTCCCCGCACAAGGCAGTGCTTTCATTCAAGGTAGGGTTACGGTATGTAGCTTGCTTTGGCCAAAAATCACTTCCAGACATAAGTCACCATGTCCCCTTCTGTCTGTCATAAAGACGATGGACAGTCCAGACATGAAGACTCAGCCTGGATCCCAGAATGAGAAAGCTGTGGAGCAGAGGCCCCACTGTCCCACGGCGGACGTGTAGCATATGAGTGAAAACTAAGCCCTGAGGCTGGAGATGTTTGTTACTGCATGTAGCCTAGGTCCACATTTCCTCCACAAAAATAAGAACCCGCTTTGTAGTTGTGCTTACTATGCCTTGTTTTCTTCATCAGACATCACGCCTGATAAACTTCAGTGTTGGTTAATTGCCTCCCTCCTCTAACCTGTAAATCCTGGGGGCAGGGCTTTGTGGTTCACCACTGACACTTGGCACCCAGAACAGTAACTGGCCAATAGCAGATGCTGACAGTCTTTGTTGAATAGACGAATAAATAAATGAACTCATAATAACTAATGTGTGTGCTTAATTATGTGCTAGCACATTCTCACAACTGGGGAGGTGGAAGATTAAGCAGTTCACTTCAGTGTAAGTCATGGAGTAAGTGGTGAAGATATTTTGATTTCATTGCCCTAAGGCTTGGCTACCCTGCCATGACATCATTCCCAGTCCTCAGGGAACTTGGAGAGGCCATCCTGGGCACAGGTCAGAGGCTGGAGAGAGTCTAATGTGTGGACGACATAGGTCATCCTAATGTATGACAAGTGTCCGCCATGTCTAGAGTGAGGAGTGACTCCCAATAAACCATACAGGACAACAGGGAAAATTCAACCTGTTATACTAATTCCTATTCCCACCAATAGTGTAGGAGGGTTCCTTTTCCCCCCAACCCTTACCAATAATTGTTGTTTCCAGGTTTTTTGATATAGTCCATTCTCACTTTTATGGAAAACAGTATGGAGGTTCCTCAAAAAATCAAAACTAGAACTACAGTGGCATGCCCTGGTGGCCGTAAGGATAAGGCCACCAGATGCTGTCTTCATACATCCTAAGGACCCTGGTTCAAGACCCTGGGCCATGGGGAACAACCAAGATGAACAAGCAAATAAAATAAAGTACTTCTTCCTTCTCTTTCTTGCTACCTGCCTGCCTACTTGTCTTCATTCCTACCTGCACCTTTCCTTTAAAACAAAACAAAACAAAACAAAAACCTATACTACAGTATGATTCAGTAATCCCACTTTAAGGTATTTATTCAAACAATATGAAAATACTAACTTGAAAAGATTTACATGCCCCACTATGTTCTTAGCAGCACAATTCACAATAGTCAAGACAAGGAATCAACTTAAATACCCATCAATGTTTGGATAAAAAAGATGTGGTATACTTAGCTATTTTTAAAAAAGAAAAACATTAAATCTTACCTTCTGCTCAATTTGGATGGAATTTGAGGTGATTGTGTTAAATATTCAGGAAGCAAAAGAAAAGTCCTGGATGATTTCATTCATTCAGAGTATAAAGAAACAAAACAAATGAACTAACAACACAATATAATTACTCTTATATTCTAGTAACAAAACTGGGGTAGGAAGGGAGCTACGGTTAAAATGGGTTAAATTAATAGAGGTGACAGGCACTAGAATCCTCGTGGGCACAGTGTAATAGACACATTGATTGAGCTATGAATCTATTCTCTTGAAACTTATATTGTAAATTAATAACATGTCAAATAGCAATAATTTTTTAAAACACACACAAAAAAATTCAAACTTTGTTTGGCTATGTAAAAAGAATGCTAATTACAGTTACTTATGTGAACTGCTTACCATTTCTGCCTAATTACCAGGCAGCACCACAATTATGCAGATCTTTAACTAATGTCAACCTAATTTTGTTATAAGTTGATTTGATTATAACTGTAAAAACTGAAAATGAGAGTTTAGTCCCAACAATGAGTTGGTTGCTCACAGAGACTGGTTCTCTGCCCAGAATTCAAAATTAGCAAGGAGCTAGCTGGTCCTTCCCAGCGACTACCTGTGGTATTAACAAGCTCCCACGTGCTCCTGGTATCGTTACCCCTTCCCCGACACAGAGGGGCCCAGTGTTTGTCTGTCGGTGCCCTCTCTCTGGAAGGCAATGTCCTAACTCACGTGAGTCCCCACTTACTCCTAGAGGCTGAGGACATGCATGCTGTTGGCTGAAAGGAAACGTGTCCATACCAGCTGTGCACAGAGCTGCCCACCTTCTGGGGAGCCCTGTACAGACCTTCCCAAGAGGGGAGCCAGTGGGAGGGCACTTGATGCCTAAGAGCTAGTGAGAAAACTCTGAAATGTTCTCACAGAAAGCTAGCTCTCCCTTCCTGGCCCAGTCTCCACTCTCTCCTAGATAACAGAACTACCGCTGGTGAAGGCCATACTCCCAGGCTCCTTTGCAGCAAGGGATGCTCCATAGGGTAGAAGTGATGCAGGTTCCAGACCATCCAGGAAAGTAAGAGCATCCCTGTCCTCTGTATTCTGACTGGGGTTCAGGCTGGACAAGCCTCCTTGGGCCCAGAATGGAAGTAAGTGTTGAGAGGCCCAAACAGCTCTACCAAAGGAGCCTGGGGTCAGAATGCAGGGCTGCAGTGGCACCATGCGCAGATAAGAGACATAAATCACAGCAAGGCACAGGAAATAATAAGGGAATTAAGAAATTGTGCGTTTTGAGTATTTGTTTCCTTTGATTTTTTGAGGAGGGAAGCAGGTAGGAATGAAGGCTGGCAGGCAGGAAGAGAGGAGAAAGAAGCATTACTTTTTGGTTTTTCATCCTGGTTGCTCTCCTGGCCCCAGATCACATACTTGGGTTCCTGGGCCTTACTGACCTGCACTAGAGCCACAACACCTGAGCCACTAGGGGACACACCCCACTGTCTTTGTTCTTAGTAAGTATATTCCCTTTTAAGTTTATATATTTTATTCTTTTAACTTTTTTAAAGGGAAGATGCAAGAAGGAATGAAGGCAAGTAGGCGGAAAGAGGAGGAAGCAGCACTTTATTTTATTTTAGTTGTTCATCTGGGTTGTTCCCCCAACCCCGGGTCTTGAACCAGGAACCTTGGGATGTATGTGAACTGCGCCCAGTGGTGTGTTAAAGCACTGGGCTACCAGGGTGAGCCTATAATTTCATTGTTAATGATGGCCCTGTTTTTAAACAAGCTCTCAAGTTTCCTGAAAATGTCTATCTTTAGCTTCGAGTCTTTGTTAGAGTAGCAAAACCTGCATCCTAATTAATACCAACATGATGCATGAAGAGGGAAGCAGGCTGGGATCATGTTCTCAGGTGTAAGTGATACCTAATTCAACCCAGGGATGATCCAGATTACCTGAAAAACACTGCTGCTCCAGGGATAACTTTGAACAAAAAAGTGTAAACTAGGTGCACGCTGGTGGAGTAGCAGCTGGGTCAATCGCCTCTGAAGGAACGCAGGCCACATACCCCTGGGTTGGAGTCCTGGGTCGTGGTGGGGAGGGGACAGATAGTGTGAGCAACTAAATAAAATAAAATGCTTCCTCCTCCTCTCTCTTCCTGCCTGCCTGCCTACTCACCTTCATTTCTGCCTGCATCTTTCCTTTAAAAAAGAAAAAGTGTAAAGCTTCTAATAGTAAATTTTCTTTAAGTCTTGTTAGTAGAACAAACACACATCTATTCTCAGTGATTGTTAAGGCCCCTCCTGCTCCAAACATGACCAGTGGAATATTTCTGCCTCTTCTCTAGCTTCTCTCTTGGAATCTTCTTTCACCAGCTTAAGGGCAAGGGCTATCTATCTGAGGCGAGGAAAAGTCCCTCAACTCACCTCCCACTTTTACAAAAACCAGGATGAAAAGCAAAGTAGCCATTCAGTTAATAAATGTGCAAAGAAAAAGAGGATAAAAATCATCTCAGAGTAAAGCGTTTATCAGAACCCCGCGTTGTTAACAGAAAGAGAAGGGAAGGAGGAGGGAGGGTTTTAGATATGAAGTGCACATGCTACCTGAGCCAAGAGAAAGTTCTGGAAGGATACCCAACACATCTGGATCACTGACACATCAAGAACAGGACAGGGACAGTTTTATCCCACTCACTGCACAAATATTACTTTACTTTTGTTAAAATCATAAACAGAGACCAGCCTTAAAAATTCCCACACAAGAATAGAAATTCCATATAATCTCATTATTCCATTTCTGGGTTTTTACCCAAAAACCACAACACTAACTGAAAGAGATATATTCTCCCCTGTGTTCACTACAGCACTATTTACAATAGTCAAGAAATGGACACAACATAAATGCCCGTCGATAGATGAATGGATGAAGAAGATGTGATATGTATGCACAAAGGAGTGCTACTCAGCTAACAAAAGAAGATGCAATCCTGACATTTATGACAACATAGATGGAACTAGAGGGAATTATGCTGAGATAAGTCAGAATGAGAAAGGCAAATATCAGATGCTCTCACTCATGTGAAATAAAAAGAAAAAAGCAAATGAAAAGACAAAACAAAAACTAACCCTTGGACACTGTCAGAGAACTGAGGTTACGAGAGAGGGAAGAAGTAGTGGGTGGGCGCAAGGGTGGCGGGTCCAATGGACAGCAGTGGAGGACTACTCACAATTTGATGGTGGGTGTATTGTCATATATTTGATGAAGAAGAGTGGACCTGCATGTCTAAAACTTACATTGTTTTGTAAATCAGAGTTACCTCAATTAAAAAAAGAAAAAAGACAATTCATCAGACAAGACTAATTTAGTCCTACAAATAAGCTTATTTTCTGAAACTAACTGGGCATGTCTTGTTTATGCCTCTGAAAATCATAAACAAAAAACTGTTTGCAAAGCCAAACAAGCTCATCACTGACCAAGTCCCTATTGTTGAAGAAAATTCTAATCGTATAACTGATTGCTGCGCAAAATAAACAGTCACTGCCTCCTCGCTACATAAGTGGCTTTGTAACAATAGACCCCTGAACCTCAATCCATATTTTGGTCTGAATCCTCCAAGTTTGCAAACTGTCTTTTTGGTGCATGCTTAATAAACTCTTACCAATTACTACTTTGATGATTCATTGGTTTTACTTCTGTCATTTCTGAACTTTTATCATTAAAATACACTCAAAAAAACATGATCGAGGTAGGTTACTTCATGTTAAAATGAATGAACCTACACCAGCTGCAGGACATCAACGTGGATAAATCTCAAACAGTAATTCAGAACAGAAGAGGGAAGTTAAGAATTAACACATACATTATGAAAATGATAACATTTTATATTGTCTATAGATACACATATACAGAACAATAGTATATATAAATATCCATGGGGCTAATAAATCCAAATTCACATCGACAGGGAAATGAGAGCTGAAGAAGTGTATGAGTTCTTTCAGCTCATCAGCAATTTAAGAAAATTCAAATTTTATAATCAATCTCTGTGCAGAATAAAGTCATTGTGTGATGTGTGTGTGTGTGTGTGTGTGTGTGTGTGTTTTCATTAGAAGTAATATAGTAAACCTTAAGACTTGAGAGTCAGGTAATGTGTGTGTGTGTGTGTGTGTGTATTTATGTTCATGACACAATTCTTTATATTTATAGACTCAAAATATTCCATAATAAAAATTGTTGCAATTTTTAATTAAAAAAAATGTATTCACTAAGGTAAATTCAATCATCAGGAAAAAACTATGCATCTTCTATCCTGCTCTGCAAAATAAGTATCTCATTGCATTGTCATTACATAGTAGTGTCCACATCAACATAAGATTTTGAATCCTTGAGGGTAGGGACTCTGTCCTTCTGTGCTTCCCCAATGCCTGCACTAACTCCTGGGCCAACACCTCTTGACTCCCATTATCTACCAGATGTTCTACAAGATTTTAGAAATATGAAAAGGTAATTCAGACTCAGCCCCTGCTTTAAGAATTTTACAGCTAGCAGGAGAGACAGCTCAACAAAAAGCAAACTATAATTCACTGGGCTTGCTCCATGGTGGAGACACAGAGCCTGCAGTGCCAATCCTGCTGAGAGAAAGAAGATGGCAACCAGGTGTGGAGAGGCAGTGCTCGGGGGAAGGCAGATTGCTCACCTCCAGGCTCCATCTTTCACAGACCTTGAATAAATCACACAACCTCCCCAAGACCCATTGCTCACCCATAAGCTCTCAGCAGGGTTCTAAGCAGTCAATGAGATCAGTCCATTGGAAGCACCTGTTACTCTCAGAGGGCATCTGGTGCTCACCAGTTCTTGGAACACGTGGAGAAAGTTGAATCATTCACCCAAGAACTGGTGGGCAAACACCCAGGATTCCAAGCCAGGTGTGTGCACACCAAGGTAGCTGGAGTTCAATACATGTTGGCTGAATTGAGACTTAATTTCCCACTGATCATAGGATCACTGAAAGAAATTGAAGAATAATTTAGCCAAACAGTTGGAAAGCCAAGACCAAGAAGAAGGGAATTTGCCAGATCACACAGCAGGTGTCCCAAGGCCTTCAAGCATGTCTTCCAGGTGCTTTCCCCTGCACAGCGTGTCTCCTCTCTCTCTAGGCCAGGCTGAATGTCACTCCTCACTCATAACTCTTCTCCTTGGTTTTTTGGGGGTTTTTAAAGGAAAAGTGCAGGCAGGAATGAAAGCGAGCAGGCAAGCAGGAAGAGAGAGGCAGACGCATTCTATTTTATTTTTATTTAGTTGTTCACACTGGTTGTTTCCCCCAAACCTGGGCCAGAGGTATGCAGCCTGTAGTCTTTCCAAGGAAATTGACCTGGCCTCTACTCCACAGGGCGCGCTGCTCTTGGCTTTCGTACTTGCCGTCCCTCTCCACGGCCAGCTCCCTCCAGTCTCCTACCTGGCAACTCCTTCTCTACTCATGTGATAGGATGTGCGACTTTAGGGACCTTTGGATCTCCTTGAGCTTCTGGAAAGATGGGTCAGCCCAGGGTGGACCTGGAGTAGGCTGACCATCCATATACCGTTTTAAATGGGACAGCACTGTTTTTTTTTTTTTTTTCATATTTCCCAGCCGTCATTTTATTGTTTATTTTGTCCTGTTTTTAATAAACCAGGGCCATCTTTAACACGGGGCAAAAGTAGCAGTTGAGTTGCCCCCCGCCCAGTCTGTTCAGGGGGCCCAAAAAGCAGCTGTACCTTTTGACCCACGTTAAAGATGGCTCTTGCCAGCTCTGAGTGCCAGGGGCATCAGCCATTACTGCTATTCCTGCCACTGTTGTTTCCACACACTGTGAGCAAACAGGAGCCACATGGGAAGAGAATCCCCACCACCCTGCATGTACCTGTTTCTTCAAAGGATGCAGAACACCACAGTGTGGGTAAGCCACAGGTAAGTACTATGGGGGTTATCTCTGGCACGGTGGGGTTATCTCTGGCACTGTGGGGGTTATTGGGCATCTCTGGCACTGGGCTGATTAAAGAAGCATGTGCTTTAACCAGGACATTTAGATTGGAGCTTACAGGGGAATCAAATTTGGTTTTTACCTGAAAGGACAAAATTCCTCACACTGATACTGGCCATTTCGATGAAGTCCCACCAGACCACACGTCCTTACTATGCAATCTCAGATCAGCATCACATGGCACTTACTTCTTGCTGTCCTGGCTGTTCTGCTCCTGCTCGGATTGCTCCGCCTCCTCCACCCCGTCCCAGTTTTGCCATCCCAATGCGCCATTTTTGTCTCAACGAAACGTGGTCAGCCTAAGCTGGAGGGAACACTTGGAAGGGCCGGCTTCAGTCACCAGCACGAGAGGTTCCAGTGATGACAATAAGACCAGCAGTATTCTCTACCTACATTATGTCACTGAATCCGCTGAAAAATCTTAGGAGATAAACTTTGCTGATGAGAAAACTATCACTAAGAAAAGTTAGAGGACTGACCCAAGGTCACACGAGAGTAAGAAACAGAGATAGGACTTGAACTCCAAAGGCCCAGACTAGCCCACTGTGAACACTGCCCCTTAGGGACAGGGTGTAGAGCATGCCCACTGGCTGCATCCACAGACAGTCCTCAGTCGGACATAAACCCATAAGGTAGGGAAATAAACGTGCACACCTGCGAACGTTTTTGCATTGACATTCATGTTCAAGTTGTCGGTGGCCCACACCCTGTGTAGTTGGGTCTAGTGTCCACATTCAGGTTCCTCACCCCTTTCTTCTTGTTTTATTATGAAAATTAATTAAATAGATTAATTTTCTGTTTTCTAATTTTCTATGTTGCACCCCGTGCCTGATCATGTTAAATATTCTTCCTTTTTTCATGATACTTTTTTGCTGCAGACTCAAATGCCCTTGAAAGTCTTCCAGCCGGGTCTGGCAAGCATCCGAGTCAAAACCCCACACTTGCTAGGTCTTTGCTCTATGCCTGCCAGCACTCCATCACTCTTGGGTGTTAAGTCCACTGTGCCCCAACTTCAAAAAGTCTCCCTAGACCAGCTGCTCATGACTTGTGGCCTGCTCTCTTTTCCAAAGTCACAACTTTCAACGGGAAGGACAGGAGAGGACCCCTCATGTCCTTCTCCTTCCTTCTCAAAATGTCAGTCTGTGAAGACACATTCCAGGCTTGTTCGCCACCCTGGCTAGATTATTTTTCCTGTGGAAATCAGCAAAAGTGGACAGTCCAGGGAGACTTGAACGAACATTCCTGTCATATCCTGAATGAAAAGAGATGAAGAAAGCAAGAACATTTTGTTGGTGGTAGAACACTCATCAGAGACTGAGATGAGCCATCCAGACTACAGCAGCTCGTCTCCTTCATCCTGTCCGATCACACACAGCAGGCTTCAGACCTCAAGGGAAGGGGTCACCAATCGCCATCACCCTGCCTGCAGAAAGCCTCCTACCTTCCAGAGAGTTCCCAAGGGCATCATTCTGTTGGGGGAGCATCTGTTCAGCCAGGCAGACTACACTGCACTTCTCCACCCATGGGCTCAGCCATGTCACCAGAGACCTGCCCTCCCATCACTGGCTGAATGACCAGAACTTCCCCACACTAAACCCAATGACTGCCTCACATCTGCACAATATATGCAGTTCCCTTTCATTAAACAATACACACATCTGATCTCATGTGGCCCTTACACCTATGTTCTGATCTCAGTGGCACACTATGCTCTTGAAAATTGAGGCTGAGGAGGTTGACTGCCTTTATTAAACTCCAAGACAATACGTGTGCGCTGAAATTTGAACCTGTGTTTATCTCGTGCAGAGAAGCCCAGTCTCTTGTCTCCCCACATGCCCATCACTTAAGAGTTGAGAACACCGGCAGTTTACAACTGGCTAAAACTGTGCCTTTGCGCTCAATTCTAGAAAGACCAGGCACAGGAGCCAGTTCTCCACTCAAGCTTCAAGCCCCACTGGTGCCTCACACAACCCCTGCTGCTCCTGGGTTTTCACTGAGGGATGGTGGGAGCTGGGCCAGCTGGAGACTGACTGGTGCAGGTGCCGAGGGAGTCGCACTCTCTAACAGGCCCACAGGGGAGGTGGTGCTGTTCTCTCTCTCTCTCTCTCAGGGCCAGGAAGTCTGGGGCTCTGCGGTGACAGGTCAGACCAAGTCCTCCGACCAGCTGGAAGGGGCATTCTGGACTAAAGAAGAGCAGGAGCAAAGGCTTGGAATCCTGAGTGTGCTGTACAATCCAAGGACATCAAGTCACCCGCAGGGTGCATGGGAGAATGCACAAGGGCTCACATCTTGGAAAACGCGTCTGGAAGTAGGGCTGGGAGTCAGACTGTGCAGTACCTTGAATGTGATGCTCAGACATTTCAGAATCTACATGTCTGCATCTTTTCAACCACCCCTCTTGCACAATGAAAGATCCATGCTCGCATCATCGGTTCTCCCTCTTATTCGAAATAAACGTGCGGGCTGGGAACCGTCGTTCATCTTCTCATAGCCTTATGCCAGCAGGAAAGTGGAGATGGAAGACAAGGGCGGGAGAGGTCGGGCCCCTCCAGACCTCACCCCACCCTTTCTCCGAGTCACTAAGCTTTGGGCACGGCCCAGAACCACAGTCCCTGCTGTGGGCCCCACCTTGCAGGTCAGGATGTCCCCCAGGATGGGGCACAGTGGCAAGACAGGATGCTATCTCCCTGGAAGTCAGGCAACTCAGGTAATGCCCCCCATTCACTCCCTAGTGACCCACGTTCAGGGTGCCTGCTTCCCTTAGTCAGTGACAAGGACCCTGCTGCTGTGTCACGCCCTGGTCCCAGGGTGGGCAGGCAGTGCCGGACGGGCTTTCTCCAGGCTGTGGGAGCTTGTGGCGCAGCAGACACTCTGGGGAGATGAGAAACAGCCCTGGTCTCCTGCGTGAACCATCTCCCAAGGCGAGAGGGGTCAAGCCAGGCCCTTCCTCTGTAGGAGGCTCTGCAGGGCAAGCCACTCACTTCTCAGGAGTCTCCGGCAGGCCCCAGTCACCTGCTCAGGAACTCACCATCCAGTGGCCTGTCTGGCTTCCCAGTCTCAGGAACTGGGTGAGCGGGTGGGGGCGGGGAGAGTGAGTGAAGAGGAAGGAGGGAGGAGGGAGGGGGCAGGGCTCTAGCCTCCTGCAGAGAGGAGGTCGGAGAGCAGCCTTCCCTCACCAGCTCCACCACTTGCCCTTCTGCAGCAGCGGCTTCGCCTCTCCCTCAAATCTTTTTCTGAGCTCACTCCAGCAGATCTGGGTTTAGCCTGGAAAATCTTAGAGAAGGACAGTGGCTTCTCAAAGAAAGAAACAAAGCAGTGACACGACCCTCAGGGTCCGCCCAGGCTGAGGCACTGTCGGCACAGTGGGCAGCCCTGTGGCAAACAGGCACCCCTTCCCCTCCCAGACAAGTGACCTGGAACCTGTCCAGCTCCCACCCACCTGGGAGGCCTGTAGGGGTTAGTCAATATTTTACTCTTTATTCACAGACTTTGGTGGCTAGGCCTGTCAAGCCCGTTTGCTCCCAGCCCCACACCCTGACCACCAGGCTCTGTTTGGACTCATGGAAAACTCCTTTGCAGGCTCTGTGCCTCTAGCGGGCTCCACCGTGGCAGGTGGGAGCGGGGAGAGGAAAGGAAAGTCCGAGGCATTCTCCTCATCTCTGTCACATAGGCGTTTCCAGCCATGGCTCTGTGCTGCCATGATTCCAGCTTCCCTCAACATTCCCTCCGTCCATGGTCCCAGCTGTCCAGGACAGTCCTCGTTTCTGAACCCCGATATCATGGCCTCCCCCTGAGCCCAGGGGAGGCAGCCTTCTGCTGCTCGGCCTCTGTTTGACTCAGCTCTTCTCTGGCCTGTGTAGTTACATGCCCTCTGCTGAATGACGAAGGGTGGCTTCTGTGTTCCTGACAGGACCCTGACTAGACCCTGGCTGCAATCGGGCAGAATCAAACCAGCTCTGTCGATGCAAAGGCCCCGCTCCCCTCACCACACCATCCTGTCCACTAGCCCCAGAAGACGCCAAACCTTGGCTCCTCATCTTGGCTCCTGCTCCCCTCTGGAGCCCTGTACCTGTTCGGGAAGTCGGGGTCTTCATATCCGCCTTCAAAACTGGGCTTGCCTGGGTCTGAGCTGTGCCAGCACCCAACACAGCACTCCACCTGGAAGGCAGCCTCTTGTTGGTTTTGTGTGTTTGCACGTTTCTTTGTGTGCAAGAGAACCCCCTCTCCAACCAAACACATACAAATGTGCCTCAGAGTCCTCTGGGTGTGAAAGAGATCTCGCCCAGTGAGAAGAGTGCACCTGCTGTCTGGGATATTACACGACAGGCCCCAAGGGTCCTGCCCTAACTGGCTGAGGTGTAGCTCTTTCCCCACTCTCTTGCTGCGTGGAAACCAGGAGAAACAGCACGTTCCCAGCTCTCTCAGGTAGCGCAGCGTGAACTCAGCCCGCATGTGCCCCACACTGTGGAATAATGAGATTTCATCTAATGGAGAAGAGGTTATGTAACCAGAAGCCAGCCAGTCAGCCATAACAAAACAATCGGGCTGTCAGCTTCTTCCAGCCCATCAGGGTGTGACCAGGTCTCAGAGTTCCTGGGCCCTTATCAGTGAGGGGGCTGGGGCTCACAGGAGGGGTGTCTAATCCAAGGCTCAGAAGCTCTGCCACATGCTCACACCAGGCTCAGCCCCATCTTCCTTCTCCCGCTCCACCCTCCTAGAGCCGGCCTGTCAGTCCTGCAGGCCCTCAGGGGTCTCCACCTAACTCAGAAAGGGCTGTAGGAGGTGGAGGGGAAGGGCCTCTTCCCACATCTCTGCTGCACACTGAGGGGAAGGGGGAAGCAGGAAACACAGGAGCCCAGACCCACATAATGAGCCTCCCTCGCTGGCCGCCAGTGGAAGGAGCTTAAGTACAAAAGTCCTTCCCCAAGCCAGGTTCCCACAGTTCTGTCAGAGCGGGAGGATGACCAAGAGTCACACACACACACACACACACACACACACACACACACACACACACACACTCACTCTCCACTGACAAAAGTACTAGGCAGGCCCTGGTAGAACAGCGATTGGGTCCACTACCTCCTCTGACTGAGCACGGCTCACGTACATCCCAAGGACCCAGGTTCCCATCCTGGGACTGGCGTGGGGGGAATGTCAGCACCTCCACAAGAGCAAGCCTTAGACCAGGGATTAAAGTTTAACTATCCGGACAGTGAACTGCCTCTGGCTCCAGCACGCGGTCGTGGATGCATCCAGATCGATAAGGAAAGCTGATGGACGAGTTTGACATGTGGGACATGTACTACGTGACCAGGAGAGACCCTTCACCAAGAAACAAAGAAATGAAGAAGACCACCAATAACTTCAAAGGACAATGTCACCTTGCCCAATCAGGAACTGAAACCTGGTCTGCAGACTCCTCTCTCCATCCCGCTTCCTCACCATGTGGGATTTTCCCTTAAAAACTCAGGCTGCTGGCAAGGCCTCGAGTCAGCCTCCCTTGGCTGGCTCCCTCCTCTCTCTCCCTCTGTTCCCCACTAATGGGGGTCTCAGCCTCCCTTGGCTGGCTCCCTCCTGTCTCTCTGCTCCCCACTAATGGACCCCCAACTTGCTTATTCGCTGCACCTTTCTGATATGTGGAGCAACCCTGAACCATGGGGACTGGGCCTCCCTTCATTGGCTCCATCCCTTTACCCTCTGATTAAATCTCTGCTTGCTTACTCGCCTAACTCTACCATGGGTTCTCTGAGTGACCCGAAAACCCTCCCAAGGAACAACCAAGATGAACAATAAAATAAATAAAACTACTTATTCCTCTTTTCTCTGCCTGCCTACCTGCCTACCTACTCACTTTAATTCCCGCCTGCTCCTTTCCTTTAAAAAAAGAAAATGTAATAAGACAGGCAGAAAAAATAATATTAGCAGTAAAGGGGAGGGGGTGAGCAAACCAGGTAAAACAGGTCAATTACGTGTGAAGGGCACAGCTGGACTGTGGTAGAGAACTGAATGTAGTACATACAGATGTGGATTTACAAAGATGCACACCTGAAGCTTATATAATGCTATCGTGCATTGTTCCTTAAATCAATAAATATCTACATTAGCAGTGAGTTTCACAACTAGTAAGTCTTTAAAGGAGGGAAGGAGGGAGGGGAAGGAGAAAGAAGCATCTTTGTTTTATTTTGCTTTTTCCCAGTGCCACCAAACCCCCACTCAGGGTTGAGAACCCAGGTCCACACCCAAGTCACCTCAGCTGCTTGAGCCACAAAGGTGTGCCAATAATTTCTTCAAAATCTCCAGGGACTCAGGAAAACCCATTCCCAGAAACTGTACTGCAGTGGTATGGGGTGGCTCTCAGAGGCCACAGGCAGGCTGGCCCAGATGCCCAATTCTGAGTGGAGCTCAGGTGACCACTGACATGCCCCCAAACCCCCAACTTGAGATATCCCAGAGCCTGGGGCCCCTCTCTCCCTTCCTCACACCATAGATGTGCCCCTGACTTGTCCACCCTTCAGCTCCACGCAAACCCAGTGCAAGGCAGTTCCAAGCAGCACAAAGAATTTCACACAATGAAGAACCATTGTTTGAGTTTTCAAGCTTCCATTTTCCATGTATCAGCACTCACACAATGTGTGTGTATTCCCGGCAGTGTTCTAAACTCTACCAGTGTCAGCTCATGTCATTAATGCAGCCCTCCTACTGCTTCTGCGGTGGCTACTGTTTTATTTCCCATATGTAAAGAGGGAACTGAGGCACGAAGGTTCATGGATTTGCAGGTCATGCAATTAAGTGATCTCAGTACAGACGGTCTGAGCGTGCACGCCTACACACACGTGTGTCTGTTACACACAGGCTATTAGAAAACATGCCCAATGACACTGAGCTCCTGGAGGCAAGGGTGGGGTCCATCATCCAGCCCTGGAGCAAGTTTGCAATAAATACAGCTGAATGGAGGACCTGCCCATGCCAGGCATTCCGCATGAATCCAGGGGAGTCCCCATCACATCTGCCTTGGAAAGAGGCCCTCGGTATCCTTTCAGCAGCCTGAGCTCAACCTCTCTGTCCTGCCTAGTCAACCAACCCAGGAACCTCAGGAATGTCCCCTGCCCCCGAAGCCTGAATGAGGGGTCCCCTGACAGGTTGGGGGCCCAGCAGAGTGTGATGGGTTTCATGATCATGCTCTTCAGTAATTCTGTTCCAGAGTCTCCCACTGGCCTGTCTTCTTTCCATTCTCTTCTTACTGGAAGTACACCCATATGATCTGTGCTGGGAGAATTAGGATTCCCATTCAGCTGAGGGGTGTGGGGCAGGTGTGGGGCAGGTGTGGGGCTCCCGACAGTCGAATCATAAAACAGACCCAAGCATGGTGGATATAGACTTAGAGTCCTTCATAACCCTTAGCCGTATCTAACAGTTCCCTCCTAAATGCTAGGTGTACTGGGAAGGGGCTCGCAGTCTCCAGTAACCTATAACCAATCCCTTAGTACCTCCTGCCAAGAGACTCTGGCATATAAGGCCCACCCTTGGCTTACTCCACTTTGTAGCTTTCCTGCCCACAGACAGCATGGACTCGCTAATAAACCTGCCAAGTGCTTTCATCAAGTGTCTCTGTGAATCCTTTCTGGACTGACTCCGCGCCTCAGAACACATTCGGTGCCCTGAGCCCACCTGCATCATGGGTACCTGATTTAATAAGAACTGAGGTGGATCCAAAAGAGAGTGGGAGGTGGGCCTCTCCAGTGAGGGGCCACAAAGCTCACAAAACACCACTGGGGCTGAGTGGGAAGGACCAAGGTTTGACCTCAGCATCAGAAGGCCTGACTCCCTCCCACTACCTAGCCTGGGGCATCTGATCACTGCCTCTCCAGGGCTTGCATCCATGTCAAGGAAGTAGAACTCCTCATGTACTCTGCAGAGTTTCAAATGAGATCACCTACACAAAATGGGCTTTGTCACCACTAAATGTCATCAGCAGTTATAAACCCCCACTACCCTGCAGCCCCAGGCATCAGTGCCCACCCGCTGTGCGCTGGGAATGACAATCTCCACCACTCCTTTCCCAACTCTACTGGTCCTTCTGTCCCTGTGGCTTTCACTGTTTCAAGCTCCACAGAAGCCCTGGGCCCTCATGTGTCCTGGTTCAGACCTGTCTGCTGTTATTGACTTCGTAGCTCTCTGGGGGAACACCCTGGCTGGGCCCCAGCCCTCTCCTCCCCACCAAGCTGGATTAGATGTGTTATTGCATCTCAGGCTCAATTCTTCTGGTCTGGCCCAGCGGGGGCGGATTTGCATCCCCAGGAAAGGTCAGCTCCTGGACTATTCTAACTGAGCAGCTGGATAAAACCTCAGAAGCTGATTTCTCTTTCTCTAGCTACTAAATCATTCTTTTATCCAGCAACTCCCAAGTGAGACCTGGGCCCTGAAACAGGCTGATCCCTGGTACCTCAGACAATAGCACATTTTAAAGTCTCATCTGGACCCATCTTCCTGAACGGGCTCCACCTTCCATGCGCTGACAACCCACCAAATTGATTCTGAGTGGCCTTACTGAGTGGCAATGTTCACGTTTGGCAGCCTCATAAAAAGATGGGGCTCTGACGAGCAGTATGGGGCTCTCAAACCCTGTTCCCGGCCATGCGAACAGCATCTGCAGCTCACCAGCTCCCTACTGGCCTTCTCGGACATGCAGGGCCAGGCCAGGGAGAGGGCGATAGATAAGGGCCGCCCTGCATCTGTCTCCTAGACACTGATGTTCAGAAGACCCGGAAACACCCCTCTGGGTGATTCATTCACCAAGACATTGACCGCAGATGCCCACCCACGGCTGTTCTCAAGACCACAGCATTGGTCTCCAGAAACACACAGCAGCCTACCACCCCAACTCTCACCAGCACCTTAGCAGGCAGGACACGACCCCGCCCCCTGGCCCCTGCTATGAACACCGGGAGCAGATATCACTACTCAAATGCCCATCAGCTGACTGGATAAAGAAGATGTATTATATATACTCCATGGACTTCTATGCAGCTTTTAGAAAGATGAAATCTTGCCTTTTGTAACAATCTGCATGGAACTCAAGTTGATTATGCTAAACAAAATAAGCCTGAAGGAAAAAGAAAAATACCAATGGTTTCATTCATATGCGGAATATAAAGAAATAAAATGAATGACTGACAAAGCTCAACAAAACTCTCAAGACTCTGAATGCAACGCTGTGATCACCAGAGGAGGAGGAGGAAGGAAGCTAGAGTTGAAAGAGTGAAAACGATACTTGTGATGGGCCCTTGAACTCTGGTGGGGGGTGTGGTGTGACAGACACATTGATGGATGTGTGAGTCCACTCTCATGAAAGTCACAGAGTATTGCTAGCAAATGAAACAGTAATAAAAAAAAACACAATGAAATAACTTAGATTGGGCTGGAGGTCCTCCCTGCGCAGACTTCGTTAGCCTGAAACTCAAATGCTATTAACAAACCCCAAGGGCAGGGGTCCAGAATTCCTAAAAAGAAAGCTTGTCTGCCTTCTTCAGATGATAGGAGGAAAAAACTTCACCTCGTGGAAGTCTCTCATCATGCCAGAACAAAACACGAATTAACAGGTCACTTCAGACACCAGTGAGACAAAGAGCAGTGCCCTGTACCCACTGTCCTGTTACCCTCCCTTATGACTACTGGGGGTCAGCGGCTGGAAAACGACTGAATACCAATGACCCCACCTCCATTTCACTTTATAGACAGGGATATGACAGTAGTTTGTCCAAGGTCAGCTGAAAGTCAGACCCTGAGACAAATAGCAGTCACCTTCAGGAGCTGGCATTCACACCAGCTGTGTTCCCAAGAGAAGCCCCTTCTCCCTGGCAGGTCCCTGACCCTCCCAGGGGCTTCCAAAGGAGCACAGAGAAGGGACTCCATTACCCTGAAGATGATGTGTCTGGGGTGGGGGATCCACTTGGGGTCTCAGTCTTTCAATTCTGAGGTTGCTGGATAATTGGAGGAGCCTGGGACGAGTTCTCTGCCCCAGTTCACCTGGGAGAGGGCAGACCAGAGGGTGGGCAAAACACTCCAGGAACCTGCCAGGCAAAACCCTGCTCCTGTCAGCTGTCAGAAATGCCACCGGTGGCTGGAAGACATTCACTTAATATGAAACATTGTTCCTGGGGGAGGGAAGGAAGCTGTACGGAGAGGCCGGTACAGCCAAATGTTGGCAGGAGACTCGATGTCTGCAAATTGCTGGTGGGATGCCTGGAATTCATAACACAAATTCCAAAAAGTCGAAGCCATCTGGTTAACAGGTATGAACTGAAAAGGAAATAAATATTTTGCTTTTGAGAAAACTGAATCATGAGGAAGCATTAATACGGTGAAAGCATTAGTCAGGGGAGTCTCTGATGTGCTGCGGTGACAAGTAAATCCTGAAATCAGACTAATCAGACCCCAAAAACAATCTCTCACTCACAAAAAATCTGATGCACATCAGCGGGTCCTTCTCTATCTCACAACTGTATCCTCTAGACATGTGACCTTCGAGGTAAAAGGAGAGAGAAATCGAAAAGTCACATACATTTAATCTGAGGAATGGACATGGTTCCCTTCACCCATCTCTTCCACTCTCCATCCTTTGGAGGAACCAGACATGTGACCTCAGTGTGATTACAGGGAAGCCAGTAATGTAAGGACTTAAGTAAAAATTTCTTTTTTCATTGAATTAACATTGGTTTATAACGTTATATTGGTTTCAGGTGACAGACTCGTATTTCAATATCTCCACATAATTGACCCCTTTTACCAGTTACTCACCCCACTTCCCCCATCCCTTCTGGCAACCACTATTTTGTTCTTACAGTCTGTTTGTTTTTGTCTTGTTCATTCATTCCTTTTTGTTTCTTTATCCACTATGCATGAATGAATCACATAGTGTATGTCGTTCTTCACCTGACTTATTTTCCATAGCACAATATCCTCTAGGTCCTCCATGTTGAAGCGAATGGCAGGATTACATCTTTTTATAGATGAGTGGTGTTCCATTGTGTGTAAACACTTCATCTTTATTCACTCTCCTACTGATGGGCACTTGCCTTATTTTCAACTCGGCCACTGTGAATAATGTTTAGTAAACATGGGGGAAACACATATCTCTTTGAATTCATGTCTTTGTATTCTCCAGATAAATACCCAGCAGTGTATCACGGATGCTTCTGGTCTTAATTTTTTGATAATCTCACAGATCTTTGGGAGCTCTGTCTCAGCCCATTAGAGACAAACTTCCAACCACAACGTCTGATCTTTTTCCTAGGGTACTGAGCCCCTGCCCCCAAAGTTTCATTCCATTTCCCTTTTGACCAGAGCTGTTGTCACACATGGACAAAGACACATGCCCTGACAATCTTGTTTTAGCCATTATTTCACAAAAGCACTGGCCAGAAAGCTATCAAAGGAGAACATAACTTCCGCTCACTTGAGGTCCCTTGTGTCAAGCAACACATCCCCAAAGACTAGAAACATGTGGTCTGTGTTCATTTACGGACCTTTCATTCTGGGCCAAGCATTGTGCCCTGTGCTGCAGAGACATAGCTCAGACACAGTTCCCACTCAGAGAACTGAGTCCAGCAGGGGCGGCAGGCACCAATCGAATTACTCCACAGATGTCTAACTACAAGCCAAGGTAAGTGCTTTGAAGGAAGAGGACAGGGAGCTATAGCAGAATAGAAGTCACCCAAGTCACCCGAGTGGGTAAGTGACAACCTCTCTAGAAAAGTGAGGTTTAGGCTGAACTAAGAAGGATAAGCAAGAGGAGACTGGGTCAAAGGGCACAAGATCAAAGTAAAAGTGGTCCAAGGGAAAGGCAGAGTTTGTGCAAAGGCCCTGAGGAGGGAGAGACATGAGTATGAGAAGCTTCAAGGTGGCTTGCGCAGTTGACTCAGAGAGCTAGAGCTCCTCAGATTCACAACCCCAGGGTCAAATTGGCATCTTATTTTTTTTGTTTCATTTTGTTTTAATTTCTCTTTCAAAATTGTGCAGAGTGGTTAGAGTTTGCCATTGACTCTTTATTCAAAAGCAGGGGGAATGTTGTTGGACATACGGGTGTTGGCACTAAGTGGCCCATGATCCCCACCGCCTCCCACCACCAGGCCTTCTCGCCAAAGTTAGGGCCCAGCCCACCACTTCCAAAGAAAATGTGCAGGAAAAAGATACAAACCCTGGGAAAAGGGGACTGTACAATTACAAGAGGCCTTCTCTATCCTATCAAATGCCTGGGATTCCTCAAGTCCCATAAACCTCTCTTCAGGAAAAAAAAAGAGAGGGGGCATGCTGTTTGTCAGGGGAGGACAACCACGAAGGGCACGCTAATGGCCTAGAGTAAATGAACGAGGACCTGGGCTGTCTGAGGAGGACCCTCCATTTGGTAGTGCCTCCCTCTCCCAGAGGCCCTTGGTCCACCCGTTGCATTCAGACTTCTTGGAGACCTACAAACTCCCTCACCTAGTTTTCTGCTTTCTCCCACCCTGCTACTCTGTCTTCCCAGTTCCAGCTGCCTTGGGCTTCCCCAGGCCCTCCAAGAGCTAACTCTCTGCTTTTCCCTGGCCCGGAACGTCCCTCGGTTCCCTCTTCCTCCCCTTCCTCTGAGCTCAACCTTCATCTCTCAGGCAGACAGGCCTTCCTGACACTGAGACATGGGCAGATGCCCCTAGTGCCCCAATATCTGCTCCCCCATCAGAACACAACGAGGACCCTCTGTTATCACATCTTCCCTCTCAGATACTGGCTTCCGCAGAGCAGGGCCACCAATCCACCTACCGGTTTCTCGGAGCCTGATGGGTAGCAGGGACTCAGCCCCTTTTTCCTGAGTGAGCAACCCAACTCCAGAGCTAGAACTCGGGCTTCTCAAGGACAGGAGTTCCTGCCCAATTTATTCACAGCCGCCTCCCAGCTCCTACAACAAATGTCTGTTGAATGAATGGATGAATTTCTGAGACACAAAAGGTAACGTAAATGCCTTCACTGCAGCGAAGACACAGAGGCCCTGATAAATGAGAGGCCTGTGCACCTCCACGGCTCAAATGGCCACGCGGGGCTCCCAGTGCCAATCAGGAAGTCACTGACACGTTCCCTTTTTATTGGAGGAAAACATATGTGGGTATTGACCCTTTCCAGAAGAGGCGGCCAGGTTACGTGCATCTCTGTGGAAGCATGTACTTGTCCACCCTCTGCCCTTCTCGAGGAAGAACCGGAGGCAGTGTGTCCACAGCTGCTAGAGCAGACTGCACTTTCCCAGCTCCAGAACCAAACCTCCAGTCACACGGCCCATTCAGAGGGGAGGGGAGTCCCAGAGCAGAGGTGGCTTTCTTGGCCAAGAAGAGGGTTTTCTCTGACATAAAATTACCAAAATGAGTGACTAAGAGAAACAGCAGAAGTGGCAGATTTCAGTTCGGCTGAAGGATTTGGCACAATTTCCAAGGAACTGGCTCGGCAAAATGGTTTCATGAGAACAGTGTCACATGAAAGAAAAATGACAACAGTGGCTGTGGGACCACATAAGGGAGCAATGCTGATAGTCAAGGCCACCAAGGGATGTCACGGTCATCGACATGAGTCTCATTCTCCTCCTCTCCAGGAGGTGCTGGGGCTGAACACTGAGTGTGTTTATAGAGCGGTGAGCTTTCCACAGTCCCTGCAACCACTCCCGTATCTGATCCTCCGCATCGCTTCAGAAAAGGGAAGTGGTGTCCCTAGTGCATGAGTGTACACGTGCCAGAGGCCAGCAAGAGAGCCTTGCTCCCTGTTTCCCATGGAGACCAAAAGTGAAGCTCGCAGCACTGCCTGGAACCACTTACCCCAAGTCATTCAACAGCAGGACTCCCACCATCCTGGTCTCCAGGAGCTTGGTGATGTGGGCAGGGAGGTCTGTGACTCCCATCAGGACCTGTGACTGGTGGAGATGACCTCGTGCCAGGGTGGCTTGATGAGACCCCCAAACACACACGCATGCATACACAATGTGCACACACACACACACCACTCAGCAGCTATTAACAAAAAACCAGGATAGGTCCAAAAGGACTGAAGCCACTGTGCTAAACCAAGACTGTTATGCAGAGACACACCTCTCCTAAGCCCTCATCCCAGCATCTGTGCCCTGCTATTTGCATAAGTAAATGGCAGCTCATTAAGAACAAATTAGCAGCTCTGTAGCCATGTAAGGAAACCAACACAGTGAACCCTAAGCCCCTGGAGACTTCTCTAACTCAGTTTTGCAGCCTTGGAGGCACCAAGCAGAGGCTATCATCTGCTGGCTGGCTGTCCAGCTAGAAGAGAAAGATTCGACCCTTGTGGAAACACAGAAGAGACTTAATAAATATTTGCTGAAGAATGAGTGAAGGTAGATCACTTGGCAAAGGGTAAGTATTACTAAAAATAGAAAGTGTTTGTACCAAACTGGTTCAAGGAGACACCTCTCCCCGTGTCCACCTTCTGAAGGTCTGGGGGTCGCGGCTGCAAGTTAAAGTCATATATGGAATCACCCATTAGCTGTGTAGGTGTATTGCTGATGAACTCGGGAGGGTACAGACCTGGAGTTTCAGGAGCCTGGAATTTGGAAATACTCATGGGATTCCTCTTTTCTCCCCAGTTTGAGAACCACAATCCAGGGCTTCCCTGCTCACCATTGTTCTGCAGAAACCTCAGCACATCAGGGACCAACAAAAGGCAGGGTGACTACCCACACAGACCAGCTGAGTCAGAACCAGCCATCACACAGGTCCTGATAATTCTTTAATTCCTAAGGTTCAAAGTTAGTGCCATTAGGGTGATCTCTGATCCCCAGGCAGTCGCCTGTCACCAGAGATGTGTCCCTGTAGTCAGAGACTCCCAACCCCACAACACCTCCCACAGAGATTGGAGGTGGCCTGTCAGGGAGGTGCTTCCAATGTCAGACCCAGGACCCAGGGGAGCCCACCGTTCTGGTGGGCTGAATGGCCACCTGGCCCCTGGAGGAGGGCTGCCCTCAGAAGCAAAAGCAGGGGACCAAGCTCCTTTCCCTGCAACCAGAAGGGAGCCACCAGGCGCACAAATCTTTACTAGTCTGGACCCAGCCCTGGCCAACTCTGGGGACTCTGAAGCCACAGGTCACTCCCCTCCACCTACCCACAAAGATGGTCAACATGGACTCATCTCAGAATCTGCCGAGACTCCTGCCTCGAAGTCAAATGGGCTTCCATTCCACATCAGGGTCCCTTCATTGATGCCTTTCCTCCCACAGCCTTCCATGCGCGTGACGTCCCACAAAAGCCCATCTTCCCAATCTGCCTTCAATGTGGCTACTGGCTGGTGTCCCAGAGGATGGGCACCCTGAACTACAGCACACCATGTCCCCTCCTGGTCTCTGACTCCAGAGGGAGACCCATGGCCCCAAGGAAGTGACAGCAGCAGGTTGTCTGAGTCTCCGCTTGCTCTGTATTTTATTTACTTCTTTGTTTTACCACTGATGGTTATTCTGTAACACAGACCACCTTTTCAAAACTACTACCTGGATAATAAATGGAAGGTGATAAGTGCATGGAGATTCAACTTGTTTTCATTGTAATGTTTCACATTTCATTTGCAGAGAGTGGCAGGATCGGGGGTGCGGTTGGAGAGACAGTTCATTAGGACTCCTCTGCACCTGGTTTGAGATCTTACTGCATCTAGTCACAGGTTCCGTCTCTGGAAAGACACACACATACAGAGACGCACAGAGACACACACAGCCGTGCACATGCATGGACTCACAGATGGACAGATGGATGGTGCACACACATGCAGGCACACACTCAGCATTCACAATCCAGACGGCAGCAGACTGAGTGCCAAGCTCTCTCTGGCGAAAGGCTGTCTGCTTCCACTCCCCCACCAACTGGAGCTCAGAAGAGAAATTTCGGAATGCTGCCCTCTGCCCCGCAGTTGGAACGCCCTCTAGGAGCTAATGCATGTTCTACCTGCTGCCAGGGCCACACCAGCCCATCCTCCAGGCCCTCTCTCCTCCACAGCCTCCCTGGAAAAGAAGGGTCGGCCCCTTTCCAAACAACCTTTTACCCTCTTCTTCCAGGGAGAAGCAGCCCAGACTTGTTGACAAGGAGATCAGGAGGAGACCAACCACCCTCCCCTCTACTGCTGCAAATCCTTGCCAGCCCACAGGCAGATGGCTGCCTCCATCACAGGAGACAGTGGGATGCCAAGGTGGACGTCGGCTCCACAGTCAGTGCCATCCTGGGAGGAATATCTTCTCCCGGGGTACAGCACCAATCAACTTTCCCAAACTAAAATATCTCTTATTTAGAAGAAATGTGAGGGTGGAAACACTAGTGAAATCTTCAGTTCTACCAGTTGTAGAATTTTTTCAATGTAATTATGTTTCTTTCAACCACAGGATAGATATTCTACATAAAACAGCTCATGTAATACTTACAAGTGGTCTACAAGGCAAATATGCCATTTTATATTAGTGAATTAACTGATGTTCAGGAAGGTTAGAAGACCATAACAGTCGGTAAGCAGTGTCCCTGTGACTATTAGTACTACATTTTTCTTGGATGGAGAGATGACTGGATGGATGGATGGATGGGTGGATGGATGGATACAGGCATGGATATGTGGATGCATGAAGGCACAAATTCATGGGCAGATGGTTGTATAGATGGACAGATGCATGAATACATGGATGCACGGGCAGACAGATAGTTGGATGGGCAAGAGATGGATGGAGGGGTGGGAAGATGAAAAGAAAAGGAATGAAGGAAGAAGGAAGGAAGGAGGAAGGAAAGAAGGAAGGAGGGAAGGAAGGAAGGAAGGAGGGAAGGAAGGAAGGAGGAAAGAAGGAGGAAGGGAGGAAGGAAGGAGGAAGGAAGGTAGATGGGCAGATGGATGACTAGAAGCAGAGCAAAAGAAAAGACAACCACTCCACACAGCCTCCCAGCTGGCTAACCTAATGAAACAGTGGTCTATTTAAAGGAATGAATCAGACCGACTTGTAGTTACCATATCAGCCATTAAGAAAATAAAAGTGGAGGCAGAAAGAGAAGAAACTACCATTATCAGAGCATATGCAATGAATCCAGACTGCCTACATTCAAATCTTAGATCCACCCTTTACTGGCTGGGTAAACTGAGCTCATTATTTAACCTCTGTGCCTGTTTCCTCGTCTGTCAAAAAAAGTGATACTATAGCTTATAAGGTTACTTTGAGAATTAAATGGGCTACAGAAAATAATATGGATGGCTATTGTCATCCTCATTTTGTAGGAGGAAACAGAAGCCAAGGAAGGAGAAAACGTTTATTCCGTAATTACTCCGATAACGCTCCTTTTGATATTGATTCTTGGCAACACTTTTATTCAGTCATGGCATCCAAGAAGTTAAGCCAACTCTAACTAAATGATATTCCATTGTGAGGAGGACCTAAATGTTTAAGCAATATGTTTTCACTTATTGCCTTCTAGTAATTTAAGAGGTGGTCAAATAAACTTTATTTAATCAGAGAACAGTACATATGTATATTAGTTGCTATCACAGGAGTTCAGAGAATCTCCACAGTGATTGAAAAAAGATGGGTCTCTACTATTTTTAAACAGCTATGAATATTTGTTGGGTGGCACCTGGCGGAGCAGCAGTCAAGTCAATCGTCTCCGAAGGAGCGCAGGTTGTGGACCCCTGGCTTGGAGTCCGAGTCTAAGAGGAAAAATCCAGTGAGAACAACTGAAAAAAAAAAAGCAAAATGCTTATTCCTCCTCTTTCTTCCTGCCTCCCTACTTGCCCTCATTTCTGCCTGTACCTTTCTTTTTACAACAAAATGTTGTTGGGCGAATGAATGTCATTGATCATTTTACTCGAGGCTCCTAAGTAAACAACCAGGAGGAATTCTTCTCACAACTCAGGGAGTTTATTTCTTCTGAAGAACTTCCTAAAGCAGGTCAGAAGACCCACGTCAGAAATTCTTGGGACCAGGTGCATTTCAGAATTTAGAATGTGAGGTTTGAGAGATGATAGAATACTTTAATCTAGGCAGCCCCCAGAGCCTGGGCTGGTACTGACAATAGTTCTGCAGAGAACCGCCTGTGTAACCAAGCCTCTGCATTGACTGGGAGAGATAAGGACTAGAAACAGCTTAGTACCAGCTCAGATTCTCTTGATGTTGTCATTGCTTTGCTTTGTTTTTAAGAGGAAGGAAGTCAGGCAGGAACGAAGGCAGGCAGCAGGGAAGGAAGAGAGAAGAGAAAGAGGCACTTTATTTATTTAGTTGTTCATTTTAGTTGTTCTCTGGGCCCCAGGCCATGAACCCAGGCCCTCGGGCTACGCCAGAGGCATGGACTTAACCCCTGAGCCATCGGGAAGCCCCTCAGATGATATCCTGACACCTGCAGTGTCTCACAGCCCGCCTCCCCCTGGCCCAGGCTGCTGGCGGAGGTTCACCGACTTTCACTGAGCACTTGCACAAACGTCTCATCTTGAGAGGAGTTTAGACTTAGGCAGATAGAGCAAGGGGCAAGGAATGAGGACATCCACACATGACACAGCCTGAGGCTGCCTGTTGCTAAAGTAAGCCACCCCCTGGAGAGAAAGACGCAGAGACAGGACAAGGGGACTAGCTGCCCAGCTGAGTGAAAATAGTCAACCCAAAGTGCGGTTCCAGAACCCCTGTTACCACAGAAGGGACCAGTGGCACTCTTGAGGCTTCATCAACAGACTAGGCTTGGGATCGCTCCAATCTGAAGCCCACACAAAACTTGAGAAGAAAATAAAATCCCTAGACCCCTAAGCCTCCCTTAGGACCCCGCCTGATTCGGGGAGTCTGTACTTTCTCCGATGAACTTTCTTCCACTTGCACTTGCCTCCCACCGCATGAGACACTCCCCAGGCACCAGGCTACAACCACGGTATCAATTTGATCCTCAGAAAGACTATGAAAGTCACATGCAAGTGACGGTGGAACCGGTGTTTAATCTTGAGCGTCTGAGACCAACTGAGGAAGGTTCACAGCCAGAGGAGCGTTTCCAACATTTTTTCCCTTCTTCCTTCACATTTTTATTTTTTAGCTCCTGTCTTTAATACCAGTTTTTTAATATCATTTTCTCTGTGCTTTTCATAGGTGTCATTAAATTATTTTAATTATGGATCCTCATCATCTACAAGACACAGACTGTGTGTCCGTAGAGGTTCTGGGTGGGGGCAGAGTCAACTGGAAGGGCAGCACGCCCAGGACCCCGGGGGACAGATGCCAGGAGACTGTGGCACAGGCGGGAATGAAGAGCTGGCACACAGGGCCTCGGGTAGTTCCAGAAGGTGAAATTCGGGGTCTCTCTGTTCACTTTTGCTAACAAAGGATCTTGTGGGTTTCCCACTCCATGCATCCCATTCGACTCTACCCTTGTTTAGGGGCACAAACTCATGAGAGGCACGGCGCAGGATCACCAGCCGGCACCCAGGAGCCGGGCTGGGGCAAGTGGTGGAGACCGGGCGCAGCTCCAGACCAGAGAAACCCCTTGGTGTGCTGGGAGAAGGCAGGGTGGCCTTGTGGCATCAGAGCTGAGCTCACGGTCACGATCGGGAAATCGCAGGGCTGCAGAAATAGTCTGGACCCCCAGACTGAGGGCTATGCCTCCCGCCACAGGCCCTGGAAAGCCCCTGAGGCTGTGGTGCCCCCAGGACACTAGGACTTTGTCTCTCTGGCTTAGGACTTTGTCCCCTGTACCTGGAGCAGCACCTGATGCAGAGCTGGGACTTTGGAACATTTTTTGGAAGGAAGGAGGGAGAGTCGGAGGGAGGGAAGAATAGGTGAGTAGATGTATATCAGGGAAGGTTCTTGAATGTAGAGAATGAGGAAGGAGGGGCAGGAGGCTCCTGGGAATTCAGAGCGGGAGTCTATGTGTGAACTAATAAGGGACATTCAAAGGGATGGGCATGGAGAGGGGACATGCCAACCAGTAGAGGCAGACTCCATGGGATCTGCTGACCAATGGGATGTGGTTGAGGGGAAGGTCAAAGGACTGCTGACCAAAGCAACGTGCGTCTGTAGATAACACCTGGCCGAGCATCCCAGGGAAGACGGCACAAGTGAGAGAAGTGTCCTCCATGGGCAGCTTGGAAGAAGAAATCTTTCAGGCCTGGAGATGCTCCAGGGCCACACAGGGGACAGCATTGCATGCCCCACAGAGCAGCTCTGTGGGGACAGCAGGTTGGTGAGGGAAACATATAGAGGCCAAAGAGTATAGTGACCACAGCCCCTGCAGCAACCAGACAGTTGCCTGTGACTCTCCCCACTCCCCAGGCTGCCCAGTCCCCAGCTTCAGGGACACCCCTGGAGATGAAACGCATCTGCAAGCAGTAAGGGACGCAGGCATGGTGGGCATTGGCACATGGGGACACAGTGTGGAGCAGGGAGCCCGGGGATTGGGGAGGAATCATCTCACCCCGGTGGGAATGAGTTCACACTCCAGCTGTGAGAGCCAGGGAGCAGGACTGCTGATGGATGGGTGCCTCCCAGGGAGAGATGGTCCTTTGCCCATGTATAGGCATGACTCTTAAGTTTTGGGTGGCGACGTCATTACCTTGGCTTTTCCTGCAGCCTGTTCCAGAAGCCTTGAGAGCTGGAGAAAAGCCAGGATACCTCCTGGAAACAGTTCTTGCCATCAGGACCCAGCCGCCACCCCACCAGCCTCCAAGTCCACTGACCTAGGGGTCCCAAGGGACATATTGGAGGTAATCCTTCCGATTGCCAGCCCTCAGGTGCCATGATTCACAGGACTTTGGAGAGAGAAAAGGTGACCCAGTCAAGTTAGCTCTTCCAGAAGGATCCATGCTGGGGTCAGTAGTTCAACCAACTCCCTGAGAAAGCCTGGGTGAGGAGAGTGACCCGCCCAGGATCACAGAAGAGCCAAAGAGCTCCAGAGATGAACCCTGAGAAGGGACGCACCTAAGGATGACTGTCATTCACCCAACATCTCTCTGTGGCTCTGCTTGAAAGGGATACACCGAGCATTTACTGTATGGGGGCCCTGTCTCGACACTGGGGATACAAAGATGACTGTGACATGCTCCCTGCTTCCAAGTTTATAGTTTACTGGATGAAAAGACAGGATACCAAATTAAGAAATTCTAAGGATTCAATGATAAGTCATTAAACTAATCCTCACATGCACACGTGTAGGGATCAATGGGGCATATAATTAGCCCATTCTATAGATAAGAAAACCAAAGTTACAGTGGTGGAATCACTTGCCTCAGTTCACAGGACTAGTAGGAGACACCACAGCTGAAGTTCGTTCACATCATTTCAAGTCAATTCTGTGTGTCTCTTCCCAACTTCCTAAGCAGGGACATCACAGTGAAATCTGCCCACAGATGGACCACAGACATCAGCAAACACAACAAATCAGGGGACAGCCTGGATTCAAACCCAAGCCTGACACCAAAGACTTTTTCCAGTCTGACTCAGAATTCTGTCTGGGTTAAGCACCCCTTCTAAAGTGCTTGCATCCCCAAGAGAATCAACCAGCCACCTCAGACAAGGCGAGATAAGATAAAGGACGCTGTCAACCTGCTAAGTCACATGGATCACTAAGGCCCAGTCACCATCCCCTTGGCTCTGAGCTGTCATCCTAGCAGATATCCGCTCAGACATGCCAAGCAGGGCTGGGATGGGAGGGGACAGAGAAGGGTCAGGGAGGATGAGGGGAGCTGGGCAGGGAGCAACATTCCTTTCTCCAGAACGTTAATCTTGGTGACGGTCATGGGTTTCATTGATTGCTCTGTCCCCCCACCAGCCCACAAGGACAAGGACTGTGGCTGGTTTGGCTAATCCCTATACCCCAACCCATAAGCAGCAAGGCTGCAGTAGGGAGCACTCCTTCAGGGAGGGAGGGATGGAGGGAGCAGGGGGCATCAGTGTTAAGCTGTACACGGGGTTGTCAAGCCTGGCCTCCCACCCACGCGCGCCAGCACATTCTAGCTATCAGGGGTCCTAGCGAGGCTGTCAGAGTTAGACGGCTGAGTTTGCTCCCTGCTCTGCCTCTGCTGGGCCTCAGTGTCCTCAACTGTAAAATGGGGTCACAGATAAAGATGAAAAGAGTGAACATTTGCAGAGTTCTGTGCGTTATGTCGATGAGGAAGCCTCCCCTCCCCGACCGCTCAACATGATTTTTGTGCAGACATTTCTTCTTCTACTCTTCAAATGCAATTTTCCAGTCCATTCTACTCCAGAGGACTTTCCTGGGGAAAAAGGACGTTGGAGCATGCTCCTTTGCCCGCCTCTCCCCATTCCCCCTACCTCCGCTAGCACCTCAAACCACCTACCTTGGTCTCTTTTGAAAGGACCCAGAGACTTGATCAGCTCGACCTACGCTGCCTCCAACCCCCGCAGATTTCCAGAAGGTGCCCAGGCTCAGAGGTAGCCGCTGGGGTCCGAGAAGCGAGCCAGTGTGGTGTCCACCGCGCCTGCACGCGGGCGGCCGCGCCACCCAGTGGTGACCAGCGGAATCGGCGGCGGGCGGTCTGCGGGGCTAGGCAGCGGGAGGGGGTCCTTCTGCTCTGCAGGTGGGGAAGTTGGCGAGTCGGGAGAAAAAAGGGCTGGTGGGCTCTAGGTCCCAGGGAGTAGTTAATCAGTGAGGAGAGCCCTCCCTAATTGTTGACACACACACACCTTTTTCTCCTCCTGCAGACTACTGGGCTGGGGCTGGGGACCTATCGCTGGCTCCCAAGGTCAGGCAGATGGCACCCCGCAGCCTGGGCTCAGGAAACAAGACAGACCTGTAAGCCGGCAGCACTCCCCCACCCTCTGTGCTGGTGTTGGGTAATAGGACTCACCAGTGCTTTTCTAACCCTGGCTCTGCCCTGGACGCATGAGGTGGGCAGCCTGTGCTCAGTTTCCCCACCTGAGAGAAAGAATGATCAAAAGAGAGTCCCGCCCAACTTCTCTCTCAGAAGGCTTGTGAGACACAAATGAAATAAAGCACTTGGAAGAACAAAACCATCACCGTTCAAGTTTCTGATCCAGAAGGACTTTTGCAACCATGTGGTGAGGGGCAAATACAAATATAGTTGCTTAAAGAATAAGACCCCCAAGTCCTAATGACTAAAAACTCCTCAAATGAGGGATTTTTATTTGGAGTGGAAAGAAAGGAATATGCCATTGAGACCCGACGAGCGCAGTTCCACATGGAGATGCGAATGCTGAAGAACAGCTTCAGGGTTTCAGGGTGTAAGTATTTACTCAGCAGCATACTCAGCAGACACTCCCAGAGCTGTGGGACAGACATTAGGAACCCAAATACATCTAGAGGATGAAGGACAAGCAAAATGAGTTATCGAGGACCCTATAGAACTGCTTCAAAGGTAGAAGCACAGAATCCTGGGAACTTACCTTGACCTTTGATGCCCCGGCAGTTGCCTACACTGATTTAGGTTTTGTTATTACACCAACCCTAAAAGTATAATGGAAAAACGATCTCCTCCTGGGGGCGGGGGTTCTTCCTCTTGCCTAAGAGTGACCCTGACCTATGGCCTGAGTATGTGCAGAATAGATGTGACCTAAAGGCGAGCCTGAAACACCCACTTCTAGGGACCAATAACCATTCACTTCGTCATGACCTGCCCTATGACCTTGGCCAGTCAGACCAAACACCACTTGCTTCCTCAACCCAGTCCCTATAAAGCCTCCAGGAGCAGCCTGCTGAGGGAGCAGTGTTTTGAGAACATATCCCTGTCTCCTTACTTGTTGCAATACACCTTTCCCAGTTTAAAGAAACGTGGTGTGTGTCTTTGGCGGATGCTCACCCAGCGAACAGACCCTGGGTCAGTAACAAGTTCGCATGAATGCGGACATCGCCACTGGTCGACCTGTAAGGGCATGTTCTTGGGACAAGCTCTCCCCAGAGGTGGAACCAGGTTCCTGACCACTGGGCTCAGACATGCCAAGTGGGCCTGGGTGTAAGGACAGAGAGGGGCCTGGAGGGAGAGAGGGTCTGCTCCACTTCAGAGTCCAGCACCTGGCAGCCGGAGCTGAGTTGACATCTGAGTAAGGGGGAGAATAAGAAGCAGCCCCACTCCCAAAAGGAGCGGTGAGCCTCACAGCGCCTGCAGGGACGCAGAGCCAGAGACCTGCTTTATAAAGGAGAGAGGATTGGGGCAAGCCGACCAGAGGTCTGGGATCTGGCAGGCAAGTGAGTCTGGGGTTTCAGTTTCTCTGGTTAGCACATCTCTTACAGTTCCCTTTGACATAGCTCTGCAGGTCCCTGTGGCCCCCTCCTGCTCCCTGTCCCCAATGTGTGCTCCCTTGGAGAGCAGTCCCCTGACATTGCTGACACGGATTCTCATCCTGCTGATCTCATTACACTGCTCATGCTGGAAGCACTGGTTTAGATTAATTCAACTGTGGCTTCCACTCTCCTCAGTATGGTTCTGGACAGGAGGGTGCGGGAGGGACCTGAAATGTAAGAGGAGCGGTTTCAGCAAACATACGCCCAGGCTCCCGATCAACCAATAATTAGTTTTCTCCTAATTTGGTGCAAGATTCCTGCTCCCTCTGAATGTCTGTGGTGCTGAGAAAAAACCAAAGAAACAGCAAAAATAGAAAGAGCCTGTCTGGACATAGTTCCTGTTGACTGGAACAAATAATTCTCCAGGTCTTCACCAAGGGCCCCCTCAGCTCATGCCCCCTGAATGCATTTTATCAGTCCATCTATGCTTGGGCTCCGGGGTCTGAAAGCATTTGCAGTGGCTGGCCTGCTCCCAGTTTGGAGGGCTTGGCTTTGGAAGCTTCTGAGCCCCTCATTCTGCATCTCCCCTCCCATCCCCATACCACCTCTGCAGTGCAGCTGACCTTCCACTCATCCACCAGAAAACATCTGTCATCTGGAATCCAGGTGCAGGGCCATAGGAGAGAGGGCCACTGTCTGTCCACCACTGCGCCTGCAGCATCCACAACGTCACCAGGCATTCCCGGCCCTCAGTCATTGTCTGCTGCCTGTTCACAAACTCTGAGTGAGAGCCTCTCCTGTGGAAGCTATCGTGCTTCCTGTCCTTAGACCTGTCCTCCTTCTCTGGACAAGGTGCAGAAAGTGTGGCTCACGCCCCTCCACCAAGAGCTGGGCAGGGCTCAGGGACATGCCTCCTTGGTCAGAGCTCACGTCCGACCTGTGGGCTCCTTCTTTCTGAGCACAGGGCTACCCAACATCCTCTCTTCAAACCTCTCCCCCTCTGAATGTGCCTCCCTTCCTATCACCCATGCTCGCTGTTCCTCCTGAGATGTTTCTGGAAACGATGGACACCATTTCAAAGTGCATCAAATGGTCTGGCATCCTTAGCAAACTGTGAAGCTTGCAGTTTCTAAGTGACTTCTGCCATTGTTTCAGATGGCCAAGTGGGGCAACAGAACTCCTTCCTCCTCATTAAAAAGTTACGTACATCTCAGAGTCAACATAGTGGTGAGGGGCAGGTCCCATGGCCAATCCTGGCTTCACCACTTACTTTCTGGTGACATTAGGGGATGTTCCTCATCTCTGTTGGCCCCCACTTCTTCACCTATAAAATGGGGGTGGTGGTCATAGTGCTAACCTCACTGGCATGTTAGGACTAAATGAGATAACCCATGTAAATCACTGTAAACAGGAATAGGCATTTTAATTTAGCCTTCATAATCTTTAATGTATAATCTCCACTGAGGGGGGGGGGGGGGGAGGGGGAGGTGCATATATTCAGCTTCCTTTTCTCAGTTTAGGGTGGCCAACTAACCTTACCTCTTCTGTCACCGGAGGCACCTTCCCATACCCTGTTGGAGACACATCTGCCAAATCTCACCCTTCCCACAAAGCAATCTTTTTACACCCGCCATGTTGCTCTGTGTTCTCATCACAGCCTAACAGCCTAAGTGCTGTAACTAACAGCGCCCAAAGCTAAGGGCTCAACACCCAAGGCTTGCTTTTCATGCACGGTCCAGTGGAGTTAAGGGTCCAGGTGGTCTGCTCCACCAAGTCATTCAGGGGTCCAAGCTCCTTCCTAGCAGCTCCACCATCTTTCAGGGACTGAGTCCTCTGCCTCCACCCAACAGGCGGGAAGAGAGTAGAGGACTGCATGCAGGGCAGGAGTGTGCCCCATTAGCCCGCTTATCCATGAGCAGAAGTGCAGTCCCACGATGCCACCCTGTGTAATGGAGCTCAGAAATAGCCCTTCTGTTTGTCCAAGAGAAAAATAAAATCATTTCAATGAACATACAGTATTTCTCCTGCTACCTACACCTTCTGAAGCAGATGCTTCTCTGGGAGGGAACTTGAATTGCTTTTCTCATTCTCTTAGAAATGAGGCACAAAGCAATGTTCCACCTGTTTCCTCTCAGTCCTGGAGCAGTGATGTCTCTTCCCACTGGGGCAATGAAATGGAAGAAAGGTCTCGCAAGGGGGTAGAGTTGGAGTAAGCTTTAAGCTTCCTCTTTTGCAAAGTGTGGGAGTGTGTTTAGAAATTGGAGACGAGACAGATAAAGGGCAGCATGAGTGGGATTTTCTTTGGGCTTCCTCCTCTTACTCTCCATGCCCCACCGCACCACACCATCCTCTAGAGGCCAATGTCCCTCTAAGCCAAGAAAGCAAGAGGCAGGGCTGCGAGGGAGGGGTGTGGCCTCCTGCCTGCCCCTGATCCCAGGTGTGTGTTAACAGCAGACTAGAGGATGAGGGCTGGATTGCTTGGGAATATAGTTAAGTGAACCCCACATCTGGAAACCCAAATTCCTCTTGGCCCCAACCAACACCAGCCAGATCCATTTCATTCCAGGGCCCCCTCCATCCATCCCATGCTCAGAGCATCCCATGCTCTGAAATCTGTAGGGTGGCCAGCAGGCTGGGAACTCAGGCAGGAGCTGCAATTGACATCTTGAGGCAAACTTACTCTTCCACAGGGAAACATCGGCTTTGCACTTCGGGCCTTCCACTGATGACACGAGGCCCAACCGCCCTGTCGCCAGTGGTCTCCAGTCAGCTGACTGTAGATGTTTTCCCAACCACAAACACCTTCACGTGGCACTAGGTCAGTGTTCAGATCACTGGTGCTGCAGCCTAGGCCACCGTCGCAAAAATGAACCAGACCAGCTCTAACCCTGCATGTGGGAGCAACCAGAGAGAGCTGTGGGGAAGGAGACAGCAGGGTAAGGGGGCGACAGAGGCCAGCCTGCCAGCTTGCCTGTGTGAAGTGGGGGTGATATTCAATAACGGCTGGGTGAAATGATGGACCATACAGGGGGGTCGTACTCATGAAGCACAACAGAAATCCTCACTTACTACAGATGCTTACTAAGGACTCTGCCCCTGAAGTCAAGATGGGCGAGTGGTCTGCAAGACTCCTCCGGGTGTTCACGACAGAGCAAGTGTCAAAGTCCCCAGCTTGTTCATTCTGCAGAGAAAGTCCCTGTGGTGCTCCCATCTGCATCCTCCTAGTCACTCCTCTGCCCATCCCTCTGTGTTTTAAAATTACATGAAATTTACCATTTCAGAATGTGCAATTCAGTGACATTTGGCACATTTACAGTGTTGTACAACCATATCACTATCTAGTTCCAGAATGTTCCATCAACCCAGAAGGAGATCCCAAACATGAAGCAGTCACTTCACAGTCCTTCCTCCTCCATCCCCTGGCAATCACTAATGTGCTTCCCGTCTCTGCAGGTACTCGTTCTGGAAACCTCATAGAGATGGAATCGCATAGTAAGGAGCCTTTTGTGTCGACTTCCTTCACCTTGCACAAAGTTGTTGAAGTCCGTCCATGTTGTACCCGAGAGCAGTACGTCTTTCTTTTGCTGGCTGAATGATGTCCCAAATACCAACGGGCCTCGATCTGTTCATCCATTCATCAGCTGGTGGATACTTAGAGGCAAGCGATGTTTGTCTATGAGCATTTGTTTGCACGGACTGTTTGGATGACTGTCCCTGGCCATGAACAGGCCTGCATGGGGAAGGTGCAATAGTGAACAGCTGTGGGCAGTTTAATCCTTGGACAATCATCATCATCATCATCTTCATCGTCATCATCCTGATGTCCCAGCTCCAGGACCCACTCATCCGCCCTCCCCATGCCCTCACTCTCAGATCCAGCTCCTCAAAGGTAATCATAGTCAGGCACTGAAAAGAAAAGGGTCTTCTGAATTCTCAGCATCCTCAGAATCCTACCCCCTACTCTCCCCCACCCAAAATAAAAACAAGCATTATCATCATCAGGTGAAGTCTGTAGGCTAGTAGGACACCAAGCAATTCTTTGGGAGGATAAAATTTTAAATTTGACAGTTAGAAATGAGACCCCCAAAGGAGAATATCCCTGGTTTCCTTGGGCTGTCATAACAAGATACCTCCATGGCCTAAAGCAACAGGAAGGTGTTCCCTCACAGTTCTGGAACCTAAAAGTCCCAAATCAAGGTGTCAGCAGGGCCTGCAATCTCCAGAAAGGAAGTTCCTTCCTCACCTCTTAGAGCTTCAATCCCTTTTTCTCTGCCTGAGCTTCCTCTCTCCATCTCTGCCTCTACCTCCGAATGGTCTTCTTCCCATAAATCTTCACATCATCTTATAAGAACAACAGTTACAGTGGATTAAGGGCCCTCCCTATTCTATCATGAGCTTATCTTAACCAATTACACCTGTAACATCCTTCTTTCCATCCACTCTGAGATGCTAAAGATTAGGACATTAACGAATCTTTTGGTGGGGGGACACAACTCCTAACTTTGGAGAAGTTAAAAAGATATATATTCTTGTTTTTACTAAAGTGTCAATGGTTAAGCAGACATAGGGGGCAGGGAACTGCCGTGTCAGTGAAAAGAGGAGAGGCCATGCATAGAATCGTCCCAATAATGAGGAGAAATGAGCTTTTTTAAAAAAGAGAACGTGAGGAATGGAGCCAAAAAGCCAGAGTGATTTAGCTGAGCACTAACCTTGTTCCCTTCAGAGCTCAGCTGAGAACAAAAAAGAAGGTCTCTCCAGTCTCCTAGACGGTGTCCAGGGACAAGTGCTTCAGGTGTTCAGGGCCTCGGCTGGTGCAGATGGGAGATCACTGGAGTCGTGTCCCCCCTCACACACACACACACACATCAGGCTGCTACTGAAATGTCTTGGAGGAGGAGGCTCTGTGGCCCTCCCACAAAACTGGCCCAGATGAGACTCCTCTGCTCTGTGTTAACAAAGGCTCATTGCTTTAATAAATTAATAAATAAGCACAAAGGGAATCAGTTCAGGAGGGTGGTAAAGATATAAAACCGGAAACAAGGTCAGCTTCTCTAATTGTGCTGTCATAAAACTTCACCTTATTGGCCCGCCATCTTCACGCCTCGTTGAAAATCCATTAAGACAAGACTGGGCCCTTAACCCAACTCTCAGGCAGAAACTTCCCTCAGGCACGGTGTTTGAGTGGGGTCCTTTCCTGAGTGCTTAGTATAATTGCCTGCAGGCTGGATAAGTGTGATTAAACACCACTATTTAAACATGGAGGGGCAGGCTGAAGGCATCTTCACATGTTTTACACTTTGATAAGAGTACCCTCAGGAAAGACGGTCTACTAAAACTTCATTTTTTTTTTCTAACAGAGAGAGGGCTGATGACTCCATTTACAAGAGAATTTACCATCGGACTTTTAAGAGTGAGCTCCCAAAGCAATCAACATTATTGTCACAAAATTTCAGTTTGCCATATCGTTCTGTAATATGACCTGAGCATAAAGGTTGTCTTTGAAAAGGAAACGCAGCTGCTAATGAGTGCCCTAGTGACTGCCGAGGGGATGAAAGGCTTGCATTTATTAGAGTGGTGGAAGGGCATACTGTAAGGACACCTTCAAAGCAGCCTCAAAGCCTGGGTGAGGGCTGTGACCTGCCAGGACACACAGGGCCAGCAGGCAAGCCAACTGTTACATCAGTCCTAAAAGAGGGGACCCAGAGACTAGATTGCCACTTGGAGCAACTGCAAGTAGATGTTCCTTATGTGTGAAGAGAGGTGAGAGCCTGACTCCCTGCAGGGAGAATCTGGTCCTCTAACCCCAGCTATGGGCAGCAATGAACCTAGCAGCATCACCAGAACAGGCCTGTTATCAGTCCCCAAAGGGTCTTAGACCCGAGTCACAGAACAGTGGCTTCTCTTCTAGTCCAAACCAGGCACGTGGAATTGCAAAACCCCTCCCAAGACATACAGTGACAGGTTGCATGCTCAGATGAGTAGTTATTCCGAATTTATTGCTGAGAACTGGATTTGGCTAGTGATTTCCTCTCGGATGTAGTTTTAGAGTAAAATCAAGGTCAGACCTATAGCGACACATCTTAGAGATATTGCAGTTCAATTCCACCCACTGAAATAAAGTCATTCCCTTAATCATGAAATGACTGGTTTCCCAGTGCATACAAAAGAGAAGTTTACACTATAGTGTAGTCTTTTTTCTTTTTTTCAAGAAAAAGTACAGGCAGAAATGAAGGTGCATAGGCAGGTGGCAAGGAAGAGAAAGGAGGAAGAAGCATTTTATTTATTTTTATTTAGTTCATCTTGGTTGTTTCCCTACCTCCAGGTCTTGAACCAGGAACCTTAGGATACATATGAACTATACCTCCAATGAACTAACCCGCCAGGCCATCACGGTGCACCAATAGTGTAGTCTATTAAGTGTGCAATAGAATTATGTCTAAAGAGCAATGTGCACATCTTAAATGCAACAGAGAGATGTGAAGTGAGCACATGCTGTTGGGAAAAAATGGTGCCACAGTCTTGTTGGAGGAGGGTTGCCTCAAAGCTTCCATCTATATAGAACACAGTGTCTGATGTGCCTGTACTCACACCCTCACTTGCATTTGCTTGTTTGGATGAGGCAGAGAAAGGTGTGAAGTTGAGACGCAGAGACATGCCCTTCAACCTCACCACACAGTGGTGTGTCCACCTGAGACCATGCATGGTCCATGCGGGAGAAAACGAGCCACATGGCATGATGGCTCCCAGGATTGAGCCCATCACACACTAGCAAGGTGTGCACACACAGTGTGGGTCCTGGAAAGATGGCGAATGTCTTATTTGCAAAATGAAACCACAGTTGAAGAACTCTCATCCTCTGTGACCACCACTTCAGAGGAGAATGAATGTATTCACACCAACAAAGTTAGAAGGACAACCTCCATGCTTTCTCGCAAAAAAACTAGCCTCATTGATTTATATACTAAAAAACATGGTTCATATTTTTTCCCATTCTGCTGTAGATTGGGGAAAATGTTCCTTAGGGATCTACAAATGCCAGTGTAATAGAAAGGACAGAGTCTGGAAATTTCAAAAACTTACTAAAAAGAACTGAATGTATAACATCTAAGTGGTTTTTATACTTTATTACATGTTGAAGTGACTATATTTTGTATATATTAATGTATCATTAAAACAAATTGAACATGCTTTATTAAAAAATTGTGAGAATACTTGAAATTTTTAATTACTATATAAGACTCACATTACATTTCTGTTGACAGTACTGCCGATATGATCAGCATTTGGAAAGTATTAGATGCCACAGAAGTAGGTTACAGTTTCAGATTACATGAATTTTACCTTGGGTTGACTTGACTTCTGTTCCAGACTATTGGATGTCGAGCGCTGTGCTCCATTGTGGTCACTAGAGGGCAGTGGCGTATATTAAGAAGTAAGCTGTCAAGACACTTATCAGAAAGACACCCCCAGCAGGCAGCGCCATTACCAAGCAGTCACTGGTCATTATTTCTGTGGGTCCCCCCCTCCACCCCGCCCCTGCCCCACACCCCACCCGAGTGTCATTTGCCTCCGGAGGAAGATGAAACCACAGAGACCGGGGCAGCCCGAGCTGGCCTTACACTGTGAGTGGGAATGCCGGGAGCAGCGAAGCAGGAAACCAGGCTGCTGGAGAGAGACCTGTTCAGGGGCGCAGGCTGCAGAGGCAGGTCCGCTTTACTGGATGTGCTACCGACACACAGGTGGCCTGAGTAAGTCACTGGCGGGCATTTCCCCTGGAGCTTTTTTCCTGTGAATACCACACAAGGGGGACCACAAACCAAGCACCCCTAGATTCAGAGATATAAAAAACCACATCAAGCTGCTTCCAGGGATGAGGTTCATACAAAGCTTCTTACCCTCAAATGAAGAACCTGGTGTCCCTACCTAGTGATGTCATCAGTCATCTCCCCAAACCATCACAGCAGGGACACCTGAGCTGATGAGAGGGAATCTGATTCTGACCTGGGGGCCTTGGAGGCCAAGAGGAAAAACTACAAAACCTGGAGGCTGGGAAGGGATCAGCACAAGAGAGATTAAAATTACTCCCCCGAGAGAAAGACTAAGAAGAGTAGTTACAAATGATCATTTTTTAAAAATGCAGTGACAAGAAGTGAAGCAAAAATAGTAATCTGATATTGGCTTTTAAAATAAAAAGTCATTATTCAGTGAATATTTTAAGCACCTACAATAGAGAGATGCTATTTTAGGTACCAGATACTGTTCTGGATGTTGAGGATATAATAATAAACAAAACAAAGTGACAATTTTTTTTTAATTACATAACATGCCAAGCACCAGCAAGTGCATTGAAGAAAGATTTAGTGTCTTCAAAGATAATTGCCCAAATGTAATCCATAATGTGACCCAAAGAGAAAAAGAAGTATTTTAAAATAGGAAAGAGCAGTGAAGAGGGAGAGAGAGAAGGTCGGCTGACGGTGCCTACACAGAACAAACAAATTACAGAAGAAAGGAGTAGAAGGAATGAGAGAGCAGTGACACCCAGCACTAATTCCTGAAGTTTTCCAGGAGAGAAGTTAGAATCTCCGAAGAACTCTAGATATGGTCACACAGGGACTGTTATTTTCACTCTGATGCATCCCTACATCATTGCAAAAGTGTAAGACATATTAAGGATAAAGAAAAAAAAGGCTTCTTGTAGAAAGAGACTGCATACTAAAGAAAGAAAAACTGATGACTGCCCTCAAAGTCAGGTGACAGGTCTTGTGAATGCTTTTGCAAGTATGAGAAAACTTTTTGGCAGAACCAGATAGCTATTCCATTATGGACTGAATATTTGTGCTCATGCCAAATACATATGTTGAAGCCCCAGTGTGCTGATATTAGAGGTGGTGCCTTTGGGAGAAGTGAGGTTAGGCCATCACAAAGAGGGAGCCATCTGCACCCAGGAAGGAGGTCTCACCAGAGCCCGACCATGCCGGCATGCTGGTGCCAGACCTCCAGCCTATAGAACTGTGAGAAGCAAATGTCTGCTTTTTAAGCCATGGCCTATGGCACTTTGGCATAGCAGCCTGAGCAGACCAAGACACGTGCATAATAGTCTGATCTGTCCAAAGAGAGGGAGCAATGAAGCAAGTAGAGGGGTGCAGGTGGAATGCTACTGACCCTTGGGAAGAAGAAGAAGGGGCCCGTGACAGGTACAATGGCTGCTTGTCAGGGAGGAGGCCAGACAGTCATCTAATTCAGAGGTGTTTCATGCTGGCAGCTGCCCTCCCTTCGCCCTGTCACCTTTCCCGGGGCCCAGCCTGAGTTTGCCTAGTAAATGCTATAATATCAGGAACGCCTGCCCAGAACTGGGTTTTCAAGCTGTAAATTAAAAGGCATATATGGGAATCACACACTTGAACTGGGGTTCCCAAGCCTGGCTGCACACAGAAATCTCTAGGGGAGTTTTCAAACATACCAAGGGCCTCCCCGCAGATTCCTGTTCAATTGATCTCGACACTAACAGGCAGTCGGATTTTGTAAAGGTGAGGGTGGGCTGGAGGTGCTATTGGTCAGCAGCTGCTGAGAACCACTTGCCTAGAACTGCGTGCAGTAAAAGAAGTGTTCTTGCAGCACCCCAGACTGAAGCCGGCTGGGCCTGTCAGCATCTCAACAGCCAGGATAGCCTCTGGCCAACCTCGAGGGCACTGTTCTGATGGCTTTGGAAACTGGTTCTCTTTTCTCCAAGGGAAGTGTGGTTTTCTCTGAAATCAGAAAAGAGAAAGCCTAGAGCTCTTGTCAGTAAAACTAACATGTCCCTTCCCTTGACAAGGCCGGAAAGAAAGGACAGAGGCTGCAATTAAGATTCAGTTCGTTCCGTGGAAACGACTTAGACAACTTAAATTCTGGCAAATCTCACCCCTGCGGATCTGTCTCTCTGTCCCCAAAGTTCTTTAAGTCTTGGTCTGGCTGGGCTCACATCCTCCTAAACCCCATCTATCATCACTGCCCGCCCCCCAGCCCAGCACCCCAAACATCCAGCTGGTGTGCACATCCCTCACCCCGTCAGCCCAGGCCACTCAGGGCCTGGCAGCTCATGGCGGCCATGAACCAGGCCACCACAGTGTTGGCAGCAGGCCTTCTCGCAGAAGATGGAATTGTCTTCTTTAGCTGTCATCGTTAACTGAAGCATCTGCCTGTGCTCCTGTGTTCGTGATGCCCCTTGTGATTAAGTAAGTCCCACCTGCTCAGTGGAAGCTTCAATCTTCCTCCAGCCTTGCTTCACCCCTCCTTCCAATCCCCCATGGCTCCTGGGTTCGGGCTCTCCACCCGCTCAATGAGGCCACCTGTGTCCTCCCTCCTGGCATCACTGGCTTCCAACTTAAAACCCCAACCCTAATACACTTCCTTCTTCATGAGCCCCAGGCACGCCACCTACCCTATCTCATTCCCCGTGGTCCCCCAGGGCTCTCCTGGGCCTGGACTCTCTGTACCCAGTCCATCACTGGACTCACCCAGTCATGCCCAATACACGGCCCAGGGCGGGAAGTGATGCTACCCCAAAGGGATAGCTAAAGCCACTGGCCAAGAGGGGTTGCCCGTCCACAGGGTCCTGTCTCTCACTTAGGAATCACCATCAGCCACCACCCCCAACTCCACACGTCACCCAACATCTTTATCTGTTCTATCTGACAGGTAAATTCTTTCCCTTATTGTTGGGGCCCCTGCTAAGTGCCAGGTCCTGTGCTGGAACCAGAGGTGTGATGCTGTAGAGCAGGGCCAATCTTCTAGGGCTCCCAGGGAAGTGGGGAGCATGACTGGTAAACAACTGAGCACTAGCGAGCTGACCATTACCTTGAAGCAGGTAGGAGGGAAGGCATCCAGCAGAAAGGGCTCTCTGGGGGTCTCACACTATCACCTGGCACTTTCTGTCCCTTGATTCCTGACACTTTCCTGTGACTACAGACAGTTCCAGCCCTGGTTCCTGATACTCCTGGCCACAGTTCCCTGCCTTTTCCTGCACCGCACTCTTTCACATCATCTCTTGTCCTGATCTTTACTTCTTCTGTTAGGTCATTCTTAAGTCTGTTTCCTAGGGAAAAGATGAAGAGATATTCAGTTCGTGATGACCCAGAAGACAGATGAGGAGCAAACATCCCTAATGGTAGACAAAGCATCCAGAGCTCCCGAGCTGCTGCACACTTCAGGTGCTTCTTGGGCTCATGAGCCATGACTGTGCTAGGCACAGGAAGAATCCCCCACTATTTAGGGTTGGGTCATACTTCATGGCCTCAACACACCATAATTTATTGAGCCAGTCCCTTTTTGATGGACATTTTAGTGGTTTCAAACAAAGCAATTGATAATTAACTACAATTACTTCATTTTGTTCCAAAGCGATGAGGGTAAATACCTAGAATAGAATGCTGGTCAACAGCTATATGAATTTGTCACTTTTTTACCTTCATAGAGGTTGACTCGGTTCCACGTTCGATCAGCAACACATAAGAGCTTCAGCTCCTATTGCTCTACCAACACACGTCGTATCTTTGACAATTTGATAAGTGAAAAGTAATCATTGTTTTCTCTTTTTTTATCTTATAGTTTCTCTTATTAGGAGTAATGTAAAGCATGTTATTTATGTTTTTTAATCAACGTGTATCCTTTTCTTTGAACTCTGTTCATATCTTCTGCTTATCTTAGTCATTTATTATTGATTAGTCCATTTTCTTTATATGTTAGGAATATTATCATATTTTCCTAGGTTGATATTACTCTTTAGAATTTGCATTTTCTGGGTTGTTCCATATATAATTTTTAATGTAAGAGAAGTTCACATTTTTTCCTTTATAGCTTCAGTACCATGTGTCGTACTTTGAAAGTTCTTCTCCATTCCAAATTTGCCATTAGATTATTTTTTAATCTCCCATAGTTTCTTCTAGCATTTTTTAAAATTTAAATAACTGGTTTCTTCTAGTATATATCCTGATATAAGGAGTAAGGTGTGAATCCAACTTATTTTTTTTCCAGATGGCTACCCAGTTGTCTCAACACCATTTATTGAATAATTCATCCTTTTTTCCAATGACTTGAAATGCCATCATTATCATAAACCAAATTCCCAAAAAGTTCTTGTCTATTTCTGGACTTCCTATTTTGTTCCTACTATATGATATCTTACACTATTTTGATTACTCTAGTTTTATAATGTATGTTATATCTTAGAGGGCTAGTTTCCCATTTATTTTTTTGGTTCCTCAATATGAACTGTTAATTTTATTGGGTTTTTTTTTCACTTTCAGTTAACTAAGATAAAACTGACATTGAATATGTCATTGAATATGATAATATGTCTGTTTTTGGTGAATCGTATTTTCCAAAACAAGAATCCAAAAGTTTTGAAAACTTAGGAGGCTCCTATTTCAAATCCTTCAGATTTGATAATTTGCCAGAAGTATTGACAGAACCAGTGAACACTGTTGTACCCACAGTTATAGTTTATTGCAGGAAAAAGATTTAGATTTACACTAGATAAGAAAGGAGCTGCATGGATCTGGGCAGAGCCGTTTTACCCAGCAACAGTATGTGACCATTGGCACAGAATATTGCCAACCAGGAAAGTTTACCTCAGCTTGAGCTCCAGAGTTTCCACTGGGACTTTATCACAAAGACACGAATAACTGTCCGTGTAGCTTACCTTTAGTCTCTAGACCTTCTAGACATAAAGAACACATAGCTTACCCTTAAACAATGTGGGGGTTAGGGACACCGACTCTCATGCAGTCAAAAATCCACATATAAGTATTGATTCCCTGAACACTTAACTATATTCTTAGGAGATTGGTTTCAGATGCTCAAGGCCCTTATAGTTGAATCTCCATATCTGGGCTTCTCAAATTCAACCAGTTAGTACCCTAGTTTGGTTGAATCCCTGAATTTATAACTCAAAGATAGAAAAACAAACTTATGTATGTGGACCCATGCAGTTCAAACCCATCCTGTTCAAGGGTCAACTGTACAAAAGTAAGCAAAGATAAGTAAGACATTCCAAAGACTCAAGAACCAATGACAAAAGGCCAGACCTCCCTTTGGATGAAGTTAATTTTTTACTATATAAGTTTTCAAATGTATTTACATGGAGTTGAACAGAACAGTTTCTAGGATTTTTTTTTAGTTTCTTCTTTTGGGGGTTATTTTTGCTTAGCTATCATACTTGTGCTTTCTTCCTTCTTTTCTCTTGGTAAGATGAATGGGCAATTTATAAATCTTGCTTTTACCCAAGAATTAGCTTTGAATTTATTGGTCACTTATTATAACACACACATACACACACACACACACCACACAAACACACAGACCACACACACACACACAGAATGTTTTTGTTTTATAATTAATTTCTGCTTTAATATTAATTCCTTCTGCTTTCCTTAGACTTATTACCTTTTATCTGAATACTTCTAGTAGATATTTATTTCATTTTTTATTCTTGCTGAATTTTCTTAATGCTTCATGTATTTGTGTATTGCTTTTGTGCAGGGACAATGCTAATCTTTTCTGCATTGTTCCAATGTGTAGTATATGTGCTGCCAAAGCGACAATACTCTTGAATTTTTATTAACTCGTTATAGCACGATGTGCATTACTCAAGGTTCTCCAGAGAACCAGAATCAATAGATTATATAAAGGCATATATTATAATGAATTGGCACCTGCAATGATGGAGGCTGAGAAGTCCTCACACCTGCAGCTGGCGTGGTGAGACCCGGGAGAGCCAGTGCTATATATTCCAATCCAAGTTCAAGTCCAAAGGCAAAAGACAAATGTCCTAGCTTGAAGAAAGTCAGAAAGAATCCTTTCTGACTCAACTTTCATTCTACTCAGACCTTCAACAGATTGCATGAGTCCCACCACTCTAGGGCATCTCCGAATTCAAATGCTAATCTCATCCAGAAATATCCTCAAAGGCACACCCAGAGTAATGTTTAACCAAACTCTGGTCCCTTAGGGTCCAGTCCAACTGCCACGTAAAATCTCACTATGCGTTATTCTCTGGGCACTTCTTTAACCATACCGCCTGCTTCTTGACAAGTAATGTGTTTGTTACCACAATAATCACTCCATCCTGAAGTGTCATGTGGCTTACAGCAGGAATGTTCTGCTGCAAAATTTTGACCAAGCCATATGCGCTACTTGCCCTGTTTTATAAGTTGATCTGATTCTCCGGCAGCCAATACAAAGGTGAACCAGGACTGACCTGCAGGGATTCTCTCAGAAACGAAACAGCCGTGTAAACAGTCACAGAGATAGGCACCTACTTGCCCAGATGGATTTCTTAACAACCAAGGCCAAGAATTCTTTTGCTAAATCTCAGATCTAAGAGAGAGAAAAGAAACCACCACCTCTCTCCCATTCAAATGGTCATAAATAATAATATTTTTAACAGCAATTAAAATAGCTGCATACTGTCTAATACATGTCCAGGACAGAGACATCAGACTCTATACCTTAACAATAAGTAGACTAAGCCTCAAAGAGGTTACATAACTTACTTAAGATCACACCTCTTTTTAAGTGGAGAAGCTCGTTTTCACACCAATTCTGTCTGATCTAAAACATATACAGTTTAGAGGGGATGATTTTCTTGTTTTGCCTCTGCCCCAATGTACAGCAATAAAATGATTCACCTTTCCTTGGAAAAATTTATCTTCCAGGCAGAGTTTGTGTGCTGTACAGTTCACTCTCTAGCAGGGAGAAACTCATCCCCAAATTCTGGACTGAGAGCAGCAGGCCACCGGCCATGGAAGGCCTTGCCTGAGCAGCCATATGGATGGAGGCTGCCAGCCAAGCACTAATGAAGAGAAAGGGAGGAATCGGGGCAGGGTCTGAGAGAGTGGGGCAGGCACAGCGGCTTCGGGAGGGGACAGTGGGCACAAAGCCTGCACATGCCAGAAACGTGGTCATCTATACAAGGCCCATCGAGTTCAAGTTCATTCAGCTTTATGACTGCGGCCCTCTGAGGCAATAAGTAAACCACTTCCTGTGTTGGAGGTTTTGGTTAATGTCACTAGCCAAGTCCCAGTGGGACCCAGAGATGACAACCATGGTGTGGCTGGAGGCCCTGAGAGCAGCAGCCAGAGCTCACTAACCTCTCAGAGCCTCTGGGCAGAAGAGCAGAAGCCAGCTGCCAAGAGATAAGGAACATGCTGCTCCCATCCCTAGAAGGGCAGGGCTTTACATAGCAGCCTGAGTGGTCTGTAAGAGAATGTCCTGGCTCTCCTCGCTGGAGCAGAAAGGAGGACTGGCAGTGAGAAGGCAGCGGGCTTATAAATAGCCCTATATGTGCTGATCTGCTCCAAAGCCTTGTGCCAGCAAGGCCTGACAATTAGGGGGAAAGGGGTCACTTACAGATAATCGGTATCTCCTTAATACTTTTCGGTATTTTCCAAGTTTCCTACAGTGAACTTGAATGCGTTATAGTCAATGACCATGAATACAATTTGAAGAAACTGGAAAAAAGAAGCACAAAGCAGTTCCTCCCTTTGGAGAGTCTGTGACTATCACGACGCTGCTCCTAGGTCCCTGACCATGGGCCAGTCCTGTGCACCCTCCCTGGTCTCTCCAGAGGTACCCTCCGGGAGTTTGTTTGCCTGCATTGCAAGAAGCAACCAGCTCTCGCAGCTCCTCTGAGGTTCCGGCATCCTCCACGCCCGCCCGGACCCTCCCATTCAAATGTCACTGGTCTTAGCTTTTTTGTCTTCAAAGAAGGCAAGTACACAGATACACACCACCTCTGCTGGTCAACAGAAGGGTCACTTGGCTGTGTCATCCTGCCTGCTCCCTGACCCCCTAACACTAACTTAATAATGGGGAAAAAAGGAAGGGGGTCCCTGGTCAGAGTCCTTTGTACCCTTTCTGCCTCAGGTTCCCCATCTTTAAAATGGGACAATAACAACACCTCATCATAGAGATGATGTTAAGATTAAAATAAGATTGAATGTAAAGTGCTGGCACGTTCGAAATGTCTGATTAAACATTACCTGATATCAGTCCACACCTTCTCCACACCCACGCATTTCCAAGGACAGTACTTGACCATACTACCAAACTTAGCCAAGAAAACTTCCACTATTTTCCAAAAATAACTCCTCCCAGGAGGTGTGAGGATCTTGCACCCCACTTCTGGCCTGAACTCAAAGAGAGAGTTCCAAATGCACTTTGAGAGGTGACAGGCTCCTTGGAATAATACCTTCAAAGTGCCTCCTTATAAGGAAGCTGTCCCCATTTGGACGTGTGAGTCATGTTTGGGTTGCTAGATAAAAAGATAAATGAATAAACATGTTGTTACTTTGTAGTAACGACCTCATGTTGACTGAGTTCATCTCATGACTCCAGAGCAATGTTTAGGAGACAGAAGTGGTGAAATATCAGTCAATCTCTATTTTTGTTTTAGCAAATACTATGTGCAAAAAGGCACTGTGTTGAAATTCAAAAACGAAACATAAAAATGATGAAAGCTTCTGCTTTGAAAGAGACTAGTTGAGTAAGTAAAATGCAAACACACAAACCAAAATTCACTCAGCCAAGCAAGTGATAAGGCAGAGAGTGGAAGATTCTCCCTGGGTTCCGGCAATCGGAGCTGACCTCATGGAGGAATGATGGTCAACAGTAAGTGACACTGGGCCTGAAAGCTTCCTGGTATTCAGAGAGAAAGGGTGCTCATGTTAATTCAGCAAGGGAAGGCACTGAAAGAGATGTAAGTGATCATGGAGCCTGATCAGAGTGTCCTGCAGTGTAATCGCTCCCATTTCACAGACAAGAAAACGGTGACTCAGAGAAATTCAGAGACCTTAAGCAAAATGCCGGAGGTCACACACAGCAAGGGTGAAATTCAAATCAAGTTCTAGCCTCCAGTCTTCATTCTTGCTTCTACTACTTGACCTCCCTTAAATCTGTCTCCCAGAACAGACCCAGGCTGTCTGTGACCTTAACAGGACTCTCATTCCCTGACTGAAGTCTTAAGAGAACACTGCCAGTGTGGCTAGAAAAGTTTTGGAAGATGCATTGAACTTCTGTTGCTGGCCACATCATGGGAGAAGATATGGTTAGCTATGAAAGCCTAGATTAAAGTCATAATTTTGATAAAACTGTGTATTTTTACTCAGGCAAGCCCCTCCTTCCCAGCTGTATTCTTTCCAGTTAAGCAGTTCATCAGCTCAACAACCCATTTATCACCACAACAGCCCATAAGAAGCAGCATGAACTTTCCAAGCATGACATAGGAATAAGGTAGGAATGATCTTCCAAAGGTGATCTTTGACCCCAGTTTTAAGTCATTTAAAATTAGAGGAATTTTTTAACAAGGCAATGTTGGTTTTCAATACCGTGAATGTTGTAGAAGCGCAGGTTCACACTTCTTCAAAGGCACAGTCTCATGCCCTGGCCACCATCAGGGTTGGAGAGTCTGCAGCACTGTCCACTGGATTGCACTACCTCTGCTCCCCTGCCGCCCCTCCTCTAGTGCTCTGGTTTTTCCAGGTCTTGGAACATGTAACCAAACATCCTGTCATGCCCTCTCCTCTCTAACTTTCCTCACATCTCTTCTCTTCCTCCCCACTCATCCAAGAATTAATCGGTTAGTCCAAGATTAACTTCCACTTGTCCTTCAAGTCCTGGCTTTGATGTCACCTCTTCAGGGTATCCTTTCCACATACCCTCCACCAAATCAGAGGTGCGAGTTCCCTCCTCTCAAGGTACTGGGCCCATGTATTGAAATGGCCTGGTTACCGATCTGTCCTTCCAGCCAGACTGTGAACTTTCTGTGAGGATGATGTTTTCTCCCCCATTGTGTCTCTCATTACTTAGCAGACTAACATATAATTCCAAAGAGAGACATAACAACTTTGCAGGGAGAAGCCTGGCTCACACCGACATGATTAGTGTTGAATGAATGACTGCACAGGTACATTCTGGAACACACTCCCGTCTCCTTGACAGAGAAATGGAAAGCACCCTGGTTGTATCCAGTAGCCAATTACAAGTCATCTTTCAAGATGGTTCCACCCACACTTGGTTAATTGTCTTCATTTAAGGTTGATTTTTGTTGACTTCAACATTGGAGGGTAAATTATTTTTCAAAAAATGAGAAGGTACAGGAAGGAATGAAGGCAAGCAGAGGCAGGCAGGAAGAGAGAAGGAACATTTATTTATTTTATTTATTTAGTTGCTCATCTTGGTTGTTCCTCCAGCCCCAGGATGTGAACCCAAGAGCTTGGGATGTATGTGGACTGCACTGGCCAAAGGTAGGAGACCAAATCACTACTCCTCCACAGCACACCATGAATTTTTAACTTGAAAATTCTGAGATGACTCTTTATCTTGAAGCCTGTGCCCAACTGCAGATCACCTTTTGGAAATTTCTTTGACCCTATCGTTGTCATTTTATATTTCTCACTCCACCCCATCAACAAAATTTTATGGCACTTTCAAGAGAGATATATCAATAATGTATTATATTTTATACATAAATAACTGGATGGTTTATTTAAATACTATTCACTACTGATTCATACATGCCTGAGCAGCTATCTATATTTTTATACTAATCAATACTTGATAAAACACTTGCTGCTTAAGTGAAATGGCATCTTCTTTCCTTCCTCTTTAGATTTCAGCTAAAACAATATGCATAGGCACACCCTGGTGGAGTGTCAGTTAGGGCAATCATCTCTGAAGGACAAAGGCCACGTACCCCAGGGGGAAGACAACCCCTGGGACAACTGAAATGGAAACAAAAGAAAGCACTTCTTCCTCTTCTCACTTCCTGCCTGCTTACTTGCTTTCATTCCTGCCTGCACCTTTCTTTTAAAAAATAAAGGAAGGAAGGAAGGAAGAAAATAAGGAAGGAAAAAAGAAAAGGAAGGAAGGAAGCAAGCATGACCGAAGCTTGATCACAAGAAGACACCAAACAGACCAAGAACATCCTGCAAGTGAAAGGCCTGTACTCCTTAAAAGGGTTGAGGACAGGGAAGACAGAGAAGTGTCCCAGATCACAGAAGACTACACAGGCCTAAAAACAATGTTCCATGTATTCTTGATCTGATCCTGGTCCAGAAAGGAAAAAGACATTGAATGAGGGGTCTATGGATTAGGCAGTAATGATGTATTAAAATCCATTCCTCGATTTGGATAGTTGTGTGGTGAGAATGTAGGGCATACCCTTGTTCAGGGGAATATACACGGAGTTTTTGGAAGTGATAGGGTATCATATCTGTAGCTTGGTTTCAGAAAAATATGTATATATACACATGCACCCACACATACAAATACAGAGTCCATATATACAGGTCCAGGCATACACAGAAAAAGGGTAACAGGGTAAATGCAATTGAGAAATTTAGCTGTAGGATATGGAAACTCATTATACTGTGCTTTCAATGTCTCTGAAAGTTTAAAATTATCTCAAAATAAATGATTATATATCATCATTCATAGAGATGCATATTATATAAGAATTATATATATGTATATATTTATATATTCTGCATATTTCTTATATAATTGGTCAGTGCATTCCACTTCCCATTTAAACACTCAGCTCTGGAGCATTGAGGCCTCCTGGCTTCCTTGATGGTCTCTTCTTAACACCTTCAACCAAAACGCACTACTCCCTCTTCCCATGAGCAGTGTTTCCATCTTCACTGGACACATCTTTATGAGGTGCGTCCAGTATCAGTTTGCTAGAACAGTCATAACAACATAGCAGAGCCTGGGTGACTTGAACAAAAATATCTATTTTCTGGAGGCTAAGGTGTGGGCAGGCCTGGTTTCTCCTAAGGCCTCTCCCCTTGACTTGTAGACAACCACCCTTTGGTGGTATCCTCACATGGTCACCCCTCTGTACACACATCCTGGTGTTTTGTGTGCTTCCAAATTTCTTCTAATAAAACAGAAGTCAAATTGGATTAGGGTCCTTCCTCAGGGTCTCAGTTTAACTTAATCACCATTCTAAAGGCCCCATCTCCAGATACAGTCACATTCTAAGATACTGAGTGTTGAAGCTTCAACGTGGAGATTCATGGGTACACAAGTTCAGTTTATCGCATGCTCTATGCCAGACACTACTCTGGGTCTCAGGGTAGAAAGACAGATAGACAAGGGCACAGTCCTCACATAGGTCATATAGTCTGGCAGCTTGTGAGAAAAACCATGATGGACGGATGCACTCACCAGAGAGGAGAGCAGCTCCAACATGGCAGAAGTCAACCCGGAGAGCTGTAAAAGCTTCATTTACAGGGTGGAGCCATTTGAAAGGGCCCTTAAAGGAATAGGTTTTCACCAGAAAGGGAAATCATTCCCTGCAGACCAAGGAGAACCGGAAGTCTTTAGTTCTAGTTATGCGAAAATGATTAGTAGGCGATCAAGATCCAGGGGACCAGTTTCCTCCCACCTTGAATATTACACTACTCTACACAACAGGATTTCTTCCTCCTATTCTTTTCTTTTCTTTTTTTCTCCAATTTAGGCTTCAGTTGTTGTTGCTTTAATTACTTTTATAGAAAGCACACTGCATCATAACAGACAGGTTTCAGGTATGCATCACTGTGAACCAACAGTTATATATAATACATTAGGTTCACCACCCCCAGTCCAGTTCCTCCTTCACCATGTAATTGATGCCTCCTCATAGTCTTTTTTTCTTTCTTTTCTTTTTTTTCCTTTAAGGAATAGTACAGGCAGGAATGAAAACAAACATAGGCAGGCAGGCAAGAAGAGAGGGCTGGAGGAAGCATTTTATTTTATTTTATTTTACTTTATTTATTTTATTTTATTTTGTTGTTCATCTTAGTTGTTTCCCAGACCCTGGGTTGTGAACCCAGGTCCCTGGGATGTATGTGGATGGTATCCGGCTGACTTAACTGCTAAGTCACCAGGGTGCACTATCCCTTATATTCTTTAATGCAATTGTCTGTTTGAAGCATCGTACTATTTATTTTCTGATAATGTCTGGAACTGCAACCTCATATCAGAGCCCCTGCAATCCTCCTTCGCCTTCCGTCTTTTGGCCCATCACTAAGATTTTCAATTCTTCCTGACCTATTTCCTGTTTCCTACTTCAAGGGCTTTTTGTTCATGGGGGCTGAGGGGTACAAGTTTTTATTCTGCCTTGAAGCACTCTTCCCATTACTTAGGGGATTTTTTTTTTTTTTTGACAAGAAAGGCGTATCTCAGCCCATTTTCTGTAAAATCTGTCACTGCCTAAGAGGTACCCTGCTGCTTGAGTCCTCATCTGGTCTCCATGGCAATGTTCAGAAACTACTCTGCCTGTGTAAGTTCAAGGCCCATCAAATCATTTATCACAACAGAGCGAGCGTACCCCACAGAGACACACACATACACACGTTGCATATCAGCAACATTCACAAATGCAGCCACAGTTAGGTTTGGATTCATTTCAAAATAGCACATCCTTTGAATTGATAGCTCACTCATCAGCTGACTTCACTTATTCATTCATTCATTCATGGATCCAGGCAGAGTGGGGGATACAGAGACATAAAATTTACCTCCTCCAGTGTACCCTGGTGAGTAGGGATTGGGCACAGCCCACATGCATCCCAGATTCCCAGTGCCAGTGGGAACAATCAGGATGAACAACTAAATAAAATAAATAAATGCTTCTTTCTCCTCTCTCTTTCTGCCTGCCTTTGCTCACCTTCATTCCTGCCTATGCCTTCCCTTAAATATAAAATAAAATAAAACTCACCTCCTCCTTGGGGTCTGGGGAGTGACTTCACTATGATCAGCAGACCACCCAAGAGGAAGGCCTTCCCAATAAAAACAAAGCAGGGGCAAACAAAGGCAAGGAGACTTGAATGAATATCCACAATCACAAAGGGAAAATGTCAGATAATAAGGCTGGGAAATGGGATGGAAGTGGCTGATGGAAGAATAACAGAGGGGAGGCAAAGAGAGTTGGGGCTATAGAGAGGAGGACCTGTATAAAATCCTAAGGATTTTGCTCTCCTTAAGCAATGAGGAGGATCTGAAGGAAAAAATGCAACATTTTCAGAAATGAAATTCTAGAAAGTTCTGCCCTGGGGTTTGATTAACCGGTAAAGCCCAAAACCAAGAAACCAGAGATGAGCTGATGAAGGCCGGAGGAGACCAGAGGCCCAGCATTTATTTGCATGGGGACAATTTAAGCACCATTTAAGAGGCAGGTCAGGTGGAACCTCACAATCAAAGAGGAGGAGTGAAGGTAAGTGGGAGACTTCTGGGCAAGTTGAATAACAAAGAAAGAAGCAGGCAAGGGGCAAAGATGAAGCATTTTGTTTGTTTGGGCTTCTTTCCATTTGAGGACTCTCCAGGGTATCAGGTAATAAATCAGATAGCCCTGTCCTCCACTTTCACTCTTAATTCTGTCAGCAGAATGAAACAACCTATAAGGCAGCCTCCACTAAAGAAGAATTAAGATATAAAACTTTAAATGTATGTCATTGAAGCCCTTAGGAATCATATTTTCAGGTAACAAAAAGAGTTACTAGGGCACCCTGAAGGAGTGCAGGCCGCATACCACTGGGTTCGAATCCCAGGTCCCGGAGGGTGAACTATCACTGTGAACAACTAAATAAAAATAAAATAAGATGCTGCTTCTTCCTTTCTCTTCCTGCCTGCCTACTAGCCTTCATTCCTGCCTGCACACTTCCTCTAAAAATTTCAATTAAAAAATTATCATTCTTAAAAATAAAGAGTGTCACTTAGCTGCCAAAGGAATGATGTCCTAAAATGAAATTCTGGGCAACATGATGTTGGGAAATTTTCTCAGAGCAAGAGACTTCCCAGCATCCCTGAAGTCACATCACAGAGACTGCAGCTAAAACTCTTCATGCAGGAAACGATGCTGGAATGTTATCCTCATTCCAAAGAACTCAGTTTCCTCTACAGAGAAAGGAATCCTCCTCTGGGCAAAGTTCTGCTCTTTCAGCATGGCTGGTGGGACACCAGATGTCACCAAGCTCTGGGGTCACTGAGCTCAAGTCCTGACTGAACCATTATTTGTTCTATAACTGTGGGCACGCTATTTAACCATCCTAAGACTCAATTCCCTCATTCATTAAACAGGGGCTCAGCACACCTGCCTCTCAGAGTTGTTGTGAGTCCTGGGTTAAATGAGAGGGATATTATAAACATGGGTTACTCTGCCACCCGTCCCCAATCTCATTTCAGATTTGAATCTCCATCAGTCATTTTCACAGCCTCCGCCATTCATCTCCGTGTCTTTCAACATCTAGTTCACTTAGAGGAGCCTCATTTTCTCCCTCTTCATGGGCTATTAGCTGCTCTGACAACTTTAGGTGATGAAAAGCCCTTTGGGCTGCAAACCTAGTAGTGAAGCTGTGCCCCTGAAAGGCCTGCAGGGGGCAGCATCAGGCCGCATACAGCAGCCCCGGCTCCTGGGTTCTCGCCCAGCAGGTCTGGGAAGACTGCGGCGGAGGTTTGAATTCAGACTCCAGCTGACAAAGGACCCATTTGGCTCCACGTGGGACTGACACCATCTCCCCCACGAGTCGGGTCCTCGGTGAACAAGGGAACACTCCAGGCGACTATCATTACTGAATCCATGTTTATCATGACCTTTCAATCTGCCAAGGGCAGCTCCTCCTCCCCTGCCCAGAGGGCCCTGCCTGCGCTGCCCTCCTTCCTGCAAGAATAATGGGGGAGAGGCCTGAGGAGGACAAGATGGGGAGCTAGCCCCCAAAGCGCTCAGCCCCACAGGGGCGCCCTGGAAGAGACAAAGAAATAAGGGGATGCGGCCCCCTTAGGAGCTGTTAATATTGTTGGAAAGACTGCAGTTGTGCAACTGGAGAAAGACACAAGGAAACGCAGTATCACCTGCTGTTTTTGACAGAGCATGGTGGCTCCCTGTTCCCAGAGCCCTGGGACACAAGGTCAGAGCTGTGATGGTATTCTCTGACTTGTGAATTTGTTGACATGGGAAAAACAAAGGGGCAGAATGTCTAAAAACAATCACAGTTGCCCAGAAGTCCAGAAAAGAAGGTCACTAAAGGGATAGGTGACCGGCTCTGTGGGAATTTGAGGACGGAGCTACTAAGGGCGTGGCCCGAACAAGTCACTCCTCAGAGAGGCCCTGGCCTCATGCCAATGAGAGACATTTCTCACTCTCTCCTATTGACTTTGTTGGGGAGGGGAGCTGCTATGTCACCATGACATCACCAGCTTCCAGGAATCACTGAGTCAGCAGCCTGAGGCCCAGGAGAGACCAACTCACTTCCTCTTTGGCCACAAGGCAGAGAGGGTACACACACACACACACACACACACACACACACACACACACACACACACACATACACACACGTACACACAGACACACATACATACACACACGTACACGCATACGTACACACAGACATATACACACGTACACAGAGACATACACACAGAGACATATACACACATACACACAGACACACAGACACACATACATATACACCCATACAGAGACATATACACAGACATATACACACGTACACACACAGAGACACATACAGACATATACACACAGACACACACATATACACACGTACATGCACATGTACACACAGAGACATACGCACGTACACACACGTACACACAGAGACACATACATATACACACATACAGGGATATACACGCACAGACATATACACACATACAGATACATACACACAGAGACATATACACACGTACAGAGCCATACACACACAGACATATACACACGTACAGAGACATACGCACAGACATATACACACGTACACACACACACACGCAGCTTTGGGTCTGTTTTTTCAGCAATATTCACCAGTATCAAGACAGTCAGGATCTGCCCAGCACAGGTCAGCTTTGCAAAGAGACCAAGGTGGTGCCAGCTGTGCCCACCTGCCATGGAAGAACCACCCCACCCCCATGGAAAACCACTGCCCTAGCAGGGGTAGCCTTCTTAGCTTTGTCCATCATTTATGCTTCCTTGTGAACATAGAGGGTGTTTCTAAGAGGAAAAATCATGACCAAGAATTAGGAAGGGATTAAGGAAGAGGCAGTTGGGGGGCATAGCATGTGGGTGGGTGGGGGGTTGGGGTAAGTATAGAGACCTGAGTTGGGAAACCCTAAAAGGAAACTGTGTTCACTTCACAAGGAGGGTTGTTCTGGACATGAGGCCACAGAACACAGTCATGGGTGGGCAGATCTGGCCAGGTCCACTCTTTTCTCAGAGGAGGGTAGGCACCCACACAGCCAGTCCCGCTGGGGCCAGAAACCCAAGAATGGGCCCATGGCGGTGGCAGTCCAAAGCACCCCCACTAGGTTGGGTCCTTCCCTCCTTCCCCTTGGAGGATTCAAGCCAGAGTCTTCACACCATGTCAGAGTCTATCTCATGTTTCCATTAACCCTGATGCTTCATAAACTGGCCTTTCAAAGAAGAAAATGAACCGGCAGCAGTAATGGGATTTCACTGCCAAGGTCCTAAATTCTGCAGCTCCCTCCACACACGCACACATGACCTGCCATGTTTTCTTTCATTCTTTCCCTTTAAGCCAGCAACACCCTGCCAAGTAAGCATCTCCATCTTACAGACAAGAACACACATTCAGAAAGGAAGGTGTAGGAAATTCTCCAGGGTCACATAGTGAGCGAGTGACAGAGCCAGGTCTGTCTGCCCCCAAGGAACTGGGGCCTGTCCACTTGGATACAGACTCAAAGGCAGAGCCTCCTCTTCTGGGTCAGAAATTATAAAATGAGAATTTCATTCAATTCACAATCTTAAGGTGGAAAGACATGGGCAAGGTTGTCCAGCCCCCTGACCCAGGCAATGTCTGAATCCTCTGTATTGGACCCCAGAGACACCAAGCCCAGGAAGCGAGCGCATTATGGCCTGGCTCAGCCATGACCGGCTTAGAATTATGAAACAGTTCTTTGGGGTTTAGAGCTGAAATCTCTCTCCCTGTCATGGCCACCCATTGAGTCTGTCCTTGTGGAGAGAACCCAAGCCGCATGAAAACCAGGATCAGGTTCTCCAAGTGCAGGCTCTCCATTCCCTCCCACCGTCTCTCACGTGGTGCCACTCACCATTCGCTGACTAGGGCTGGCCTAGTCAGCATGGAAGCCCAGCTGACCACAGAGTTCCAGAAGCAAGCTGACCAGCCTGGGAAGAATGAGAGCCAATCCCTGCTGAGACCAGAACCCTGTCATTTAGTGCACGTGTCTTCATATGCTGGGGACTCATTTTGATCTTATCAGGACTGAAAACCCAAAGTATCTGCCTCATGTGCTGGCCCTACGCCACACCCTCGAGCTCCCCTGGTCATGACCTGTGTGGCCACCCCGACATCTGGGTGTCACTCCCTGGCATCAGTGACCAACTAGGACTCGCTGCGTTCTCCTCTGACTCCAGCTCTGTGTGTCCACTGTGAGACTATGAGAGGGGGGCCCTGACCTAGTCACCCCTCTCCACCCCCAGTTTCCTTATGCATCCCCAGGAGTCACCTGGAAAATTCTGGAAGCATTCTCATGCACATAGAAGCAAGGGCCTGTCTCATACTCTCTCTCTGCCAAAACACAAAGCCAGCAGCACTCCTGTGGTGCAGAGGTGCCCCAAAAAGATGCACCTGCGAGGGAGACTCTGCCCGTGATGCTGTGATGTGGGATATATATCCATCCCCTTCCACCTCTGTCACCTTACCCACCCCCCCACCCCAGCCCACCCCCGCTCTGAGTCCATGGGGGTTGGGGCACACCCTGCCTGCCTCCCCATCCTTCGAGTTTTAATTCCCTCCTCCATCAGGTGCTTCCTTTCCCATTGAGCCCCCTAACTCTCTGCACAGTGGCCTAACAGGCAGCTCTGGGCTCAGGTCCTCAAGCTTTGCTCTAGGAGAGAGGAGGACTCTTGAAAGTAGAAAACCTGTCTCAACAACCAGGCTCTGGAGATTATTAGTTTAGGGTGTGTGGGGCTCTCCTGAAGCCACAAACCCACTGACTCAGAGATTAGTAAGAATGAAAATCCATTATTCTGATAGCTTAAAGAAAAAAGCTACTCATTTCTTTCTCCTGGCCCAAGACAAACATCTAAAAGACCTCATTTTGTTTGCCTCCCTCCCCATCTCCATCCTCTCCTCACACAATCCCGTATCCACACGTCCTGAATTCTGTTTCTCCCAGATGTCGACTTGACTCTTCATAAATAAATCTCTAAGTTATCTTTCGGGGGGTCTGCTCCACTCATGAGTCTACTCCCCTGTGACACAGAGACCATCCCCCCAAAGATGTGCTCCCATCTGCTCTCATTGCTGTGTTTTCCACGCAGACATTAGCATATTTAAAACCAATTAAAGTGTGATTATTTTCACCTTCACTAAATTACTCTCAACCTACTTCATATGGATGGGAAAGCAGGCTTCTTGTTTGTTTCAAACCACACAGCCCAATTTTTTATAGCAGAGAGATGGCCAAGTGACTAGCATAACCCCCAAAACCCACACACCCATCCCACACGCCCCACCTCTCATGACCCTGGTAGAAGCATCAGCCCTTACATCACTCCTGTCCAGCACTGACCCCAAGATCTCTGGGCCCACACCTCACCCCACCCAGAAGGTGCCCTCCAACCACTAAGACTTCACACAACTCTGCCTTGACCTTAGTGTGACCTTGACCCCAATCAGCAGGATTCTGTGAGTTCGTGTGGTGCCCATGTCCCCAAATCCCTTAACACTCTATATTTCCCTGTCCAGCACACGTGTTTTCATCTGCTCTTGAACGTACCTTCGGTCTGTTCATTCTCAGCAGACACTTATGAGCCCCTCCCTCACCGGCAGGCACTGCTCCTGGCACTGTAGATGCAATGACAACTGCCAAACAAAGCCAGGCTTTCAGAATTCCCTGCTGGGGAAGGAGACACAATATACAAGGACACAGGTAAACAGACAAGCACTGCAGACTGTGATGATGTTGTTCTGGGGAGGAAATAAATAGGATCTGAAAGAGAGTTCCGATAGAGGCTGCTTTAGAAAGGGAGATCAGGGAAGACTTCTCTGAGACACTTAAATTGACACCTGTCAGATGAGAAGAGATTGGAGGGAAAGCAAAGCAAAAGCCCAGGGAAGGCCTGTCACCCGCAGCAGCAGCACAGGAGAGTAGTGGCTGAAAGCAGAGGTGAGAGGCAGGGTGGGAACACCAGCCAGCCAGCAGTCTCGGGGGCAGAGCTAGATTTCACTCCCCAGCTGCAAAGCTACGCGAATTCATGAGTCTTTTCAAAGACACTGGCTACTTTGTGGAAAGTGGACCCAGGGTTGTGGTGGTGGAAGGAGTGTGACAGAAGAAAACCATCTGAACTCTCACGCTTGTCTCCATGACAAATGATGAGTAGGGGGTTGGTAAGGAAGATGGAAGGCTGGAGATAAAGTTTGGAGTCTATTTTGGAGGAAGGACTGACCTTCGTTATACTGTTGTCAGTCATTAGGAAAGTGATGAAGAAGCATGACCCACTGGCAGTCAGGGAGCCAGACTGAGGGGTGTCCTCCTATTGTGTATGTGTGTGTGCGTCCATGAGTGCATGTATGCACATATGTATACACACATGCAAATGATTTGGGAGTTGAAAGATCCAGCAAGCATGGCGGGTAGAAGAGGCAGAGCCGCCCCAAATACTAACAACCTAAAAATTAAAAGAAGCTGTGCTTCTGGTCATGACATCACCACCCCCTCCAAAAGCCTCCAACGGGGCAGTCCCGGTCATAACAAAGGAATGGTGGAAATTAACTGCACATCAGAGAGCAATTGCTTTCTCCTATTGTTTTATCACACATGGGTTTGAGGTGATCTGTGAGCATTTACAGGCTAGCTGCAGAACTCTGCCTCCATGTGGAACTGTAATTGTGCACGAGAAGGGGCTCTGAGTTGCCAGCTGATCTCTAAGTCTGTGGGCACACTCATGGGGCGTCCCTCTGTCTTTCCCCACTGCAGAGGGGGTATATTCCCTCTTCAGGTACCACCCTGCCACAAATCAGCTTGTTTTTACAAATCAGTATCTCTACTGCTTACTCATTTTCAGTTTGTGGCCAACTCTGACACTCCGGGATTTATTCTCTTCTGTGGTTTTGCCCAGGAGAGAGTTAAACTGTTAGTTTTCATGCCAACTCATAGTGCAACAGCCCAGAGGACCCGTGGCAGGAAGCATTTTTAAGTCTTTTCTAGAGCACCTACCTCCTTATGAGGCTAAGGAAAGTATATTATTTTAGAGTCAAGGATGAAAACAATTCCATTTTAAAGACTTATAAATGTAGCACAAGATTTCCCAAACCCTGTCAGTGTGAGACTCAATAGGGACCCATATTTGGCTGACAGCGCCACAGTACTCAACCCCCGAGACCCCACACCCAGGTTTACTGGGTGTTCCCAGGAGGACTAAAGGTCTCTAGAGAAGATGGTGAGGAACTGAGCAGACACCGATCCCTTGAGGTCTGAGCCTCTCTTTCCTCATCTATAAACCACAAAATGTAGACTGTGAGAGTGGGAATATCTTACCTCAGCTATTGTTCTAAAAATAAAATGATCTACTGCCTATAAAGGACCCAAACATGGTGCCCAGCATCTACGAAGAGCTTAGTGGATGACACCACCACTCCCACCGTCACACCATCACCACATTACCCACAATGGAAATTATCATACTGCTCAGTAATTCCACTCCTAGGTACACCCCAAGAGAATTGAAAGCGGGTACTCAAATGCCATTACCACATTTCTGCACAGCACGATTCATCACAACCGAAAAGTGAATACAACCCAAGTGTCCATGGGTCAGTGAATGAACACATACAATATGTTCCTCCACATGGAGTATTATTTGGCTGTGAAAAGGAGTAAAGCTCTGGTACACACTACAACATGGATGAACTTTGAAAGCACGGATGCGTCCACTAATAATCTATAGTCTTGATTATTCTAACTGGGTCATGAATCTTAAAATTGAGTGAACCGATTGCTCCTGGTTTATTCTTTTTTGGATTTGATTTTAGCTACTCTAGAGCCTTTCTTTCCATAAATATTTAGGAAGATAGTCCCTGTCTACAAAAGAACTATTACTGTTTTGAGTCTTCCAATTCGTCAGTACTGTATGTTTTTTATTTGTGTAGATCTTCATTGATTTCTTTCATCAGCATTTTGCACTTTTCAGCGTACAAGTCCTTCCCATGTTTTGCTCCTATTTCATTATTTTCAGATTTGTAAATGAGATTCTGTTTTTAATGTTAGTGTCTATATATTCCTTGCTAGTGTACAGAAAGAGAAGGCAGATACAAAAGGCCTCGCAACATGTGATTTCATTGAGTGGGTGTCCAGCTAGGGCCCACAAAGACGGTGTAGAATGGTGGGTGCCAGGCACCGGGGAGGAGGTAGACAGGGCAGTAAAGGCTGAAGGGCATGGGGCTTGTTTTGGGGAGATGGAATGTTCTGAATTAGACTTGGTGATGGTTGTAAATCAGTGAATGATTAAAATATATATACCTTCATGAAGAACACTTGGTGATTTGGTGGAAGGCATGGTGTGTTGACATATATCTAAAGAATGGGGAACCTATACATAGGAAGTTATTTTAACGTGTAGAATAGTTACTACAATAAAAATAGTATATATATTTATATGTATACACACACACACACACACACACACACACGTATCCCTTCAGTGAGTCCCCAGAATGAATCTCTGCTCCCATCTCAACTCGGGCCCAGTGTACTGTGTGTCAGAATCCACTCCCCAGGTCTCTGCAGCCTGCATGCAAGTGGCTCCCGGCCAGCCTGCCCCAACAGACAAGCCTAGGCAAGTCTCCCGCGCATGTGCTGCTGCCACACACACAGAAGTCCAAGGACATATAGTAACACTCACCAGCAGTCCTGCCACTCCCTGTCCCCGACTTCCCCCTCCTGGTTGGCTCCCAGGCTCCCAGGTCAGGAGACCAAGGCTCTAGAGGAACTGACTCCTGGCAGGAGTCTTCCCGAGTCTCTTAATTTGTCAGTGGACCCTCAGAGAGGTCAATGGGGACAGCCAAAGATAAATCATCTACAATCAAACCGGGCAGATGGGAGGAGATAGTAGGGAGTATAGGACATCAGGGTGGGAGACAGGAAAGGTGGGCGATGCAGCAGCCTCCCAGCATCTCAATACAAAACCAGAAAGACCAGACGGAAACGCCAACTCTGTCATTGGCAGAGGGATCTTGGTTTCTTCTCGCATCTCCAGGGAGAACTAGTACTCCCTCATTTAAAAGCAGGAGAGCAGCCCAAATTGCACGTCTGCCTGCAGTGAGGCACTGCCATCGTCTTGCCCTGGCACACTGTTTACCTCATCTTCTCTGAGCCCCTGCTGTGTCCTGGGAGCCTCAGGCCTGGGGGTGAAGGGTAGCAGAATAGGCTACCACTTTGACCTAAGGATGATTTTGAGCTTGAAGGCAACTGAGAAGCAGATATGAGGAGATCTCTCTGCCCTGTAAAGATGTGCATCACCCCCACCTGTGACCAGGGAAGGTCAATCTCCAGAGAGTGGAATCTACTTTGCAAACCTTACAAACCCATCCTCGTGTCCCATAAGTTTCCCCCATTTATTTACCTTCCACAGTTGAGTGCCCTTAAAACCTCCAGCCTTTTCCTTGGTCTTGTCACTTTTCCACAAATGTACAGTTCTTTTGTCAAAATGCTACATAAGATCCATTCTCACCACCCCCTTTAAGTTACTCATTGTTAAGGGTTCCCATGCGGGTGTGCAAAGTACAATAAACTTTTGTGTGTTTTTCTCTTGTTCATTTGACTTTCATCATCAGTGTAATTTGCAGGGCCCACCAAGTTACTTTGGAGGGGTAGAGGGAAAAATAGGTTTCCTCCCACCAGGAGCAAGCCTGGTTGCTGGAGGTGACCCACCTGGTGCAAGAGAGGCTACATCACAGTTCCCAGATGGGTACACCTGCCGGCTCAAGAGCTCGCAGGGCGCAGAGGCAGGACCCTTAATTCAGGCCCAGTGGAGCCAGCGGTAGGGGGATGCCTGGGCTCCTGAAGCACAAGCAGGCAGTTCAGGTACAGCAGCTGGAGGACACTGCAGGAAGGGAGCCAGAGGTGGAAAGGGGTTTCTCGTGATGGAAAGAGACATTGGGAAGAGTGATGGGTACATGAACCGCTAGACTCTCGGGGACAGAGAGGTAGTAACTGGTGACAGCATCAGAAGACTGCAGAATCTGCAGGGAGGTCAAGGGGCCAGAGAGGTGGTAGTGGCAGAAGGGAGAGAAGAAAGGAGAGAAGCTGGTGGCGGGGGCGCTCACATACTGCAGACCCAGCAGGGACTCAGGCTAATCTCACAGATCTGCCTCCCCACTACCCATAGAAAGGGGGCGATCAAAAGGCCTCAGCAACCTCGACTGCCCTGGTCAGCTCCAGAGCCACGAACAGGCTTGGGCACCTTCTGTCCTGCCTCTAAAGGCGGTCTCCCTGCCTGCGCCTGAGGCCTTACCTGAAGCCCACTGCCCCTGCAGGGCGTCCGATTGCTGGATGTGCTGCGGGCCCACCTCTCCTGTCCTGCCTATTTGTGCGTCTCTACCCCAACTCGCAGCTCCTCAGGGCAGAGGCTCTAACTTGTCTACCGTTCATCCGACCCAGAGTAGACACCAGCTACAAACTTACTTGAGGGAGAAGTAATGGGTGGGTCTTATGTGTATTAGAAATAGAGTTTCCTATACCTCTACCTTCTCACTGAAAGTTAAGACAAACCCAAATCCCAGTCCCTCCTCCCCAGGCAGGGCGATGCTATGGCCCACACGGCCCTCACCCCAGGCCACGCTGCCAGGTGTGCCAGGCACCACCGGAGTCCTTCAGGACTGCTCTGGCTCCAGAGATGGCGCTGTCGGGGGGACTCGTCTTCCCCCAGGGAAACAGGCAGAGCCGGCCTCGCTGGGCGGGCGAAGGACTCAGCGCCAGGAAGGCCTCTGTGGCGGAATCTTCATCTGTACGTTCCCTGAAGGTCTGAGGGACCCCCGCTGGAGGCAGAGCCCGTGCACTTGTCTCAGCACCCGCCAGTTGGTGGCTAGACCCCAGCTCCCAGAGCACGGGACGTTGTGGTGCCTGGAGAGGCACAAATGTGAGGCCAAGAACTCTAGGCAGTGAGCTCAGCGCGTTGGGCAAGAATGGAGAAGCTGAGGTGAGGCTTGGGGCTGATTACTGGGGAGCCCCTGTGCTCACCATGACCACCTGGAAGACCAGCCCACAGCCGACCCTCACCAAGTTCAAAAACAAATCTCCTTCCTGTCCCCTCCCCCACCCCAAAGTGTCTCCTGGCTCTGACTTCCCCATTTCTATAAATAACCCCACTTCCTCCAAGGCTTCAGCAAAACCATTTTTCATTCCTCCCAGACCCGGGCTCCTCCATCCGCCAGCCACCTCAGTGTCTCTCCTTACCTCGCTGACCACACCTCCCCGCCAGGGCCCCTGCGGCTCTCTTCCCTTTCAGACGCCCTCTCAGACCACTGCCCGGACAGCCCTGGCCAGGAGATTGCCCCATGGGACCTGCATCGCACCCGCCCCCACTGAAGCAAGCCCGGCTTCCCACAGGGGCGCTGACACTCCACAGACAGCAAGGCTGAGGCCGATGAGCTCAGTCAGAGGTGACTAGAAAGAAACAAAGCAGACAAACAGACAAAACAAAGCACAAACTAACCCTTGGACTCTGACAACAGGACTGTTTCCAGAGGGGGAGCGGTGGGAGTGGGAGCAAAGGGCAGCGGGTCCAGCGGACAGTGGGGGAGACCATCAGACACGTGGCAGTGGGCACCCTGCGGTTACCATGCACTTGAAGAGTGAACCTGCACAGCTAAGACTTAGATTGTATCGTAAATCAATGCTACCTCAATTTTTTTTAAAAAACGGGGGCGTTGTGGAAAAGATTCCACAAAATGCCCCTCACCCCACCCCCCCAGTTCTCCTCCTAAAGGTCCTCCAGATGCAGCCCTCTGACCAGACCCCCAAGGGGCCTTGCCGCTATGCTTGCTATTTCTTCATTTAGGAAAAGTTCATTGTACAAATGTCCTGCTCATTCTTGAAACTTTCAAAGCCTCTGTCCCAAGCCCTGACCCCTCATTCCACCACAGCCCCTGCCAGCTCTGCCCGCTGGCAGACGAGAGCACAGGCCTTGGCACCTGGCCACACTGTGAATAGCACCTTTGCCCACAGCTAGCTGTGTAGTCAGAGTGACTGTGAGAGTCCCCTGGCCTCTCAGGACAGATTCCAATCGCCAGGGCACTGCAGGAGTGACAGTGACTCTAGCCTACAGCCAGCACCTCATAAGCACTCCGTAAACAGTGGCTGATGCAGTCTCTGCTTCCCTGGGCTCAGCAGACGCAGCTGTGAGCTCCACAGAGCCCTGAAGAGGTCTCCCCTCGGCCCTGCCCGGATGCCTCTGCTGACCTCCCACCGCAGCCTGGCCCTCCTTGAGGAAGGAGTCTCCTGGCAGTCACACCTCCCCCAATGGCCACCCAGCTCCTCACGGGGCCCAGAGGGGTCCAGAAAGACTGACTCTTAAACAGACACTTTGGGGTACCCTCACTTAAATCACCAGAGGTGCAAAGTGCTTCCAGACCTGCCAACCTATGACCTTCCTAGGGAAGGAAAAAATTCATACACATTGGTTGACGTTAAATGACCGGCTCTCTGGGACTTGGTTGCCCATCAGAGCGATCTCCCAAGTCCAGAAAAATCATGGTGATCAGTCCCACTATCCAGTGGGACTGAAGACAGACACTAACAAGGTCTTACCTAGCTGACACGGCAGGTTTCTGGAAGAGGAAGAAAGTGCAAGGGCATCTTGGGGCGAGGGGCCAGGATCCTGGAATGGAACCTGAGTCCACTGTCCACCAACTGCAGAAACCCGCATGAGGACCCAGCTTCTGGGGCTTGACTGTAGATGAAGGTAATGGCACCTGCCTCCCTCGTCTCAGGCAGGGGAGAGGAAAGCAGACTGCCAACCAGGTGTCAATGGCCAGGGTTTCCACTCTTCTGGATGATCCAGGTGGGTGAGTAGACTCTACAGAGGCAGTTCCATGCTCAAGGATTTCCAGAACCCTCTTCTGCTCCATTAAAAGGGTGAAAAGGCAAGATTCTCACTCAGGTGGTGGGAGTAGTTGCCCCTGGCAGTCAGAGCTCACTCAGTGTTGATGGTGAGGGGCATGTTTGGGGACTGTTGTCTTTGAAAGTGGGGGTGTGAGTTTTAGGCAGGGACTAGAAGGTGCCTAGGGCTGGTGGGAGACAGAGGCTGAGGGGCTCTTGGTGGCTAGCAAAGCCTGGGAACAGTTAGATGAACTGACAAGTTTTCAGAAACTCTCAGCAAAGCTGGATCAGCCTCGATATTTCGTGGGTGAAGTAGGTGAAGTTCCAGCCCTTACCATGGAAGTTCTGAAGCAGAGGTCCCACCCCTGGAAACCACCTACCCCACTCTGGCCTGTGGACAAGCCCGTCCTGCAGCCCTTTGGGAGACAGCTGGTCCTGCAGCAGGGTACGTGGACTTTTATTGTGCCTGAATCAAAGGTCACATAGCATGAACAGTATTCATGGACTCCACCCCTTTCACTTGACCTTTCTGGAGTGTGGACTCGCACTTCTGGGCTTCGGACTGGAGCTGACATCAAGTGGGCACCTGTGGTGTGCCTGGAGTCAGGCTAAGCACTGTGTAATACTCATGACGCGCTAGTGAAGTAAACATTAGTAGTTCCTTTTTTTTGTGCTGGAAAACTGAGGCTCTGTGAGATAAAAGTGTATTTTCCTTAAGTCAGGTGAACACGCATATGCTTCCAGCCCCTAAAATCCAAGTCCTCACAGGGATCTTCTGGAGGCTGAGTGCCTCTGGACCTCCATGAGACAGGTAGGGGAAGGATGGTGGGCTTCACCTTCTTGTCCCCATTGCCTGTCCAGCTATGACTGTATGACTGACCCCCCCCACCTCATTTAAGTCCCAACCACCTTACTATAATTAAGCCACATGCATTAAATCGTCAGCATATTGGCCCCAGGAATTACTGTGCAGCCCAGTACCCTAATGGCTTATGACCAGCTAACGTGTGCAAGCCCTCTGGAAAGAGAAGAGACATTATAATAACATGCATTTGGAGCCTCTTAGGTATTTTCTGGACCCACCAAGGAGACACAATACCCCTCCTCGGAAACTGCTGATAACCAGCAAGTGGAAATTGCTGATCTAGTCTATCCAGTATAACAAAAACCCAGAGACAGGAAGCACAGAAAAGGGAGATCCTATTCTCCATGCGGACACCCTTATGTACACACTCTGTCCCTTCCTCTCTTTCTCCTACATCTGATCTCTGCAATGAAGCTTTGTCTGGGAAATGTTTGGGACTCTGCACAATTTCTATTCTTTTGAAGAGGCTACCAGATCCTTGGTGGAGTCAGTAACCTCCAGAGGAAGGGCCCTGACTTTTTTTTCCAAGAAAGGTGAAGGCAGGAATGAAGGTGAGCACAGCGAGGCAGACAGAAAGAGAAAGGAATAGTATTTTATTTAGTTGTTCATCTTCATTGTTCCTGTTAGTCCCAGGACACGAACCCAGGACCTTAGGATGTCTATAACTGCTCACAACCACTACTTCACCAGGGCAAACGAGAATCTTGTCTTTTTAAAAGTCCCTCAAATCTTGCAACAGCAGCCAGGATTCAAAACATCTGCCCTGCTCTGTGAGGCCTCAGTGGGGCATTTGGAGCAAAAAGAGAGAGAAGGCACCCACCTTTGGAATGCTACCTTAGCAGGACTTACAGAACCTTAATGGAAAATGAACTTTGGTCTCTGTTACCTGGCTTTCTAGACATCAAATTTCGAGTGTCGTTTCCCTAAGCCTCAGTTTCCTTTTCTGTAAAATGGAGGTCCAAATCTTCACCCTGACTGACTGTTGAAGGATGAGGGATATCATAGGTGATTTAGCAGAATGCTTGGCTCAACTCACATTCTCTGCATCATTAAACTTTTTTGCGGGGGAGTGGGGAGTTGAGGCACGTTAGCTCCCCTGTGGCCCCTCCTTGGCACAGTCCACCTCATAGAAAGAGCTGGCTGCCAGGCACTCTGGAGCGCCCTCTGGGAAAGCCTTGGCCCCGGGGTGCCTGAGGCTGGTCCACTTGGTGACACAGCTTTTCAGCTGGTGAGCAGCCGCCTCCCTGGGCTGCCCCGGGGGCAGGCTGGGCATGGGGAGCTGGCAGGGGGAGCAGGACTGGAGCTGCCGGGGCTGGCCTGGAGCCCTGTTCCTCTGCCAGCTGGGCCAGGCAGCAGCTTGGACTAGCTCGAAGGCCCAGCGGGGGCCTCTATGGGGCGGCAGCCTCCTTGAGCCCCTCTGCTAGTACCAGGCCATCTGGTGCCTCTGTCCCCTTTTGTGTGCCTGGAGGGGAGAGGGGGGAGGCACAGGGGGAGAAGATAGATTTTTCTGGCCAGCTTTCTTCAGAACAGAGGAGGAGGATCCTGGAACAGGGAGGCCCAGGGCCTGGGAACCAGGTGAACGGCACTGTAGCTCGGGGATCAGGAAGGGACAGGAGGGACTGAGGCAGGAAGGGGGCAGGGAAAATGGAGGAGGAAGGGACAGAAGAAATTAATGTTCTATGGGTCTTGGTGGGAGAGTTAAAGCGGGAGGAGAAAGCCAGAAAGAGAGCTGTGCACAGAGAGGAAAACTTGAGGGATTAAATTACGCAGAAAAGAATGAATCCAAGCAGTAGGAAAAGGAATATGCCATGTGCCGTGCATGACTTCACCAATTTCTGTTCTAGGAAAGAGGAAGTGGGCCGAAGGGAGGGGGCCTGTGATGGCTACCTGCAGGGTTTGGTCGGGCCAGCCCTCCCCAGCAGCTGTGAAGTTTAGGTGACAGTCGCAACTGCCCCCAAGAGCAGACTTTGGAAAGAAATGAGATGGCCAGTCTCTAGGAGGCTGGAGAATGGCTGTGTTGACAAACAGGCTGGGCCGTGTGGTCCACCTGGGGCTAAAGCATGTGTGCCTCAGGCCTCGAGGGAAGCGGCTTGAAAGAACTTCACCTGTGGGAATGTGCAGGTGCTGGAGGAGACTGTCTGCTGTCGGTGGGGGCGCACCCCTCTTCCCCGATGCAGCTCCCCAGGCAGTGCCCCATAAGGCAAGCAGACACAGAAGTAACAATAAGTGTGTTGCTTTGTGTTGTTCTGGTCTATTCCCCATTCAGGGAAGTCAGAAAGGGCACAGAGAAGCTTCTGTTTTCTATGCCTAGGACAATACAAACTGGCCCTGGGGTGGAAACGCCCCTCCTGCTCGTCCCTCTCTCTTCAGACTCTGTCCCCCAGCCCCTCTGAAGTGCACTGGCCTGCCTCCCAGGGGGTTCTTCCAGGAGGAAGTCCCAGATTAGAGCATCTTCCACTGAGCAAAGCTCTGCCTCTGTGCAATCCAACTTGAATCTATTTCTTTCCCTCCCTCACAGCTGCCCCAACCAAGTCCACCATCGCTGCTTAGCTGCTCAGCATCAGAGCCTTCCCATTGGTCAGCTTGTTCACATTCTTAAGCCATAAAGTCAGTTTTCCACAACAGCAGGAGTGGTCCCTTTTAAGAAGAGATCATGTTACTCCCCTACCATGTGTCAAATAAAATCTAAGCCCTCCCCAGGCCCGTAAGGCCCTCTCGTCCCTTGGCCCTCTGCTCCCCCCAGCCCCTCCAGCCCCAGCAGCCCTCCTCCACTCCACAAGCCTTTTCCTGGCTTGGGGTCTCTCTACTTGATCTTCCCCTCTTGTCACCAGACACGAACCTAGTTTATTTCCTTTGTTGTACCTACAACCAAAGGAATACATCCTTTATTTACTCCCTGGGGTTTGGGTTTGGTTTTGTCTGTCACCACTGTCCTGTCACCTGGTGCTTTGGCTGTTTCCCTTAAAATAGTTAAAGCAACGCTAACATGTCTCAGTTTGGGGTTTTTGGGTTTTTTTTTTGTTGTTGTTGTTGTTGTTTTGTTTTTTTTTTCAGGAATCCCCAGGATACATAACCCGTGAGGCTACAGAGGTTGGTGGAATTTACAACCACAGATGAGAAAACAATGGCGAATGGATGGTCTTGACTCTGGAATGTGGTCGCGAAGAACTACTAGAACTAGCTAGACAAAATGGAGGGTAAAGAGGTGACGAGGGTCAGGAAAGACATGTTAAATCCCCACCCTTCCCTACCATGACATTTCAGGTCCAAACCAAATTAGGACCAAAATGAGTCATGTCCCCTGTTCCTGGAACGCTCGACCCCTCTTTTGAAAGTCTGCAGACATCGGACCCTAACACCAGGTCTTCATGTTCCTTCCTTTGCAAAAAGCATGTACTTTTCTTTTAAGGAAAGGTGCAGGCAAGAACGGAGGCAAGTAGGCAGGCAGAGAGAGGAGGGAGAAGTATTTTATTTATTTGTTTATCCTAGATTTTACTTATTTAATTGTTCATCTATGGTTGTTTCCCCAGCCGCAGGTCTTGAACCAGGAACCTTGGGATGTATGTGGACTGTGAGGCAATGGACTAACCCACTAGGCCACCAGAGAACACTAGCATATAGTGTCTTGCACATGCACCTGTGGATGGGGAAGGCTTTTAGAGCAGGAGTTCCCTTCCCCCTCTGGTCAAAGAATACATTTCGTTGTTGCTGATTCCTATTTATGGCCTGATAGGAAAAAGAACCTAGATGATATTGCTAAGATCCCAACAGTATAAGCTTTGCGGGGTGACTCTGTCATGTTTGCAGTCATACCCGGTGCTGGGAAGTGCCTGGCCCATACCAGGTACTGAGTAAGGCTCTGTGGGGCAAATAAGTGAACGGAGCAGACCAAGAGAACTTGCCTGACAGACAGGCCCTCTGGAGAGGCAAGCTGGGTGGTCTCCACTGCTGAGCACGACAGGAGAGAAGACAGCCAGGGGTTTAGTCAAGGAGGGAGAACTGCTTGGAACCTGGGAGGATAAAGAAAGGAGAACAGAAATGCTGGGTTTGAGGCAGTTGCTACGACTTCTTAAGCCACTGAAGGGGGTTTCTGCAGTTGCTCAGCATAAACAAACATGAGAACTTCTAGAAAATAGAGGAACTGCAAGGACAGAGAGAACTAAGTGTTGTGGGTTACATGGAAGAGATTCCCCAGAGCTCATACTCATGTATGTGAGTGCTCATGACCCTGGAGGAGGCCTTCTCCCAGAAAGGAAAATGAAGGTAGGGGTGGGGGAGAAGGAAAAGAGCCACAGGGAGTGGGGTGGGGCAGCCCTGTGAGAAGAGAAGGGAGAGAAGGGAAAGGACGAAAGGCCTAGGGAAAGTGCGAGGAAGAGGAGGAAGAGGAAGAGAAGGAGGAGAATGGGGAGGAAAAGGGGGGAAGAGCAAGGGAAGAGGTGGAAGAAGGGAAGGAGGAGAAGAAGAAGGAAAAGGAATGGAGAAGAGAAAAGGGAAGGGGCAGAGGAAAAGGAGGAGGGGTAAGGGGGAGGCAGAAGGTGAGGGGAAGGAGGAGGGAGAGGAAGAGCATTACAGGGAGGAGGAGGAGCACCCTGGTAGAGTAACAGTGGGGTCTGCCACCTCCAGTCAGCATAGTCTGCATACATCCCATGCACCCAGGTTCAGGTCCTGGGGTAAGGGAAGACAAACAAGATGAACAACTAAAGAAAATAAATAAAATGCTGCTTCCTCCTCTCTCTTCCTGCCAGCCGGCTGTTCCTCTAAAAAAAGAAAAAGAAAAGAGAGGAGGAGGGAGAGAAAAGGTGAGAGGAGGGGGAAGAAGAGGTAGAAGGGATAGAACAGGGGGAGGAGGAGAAAGAGCAATTGGGAGAGAGGAGGAGGAAGAGGGGAGGAGGGAGAAGGGAGGAGGGAGAGGGGAGGAGGGAGAGGGGAGGAGGGGAAAGAACTGCCATAAACAATGCAGCACAGAGACTGCGAAGTGGGAGTGGCCTGTTTCCAGATAACCTTCACAGCGAAGGTCATGTGGGGAAGTTGGAGGACACTCCGCCTTCAGAGACTTACCCCTGCAGATGGGGTGAGGTTCGGTACCGGATGGTGGTTCCACATCCCTCAGAAGTGCTCTAGACCCTCCTGTCAGCTGCGCAGCTGACACCCTGCTGACTTTGCCCTCTGGTCCAGACTGTGCCCTGGGGCCTCCAATAAATACGGTTAGAACACCCTCCTCTCCGGAGCACCCTTCTTATTTGATTACTTGGTGGGAGGCATTGTGCTGATTAAACATACAGGGACTTGTAACAAATCAGGATGTATGTGAATTCTGAAGATGAAATGGAGTTTTCAGAAATGTCACTGCAGGAAACATCTGTGTCACAGCCCCAGGGCTGGCTCTCTCCTCTTTTCCAGAGGTCTCACTAGGAAGAGGCATGTGGTGAGGGGCCTGGTTCTGATGTCGGGCTGCCTGCATTCAAATCCAGGCTCTGCCTGCATGACCTGGAACAAGATACTCAGCCATCCAAGCCTGTTTCCCCATCGGTAAGGCGGGGCTGACAGTAACAGCTACCGCACAGAGCATGTACATCACCTGTGCACAGAGGCACCAGGTGAGCTCACTCTTGTGTTGCCTGTGACAGGTATCCGAGCACAAGGCACCTGAGGCCACACTCCTGAAACTACTTTTCTCCCCAACACAAGCATTGCTAGCACGGGGGATGGGACAGTGATCTGGCTCACAGGCATGATGGATGAGGTGCAGGCACCAGAAACTTCCCCACACGCATCCAGCCCTCTCCAGAAAGGGACTCCCCACCTCACAATCTGCCTCGCACTGTGTGAGTCCCTTACCTGGATGGCGCCTCCCCGTGATTCACTGTCACCATCTTCCCTTTTCCTGCAAATTCCTCCCCATCCTCAGTGTGGGCTGGGACTAAAGTGAAGCAGAGTGGATGCTGAGGGGCAAAATCAGGGAAGTACTCTCTCTGTCTGTCGTGCTGGTGTTTAGGGCTCAGTTTAGATGTCACCTCCTCCAAGAAGCCCTCCCTGAACCCCATCCAACCAAGTCATCTTGCATGTCCCTTACTACTTGCACCCCCACCAAATGCCATTGTGACTGCCTGTTGACCTGTCCAGCTCCCCAACTGGACATGAGCCCCAGAGGTCAAAGGTCAGGCTGCCTATTGCTCTCCTTTGTTCTCCTGCAGAGTCTCACACTGGCTGAACACAGAGGAACCTGTCATTCTAGAGGGGACCCCAAAGCCAGGCTAAAGCGGGTGATGGGACTAGAGATGGGGAGGTGAGGAAGGCGGAAGAGGAGAAGGGCTGAAGGGAAGGAGCACTTAGGATACTGGAAAGGCCTCCAGCCTATAAACCCAAGAGAGAAGGGAGCACTCTCTTCTCCTCTTTCCTGACAAGCATAGCATTTCAAAACTCGCTCTCATTCAGACAACAATCCTGTGCTCAGACCAGCTCACCAGGCACTCTGCTGGAGCAAAGACACAGGACCCCTCTGCTTCTGCTTTTCTCCATGAGGATCCCGGCTGCCCAGGTGTGGGTCCTACATATCGAGTCACACGGCTGTCAGCCTGAGGCCACCACGTCACCGTCCTACTGCAGGACGTGTGCTTCAGGAGAAATGTAGAGTTGTGACTGGAACCACAGACATCAGGAGTAAGTATGGGTTGGACATCACTGATATGTCCTTCCTATCCCCACCCCCTTCCTCTCCCCGTGATGTCCTGATAGACCCCCAAATGGCCAAAAGATAGCCCCTCCCCTCACTTGGATAACCAAAGGAGCAGTGGAAGAAGCTGAGGATTTGCCCGAATTTGACCCGGGAGTGGCAGGTCACTGCTGTGGTTGTGCAGTCCAGGCTCCGGGGCCTTGTCCTAGCGTTGTTGAGTGTTGTTGAGTCAACACAGATCTGCAAAGAGCCAGCCCAGTCACAGAAGCTGGCAACAGATGCTCTGCTTCCCCAAACTCTACCTATGTCCATGTGATCTTACAAAAAGTCCTTTGGACTGGTGTGTCTCGGCCTTTTCTCCACTGGTAACTATTTTCTAAGGCTGTTCATCTGTCTAGTAACCTGTAGAGTAGCTGTACACCAGATTATTGCACTCCGGCCAGCAGAGACTCAGGCTCCATGCTGGGAACAGGCAGTCCAAGGACGGGACAACTACCTCTAGCCAGGGTCTCTGGAAATGCTGACCAAAGCGGGGAAGACATCAGAGGGAGCTGCCTGAGACACAGGCTGTCTACGAAGAAAGAGCAGCCCTGTAGGGAAGCATACGGCCCACAGGCCCACTTCAGATGGGTCCTGTGCCAGGGGGCAGACCGTGTGGGGAGCTTTGAGGTGATGTGGCATTACAAATAACCGAGGTCCAGTCCAAACAGCCTTTTATTCAAAACAACAGGTTTACGCTCATCCTAGAAGTCACAGGGACACACCCTGTCTCCAGCAGAAGGCTGGAAGGAAAGGATGGGGAAGGCTCCGGGCAGAGAGATGAGTCTAGAGGTCACTGGGATGAGCAGGCTGGTCATTATTAGAACCTGTATTAGGACAGTATCCTAACAACAGAGGAAATGGATTCAAGAGATGCTTATGTGAGAAGAAAAGCCATTACAGAAAGCAGGGATGAGAGAAAGGGTGAATCGAGGGTAAGTTCTGCATTTGGACCAATGAGAACCCAAGAGGAATCAACAATAGTGAACTTGGATACTTGAAGGACATCCAGGAAGCGCCCAGTCGAACAGCGAGCAGTGCTGGTGAGCAATGCTGGGTTCATGAGCCTGGTGAGTATGCTTCAGTCTCCAAGACTGTGCTTTCTCATCTGAAAATGGAGCTGATGCCTACATCACGGAATTATTGGGAGACTGTGGACTAAATATCATAGCGGTGGGAAAGCACCAAACCCAGAGCTGGCACCTAGTGGGCACCCTGTGAGTATTTGTTGAATGTGAAGGTGATTGTGACCATGAGGACAGCTCCTTCTTCCCATCTCATCAACTCAGGGTGAGTCTGGCTGGGTGGAGCCAGCTGTGGTCAGGGCTGTGGAAAGACTAGCTGTGGAGACAGGAGCTCAGGGTATCCACCTCCTCAGCTCCCACGCCAAGGTCAGGGCAAGCCCTGTCCTCTGCCCCAATGGGATTCCAAAGACAGGGAGGTGCATCCCAACCACAGGCAAACTAAAAGCCTGTTTCTGTACTGCAAGGGCCCTGGGGCAAGTCTTGCTTTGGGAAGATAAACAGGTGTGTGTGTGTGTGTTTAGAGGAAAGGTGCAGGCAGGAATGAAGGTGAGCAGGCAGGCAGGAGGAGCGAGGAGGAAGAAGCATCTTTATTTATATTTAGTTGTTCACACTGGTTGCCTCCCCCAGTGCTGGAACTCTAACCCAGGAGTATGTGCTCTGCTCCCTCAGAGGTGACAGACCCAACTACAGAGATTTTTATCACCTCTGGCTGCTGTGGGAGTCTCCTTCCCAGGAAGAAAAATGACATCTAGTTGCAGTCATGTGTGTGTGTGTGTGTGTGTGTGTGTGTGTGTGTGTGTGTGTGTGTGTGTGAGAGAGAGAGAGAGAGAGAGAGAGAGAGAGAGAGAGAGAGAGAGAGAGAGAGAGAGAGATGTCCCCACGGGACAGTGAGCATTTTGAGAGTAGAAACTGAGTCCCTGTGTCCCCTTCCCTTTTTGGCACTGAGCTCCGTGCCCATATGAGTACACAGGTGGGCAGGGTAGGTTTGCTGAGTTTTCATCCCTTTGTTTTTGGTTTCTGCTTCCTCAGCAGGGTCTTCTGTCAGCACCCCTCAAAACTCAGTAGAACAATGACAAGGTTGGAGTCAAGGTTAACTGCCCCATAGCTTCCTCCTCCTCCCCCACACTGCACCTGCCCCAGCCTATGGTGCTGGGGGTCTCCACAGTGGATTCCCTAGGTGTGCCTGATACACCACATGTCTTTAATGATAAATTTCAGCTCACCAGTCCCCAAATTTTATCACCTTTGGCAAGAAATCTAGGACCATCCAAGAGTCTTCTCCTTCCCCATGGTCTTAGACACTGGTTGGTGGAACATGGAGCGGAGCAGAGAATGCCAAGGCCTGCTCCCTAACACACCCAGGGGTAGCTGTCACTAAAGCAAGCCAACTGACACCAACCTTTCCCCATAGACCTGGCCAGACAGGACAAGGCAGACACCATGGATGGCTTCTTCCACTACCAGTTACTGCGATAACACGGCTACCCATGCCCTAAATGGCAATTATGGCCTTTCTGCTGGAGGCTTGCTCCCAGCCCACCCTGCCTCCCGCAGCTCCCCTGGGCTGCTGGACCTCTCACTGGGTGACCAGCCCAGCCTGTGTTTGTTTGCATCGGACCAGCTTCGGACCCCTCTGGTTGAGTATTCAGTCACCCAAGATCTCCCCATGGAGAACAATCAATGTGATTGCAAAGATTTGGGAGACCTGGGAGATTTCCAATGTGAGACCTCCCTTCTAGCTGGCTCCTAGTTGCCTAGCAACTGTAGGACAGATCTGGGAACTTGCTCCCAGCCCCCAGAGCTGCCTGTGACATAGGCTGTGTGACCCACCAGGGGGGAATGCGCAGCAGCTGATAATTATCTGGGGTAACAACCCTGATCCCAGACCTGCTATTACTGTGTTTACCAAGGAGCAATTGCTCCAGAAGCTCACACCACTGGCCTTTCCCAGGCCCCCGCCCTCCCGCCCAGTGCTGACTAAGGGAGTGGAAATCGCCTCTGGCAGTTCCCAGGAGTAGAAGCTATAGCCTCAGAGAGCCCTGGGCGCTCTGACACCGGTTCTGCCACTTAAGCTGCTCCCCAAAGTTCCGAGTGGCCCTCAAAGAGGCAGGAAAAGGATGGGAGTGAGTCTCAGGGTACATATCCTGGCTGGAGGCAGGAACATTCTTGCCCAGAAAACCAGGGAGGCTACTCATAACACGGTGGGGTCAGGTCTTAAGGGAATGCTGGGCCCTCTTCTTCCTTCTGAAGCCAACAGTCTGCTCTCTGCCCACCCAAGACTGGGCTAAGGATGAGGGGCAGATGTGGAGTTGGGAATATTACACCCCCACGCCACCTGCTCAGATCACTGTCTCCAGCTTTGTTGCTCGCCATGGGGAAGAGCAAAAGGGAATTGCATCCAGTGTCCTGAAGTCAGTGAGGAAGGAGAAGACAAGTCCACAAAGCTGGCCCACTTCTCTCTCTTGGGAACGCCCTTGTTTATAAGCAGCGACCTAAGCTTCATGGGTGAGGAAACACCCAGACTTTCAGCAAACTGTCTCTGAGGATGACATGTCGCCCTTCTGGAAAGCCTTCCATCCCTGCCTCCTGTCTGTGCCCTCATGCTCAGAGTTCCTGGCTCTAGCATAGTGTCTTGATGTGTCCCCCCCACACCCCTCCACAACCCCGCCACCCTACCACCACGGAATCTTAGACACTTAGGTTTTGACATGTCATTAGACAAAAACCCAATCTAATTTTCCCATTTTACAGAGGAGGAAACTGAGACCCAGAGAGAAAAAGTGGCTAGCCTACAATGACACTGCTGGTGACAATGCTGAATCCAGAGCCCACATGTCCTGACTTCTACTCAAATGTTCTCTCCGACCTGCCCCTTGAGTCTATTTGCACTTTGGGCTCAGATCACTGAAAAATGGATTTTTAAATCTAACATTGTAGGAGTAAATAACCAGACCCCTTAACCACCCACCCCCAAATACACAAGGGCCTTATCCTGTTGTTTTAACTAAGGCCAGAAAGAGTTGCCCTAAGTTACAACAAAGATGAGCCCAGATCTTATCCAGTACTCCATCCACTGTGCACCAGACCTCCTAAGCTAGTCAGTGTCACCCAGAAATACCCAACTTGCCCTGTCCCTTCCAGGGACAAGGGCTGGACACACCATCAGAACCACTAAGGCCACTTAATTCTGCACTAGCATGTCTCCTCCCACGAGCGTCGGGCTCTCTGAACTTCATCCTCAAAAGCAGCCATCTTCCTTCTCTTGCCTTCATGCCCTCGGGAAAGATCACATCTATTCCTCTGCTGACTCCCACTCCCATGGAAGAAATATCACAGAAGAGCCTGCTCAGTGCTCCCAGACACACCTGGTGCCCGTGGACGGGAGGCTCCAGCTCCTCCTGAGCACTGAGGGTGTTCCCCGGAAGCCTGGCTCTCAGAGCAGCCCTGCTCCCGCCTCAGCCTCCCTGTCCTCTAGACAAGGCTCTCTGCTCACACTCTGGGACACTGTGCTAGGGCAGAGGATCTCAACTGCAGAGGGCATAGGACACTGGGGGACAGGGGGTTGCCCACCGACACAGCTAGCTGAGCCCCACCTGAGAGTTTGGGATTCAGTAGATCTGGGGTGGGCCTGTGACTCTGCACTTCAAGTTCCCAAGTAATGCTGATGCCTCCAGTCTGGGAACCACAGTTGGAGAAGCACCGAGATAAAGGTCACACTTACAGACTGTCAGCTTATGCAGCTCAGCTTACAGGAAGGATCAGGGAGAGTGAAAAGGAGGGTCAGCTGGGAAGGAGTTCGACCACGGATGGGCCCCCTACACTGAATTCTGCCCACATGGCACGTCCTGGTGGAGCAGGGGTTGGGTGCCATCCATGTATATTCCAAGGTCCTGGGTTTGTATCCTGGGGCCAGGGAATGGGGGCAGAGTGGAATAGCCAAGATGAATAACTAAATAAAATCAAGTGCTTCTTCCTCCTCTCTCTTCCTGCCTCCCTTGCTCTGCTCACCTTCATTCCTGCCTGCACTTTACCTTTAAAAAAGAAAGAAAGAAATCTGCCCATGTACCTATGACTAAGTATGTAGATGTGCATCCCTGGATGATGCAGCAATTCAAGAATTGGACACCTGGGGATGAATCCAGCCCCTTCCCCTGCACCTCTCACAGCCTCTACCCAGGCCCACAGCTTTCACGCACCCCCCCACCCTGCCCCTTCCATGCTCTGGGGCTTCCCTCTAGAGAAAGTTCCCTGAGCTTTGGGTCCCTGGTGCCTCCTGGGTAGCAGACGATTAAGGAGGCAAGGAAGGGAGGTCAGAGTGAAACAAGGGTCTCTAAGCACACCTTAAATGCAAGGCACAGAGATCTTGGGGGCAGGGGGCAACAGACTGAAGAGAGAGATCCTCAGTAGGGGTAGCGCATCTCTGATGGCGACTGTCCCTCTCCCTCCTGCCCAGGCCCTCTTCAGAGGGCCCAGCCAGCACCAGATGTTCGAAGATTCAGAGGAGGTGGAGGTTAGAAGGTCCCATGGGAAGTGGAGGTGGCTCTGGGAGAAGGAGGCAACTTTGTGGAAAAGTGGTGTCCTGACATTCACCCTGGCCCCCACCTCTGCTCATCAGTGAAGGCTGCTCAGGGGAGGTAGGAGGCAGAGGCCTTACAGCCCAGGGAGGTAAAGACTAAATGCTAAAAAGCTGACCTGGCCCTCCAGGGGCCAATGGGTTCAGTGTGCCTGAATCCCACTCACCTGTCAGCAGAGGCCAGATTTAGTACATAACTTATGAGGGAGCAGGCAGACCTCCTGCCCCCGACTCCCTTTCCCTTTCCCTATGGTAGGTGCAGGAATGTTTGCACTGCTTTGGGACTTGAGCTCTTTTGGAAGGAAACCGTGGGAGAGGGGAGGGGGAAGCATGAAGAACTCTAGGATTCTTCTGAGGAGAGGGTGTGGGGTTGATAGAAAAGCAAGAATGTGACAGAAATTGAGAAAAAAATGTGACAACCCCCCACCACCGACCCTGTGAAGAGACCCCCACACATCTGACCCCATACTCTTGGCAGAAAAGCATCTTGGACTTGCCACCCTGGCCCTATGAGCAACATGTACAGCCTTCTCCCTGCCTCCACACCCTCGCCTCTTCCCGCCTCTCACCTGCCAGGCATGTTGCAAGACTCCATTGACCAATGTTTACAGAATGCTCCAGAGAAGAATGACCCAGTTGCCAAATGCCTGAGTCATCTGGCCTAGTCACCCTTTACTCCTCTGGTATAGCTTTCCCACCAGAGCGGAGATCACACTCAGTGACATTTCTTCATGAGGCTCCCAGTCTGGAGGCCAGGCAGGTTTCCAGACTCAGCGTTTTTACAAAAACAAAGTGGGAAGTAAAGAAAGAAACCCTTGGCCAGTACCTGCTATATGCAGGGACAGAACCAGATGCTCTCACAGGTAATACACTAGCAACAGGTACAGACATTGTAGGAAGCTTTATGATACTCATTTCTCAGCCAAGCTGACAGAATCAAAGAGGCTAGGTGCACAGACAGCTAGTCCAAGAGTTGAACCTGGTTGTTTTCATCTGGATTCTCCCAAAAGCAGAGCTCGTGACAAAGGCAGCAAATTTGGAATGGGAACCCAGGAGGCAGGAACAGGAAAGGCCAGGGAGCCAATGCAGCAATGCACCAGGGAGCTGCCCATAAGGGTCAACTGGTTGACCAGTCCTTTGGGACCACTGGAGGAAACTGAAATATATCTCAAGATTATTCACCAGGAAGAAAGGAGGCAAGATTTACCCACTGGCTGTGGCTCCCTATCAGTCAAGACGTGCCCCACGCCATATCAGCGCCTCTGTCCTCTGAGTGGCACACACATAAGACAGAGTCCTGCCCAGAGGCTAGAATAGGTTTCCAGACAGCGAAGACTTGAAGTGGGGCCTGAGGGCATTGTAATGGACACAGGCGCCCCCACAGCTTCCTGCACACCAGCCTACAGATGCTGAGCAGCTGACATGAGGTCACTGGGATATAGGGGAAGAGCCAAAGTGTGAATCACAGCACATAACTTCCATCCACTCATTCAACAGACACTCATTCAGGCCCACTCTCGTCTAGATGCTGGGTTGAGCAGGGAGCAAGACAAGTTTAGGTTTATGATGCTCAAATTCTAGTAAGTGGACAGGGGACGCAGACGATTAGCAACTAAATAAATTAAAAAAGGTAGCCATCAGGTAAGCCAAGATGGCCACTTATCAGCACATCCAGGCGCCAGGGAGGAAGAAATCCAATGTGATGTGCTTTCTTCTCAGGGGGCGCTGCCGGCAGCACCCAGCTCTCTGCACTCCATGGGCACCCACCAACCCCCCAGGCCAGATAAAGCGCACAGACTGGGATACAAGGCCACACAAGGTTATACCACTGATTGGATTCTTGTGTGACCGCAAATGTCCAGTTCCTAAGGGTGCGACCTATGGCAGGCCTGTCCATTACAGCGTCAACCAGCTCAAGTCTGCACGATGTCTTCAGTCTGTGGCTGAGGAGTGAGTTGGACAGCACTGTGGGGCTCTGAGGTCCCTGAATGCCTACTGGGTTGGTGAAGATTCCACATACATATTCATTGAAGTTACCCTCATTGATCCATTCCATAAAGCTATCAGAAGAAATCCTGACACCCAGTGGATCAGCAAACCAGTCCACAGGCTCAGGGCGATGCATGGGCTGACATCTGCAGGCCACAAGAGCTGTGGCCGTGGAAAGGGCTGCAGGTTCCACCTAGTATTGGTGGACCTCAGGGGCAGCTTGGAGAAGGCATGACACGCTCCAGTTTCACCATTACCACCAGTAAGTCATACATGAAGTGCTTGCTAATTAACTATTTAGGACAATCAAAAAACGAAAGCAAAACAAATAAACAAGTGTGACTACGTATCAGGCTCTGTGCTAAGCACTGACAAACCCCAGAAGAAGCTGTTTTCTTGTCAGGGAGACAAGGAGCAAAGTGCATCATCTACTGTGGCAGCTGCTGTGACTGGGGGTAGGCAAGCTAGGGGTCCAGAGAAGGGCTTCTTACTCCAGAGGCGGTGAGGAGCTCAGGGTTTCAGGAAAGGTTCTGGAAAACAGGGACGAGACACACACTCTGTTGAAGGCCAGGCAGCTCTGGAATGGGGGAAGCCGTGCTCCAGGGAAAGGGGCCAGCCTGGGCAATGCCAAGAGGGTAAGTTTACCTCACTCTGGACAACGACAAGCGGCTCAGGGTGACTGGAGAGTGCATTCCACGCCAGAGGGTGCCAAAGACAAGGAGGAAAGGTGGGCGGGGAACAGACCACAGCAACCTAGTACCTAAGACTGACAGCATTTGGATGCAATTTTGAAAGTGAAAGTGAGCCTTAGGCACCCTGGCTTAGCAGTTAAGTTCACAGCCTCTGGCAGATGCAGTTCGCATTCATCCCAAGGACCCAGATTCAAGACCCAGGGCTAGAGGGAACAACAAAGATGAACAACTGAACAAAATAAATAAGTGCTTCCTCCTCCTCTCTCTTTCTGCCTGCCTGCCTCTGCGTGCCCTCATTCCTGCCTGCGCCTTTTCTTTAAAAGAAAAAGAAAAACAAAGTGAGCCCCGCAAAATCCTCTGAGGCCCATTAGGTCTTGAAGAAATCAAGAATGGAGATAAAGTCAAACAGTCTGACACAGAGGTCAGTGGAAGGGCATGGAAAACACAGCGGGCTCCAGCACCTTGGCCTTACCAAGGAAGGTTGGATCTGAGTTGCCTGGGTTACGTGTCAACCACTCAGCAGTCACAACCTGGTGGGCTGTGAGCAGAGGGTTCACGTAGTGCACTGCCTTATAGGTCCAGCAAGGCTGAAGGGTCCATCCTCTACCTGTTCGTTCAGCTTCCAGCCCTCCTCAGTCTTGCCCTTTGCAGACAGAATTCCACAGGCTGCTACTGGCTAACAGTCTGGCACTGAAGACCTTGAGTTCAGGTGAGGAACCTCTGCCTGCCATTGGTTTGCCTGAAATTCCTGCCAGGACTTTCCAACTGAACCCCACGGCTGTTAAACTAAACCCAAAAGAGCAGCTGGCATCTGGCCACACCCCACGTGGCAGCCCTCACATCCATCATGTGGGCAGGAGAAGAGCCTCCTGCAGCCCACCATGTCGCAGCACATGTCACTTGAGCCCCTGTCAAAATCAGCCCTTGGCTTCTGCACATTCTTCAAAGCAAAGACCCCTGTGATTCTCTAATGCAGACAAGAGCAAACCCTAACAACAGACTTTCTGTCTCAAATTCAGGGGCAAATAATATCCTATCTCAACATCCCCGCTCCCAGAGAGGTTCTGAGATGACTCAGGTCAGTCATGGCCCCACAGGCCCCACGGGTCCCACAGTTTAGAGGTGCTCGACCGCTTAGCCTGCAGCCAGGACCTGGGCTGCTCACCAGCATGGATGAACACAGCACAGACAGCGCCTAGTCCTGGCTCTGGTGTTTGGCTATTTTTCTCCCTTGACCAGTCTCTACCCACTGACAAAATGCCTTGAATCCAAGCTTCCATTCCTTTGGGCTCCTGGTCTGTGCTGGAGGGCCTGTTCCTGTCCGGCAGTCTGCTCCCTACAGCAGATGGTGATCCGGCTGCACCAGCCCCACAAGGCAGCATTTGCATTCCTGTGAATCCTAGAAAAGATGCCTAAACTAAGACTAACGTCCCAACATTAGTGGGAGGCTAGTGGGAGTTGTGGGGGATGGGGGGGGGTGAGTATCCCCAGATCAAAGCTCTTCAAACCACAAACCAGGTCCTTCTGGAGCTACAAGACATGACCCTGAAAAAGAATATTCTAGGCATAAGATTCTGAGAGTGTTCGCAACCATGAAAGAGGAAGGCTATTCCAGGACACACACAAATATCAACCAACAGAGCAGTCATTTCCCTCCCCAGGGATGCCATGAAATCTGATTAAACGGACTCCTGGGATGCTCCCCTGTTCAGAATCCTTGTGAGGTATCCTCCCTTTCCCCAGACATTCACCAGGTGATGACCTCCACCCCACCCCTCTGCTCTCCCGGGTTTACAGGGCCTGAGAATTGCTACAGATGCCGAGGAGGACACTGACGGGGACCCGGGTGGGAGGGGATGGCGCGGGTGCTAAACACTGGCCAGGGAGGGGGTCTTGGGACTAAGCAGACTCCTCACCAAAGGTGGAAGAAGAAAGGTGACCCCAGAGCTGATTCCTGGCCCCCAGATGCCAGGCTACATCATCTTTCACACCAGCCCCTCCTGCTCCAGCCCTGGGCTCCTGGGAAAAACCAGCAAAACAGATCTGTCTTCATAAGTCCAGACCCTCTAACTGACACATCTCATCCTTTAGAAAGACCAAGAGAGATTAAACCTCTCGTGTCTTTGTGGATCTCAGTGACAGATTTTCCGGATTCACCTCATTACCTCCTCCTGCGGAGGTCCATTCATTTCCACCCCATTTTCCTCACAGGTCTGCTTTCTGCCCCCACCCCAGTGGATCCAACAGGGCGGGCCCCAGCATCACTCAGCCTTCACCCTTGTAGACCCTCTCCCTCTGTGCTTCTCTCTAAATTAATACAGTTTGTCCTTTCTGCTCCTCTCTCACAGATCAAAGCCAGACAGTCCCTGGAAATCTTTGAATTCAGCATCTCAGAAGTAACAAATCACAGGATAATGGTATAAGAGGATGCTGACCCTGGAGGCTTTGACTGAGACGTCACTGTCCTGGAACGCTTCCTGCCTCAGTTTGCTCTGAGTGTTAGTGGTCCCCACAAAGATCTTAAACCCTCCCTTTCCCATCTCTGCATCTCCTAGCATCTAACAGCAGTATCAAGTACATACTCTATAAAGATTGATGGACAGGGCCCCTATAAAGCTGGAGCCATTCACCAAATGCTGCATGGAAGCACTGATAAATTCCCAAATGGCAGACTCTTAGAGATAGAGAGGACCACCAGGATCGTCGGTTCATGTGCCACCCAGCACAGGAACGTGTATGGCTGGACTTCTGACAGGGGTACATCTAGTCTCAGGTCTCGGCCGTCCATGGTCATGAATGGCTAAGGAAGCCCAGCAATCTCACAGCTGAGATCTCTAGTTAGGAGAAAAACCTCTCTGGCACTTATCAGAAATCTCCCTTCCCCACTTTGGCATCCCATACCCCTCCACACAATGACTACAGAACTGTTCACGAGGCTGGTGTTTTCCATGACAGCGTAGGTTCTCTGAGACACCCTAACTGTATGCACCACGTAAGTGCCCAGGGAAAACTGGCTTGCATATTGGTTTATTCACTGAAAGCATATGCCCTTTAAAGCAGTATTGTTCACTAGGAAAGGAAGACCGCAGGAAAGGAACCAGGGCCCTCAGCAATGCCCAAGCTGTCCCAACTCCATACACCAGTTCTCTACGCCGCATACCATCCTCCACAAGGAGGCAACTTAAAACCAAGAAAACCCAGAAAAGCAGCCCACATTTGTTAGGCTTTGTTCAGGACTCTCACTCCCAACCTATGCCAATGGGAATGTCAACGCCTTCCCACCAGAAGGACATGCTGTCCTAGATGGAGACAAACAAAACCGATGCCCTCTGCTCAGTGCACAGGAGGCTGACAAACCCAGAGGATGGGAAGACAAACAGCGAGTTAACTTGGACTAGGTTTCAGACGATCTCTTCCAAAGCACAGGTCAACTTTTCTCTTTCTGAGGCTTTCAAACACGTTACAGCCTGTAAAGCTAGAAATCTGGCTGCCAGTTTTCAAGGTTTTTGGACATAAAGTGAATGGTATCTATTTCCCAAAAGTCTGAGTTTTAAGTTAGAGGGTGAAAGGGAACAAGGAGGGTAATAAAGGTCGAGATGAGTTTGTGCTGTGACAAATCTTTATAAACGATAAACCCTATGTAAATGTGAAGTATTCACAAATATGAGATAAACCCTATGTAAATGTGAAGTATTCACAAATATGAGAAGATTCACCCACAGAAGATCCTCATGAAATGCTGGATGAGTTTTTCTTACCTAGAAACCCTGGGCCTTTTCATGGGGAACAACAGAAGCTGACATTTTTGGACAGAAAAAAAAACAAAAGGAAATGAGTACATTAAAAATGTAAGTGGCTCCAGAGGAAGGGGAGAGGTGAGCAAATCAGGTAAAAGGGTCACTTTCTACAATGAAGAATAGAGTTGAACCGCTGATGGTGAGCTTACTGCATTATCTAATGTTTATCTGCCATGATGCACACTAAACCGACAGAACGTTATGATGCAAGGTTCATTCAGTAAATACTCTTTAAATGTAAGTGCTTACAATCTCCAGCATACAGTGAAATGTCTGCCTTCCTTAAGTGTGCACACCTGAACATCTGTCTCCTTCAGGCTCAGGCAGGCAGCCCAGCGGGGACTGTGAGGTGGCAGCACAACCTTGGTTCCCAGAGGACTATGGCCTTGACTTTGCAATGCTAAAAGGGAGAGAAGTTCAAACAATGAAAAAGCCCTCCCACTGGATTCCACCTTCTTTGGGCCAGTTCCTTCCTTCCCTCCTTTTTCCTTCCCTTCCTGCAGGACTGCTCTGCCCACCTTCCTTCCTGGGGTGGAGAACCTTTCCTTCCCTGGGGCTGGCGCCAAAGGGATGAACCAAGTGATGGTGAGGGGAGGGGGTGACGCAGGGGTGAGTCTAGAGGCAGGAAGAGGCAGAGGGGGTATACCAAGGAGAGAGGTGTTCGAGGGAGGGTTACTCCTCAAGTTGCATTTCAAGGGTCTGGCCAGTTGCCAGATGTTTCCTTTATTAAAGCTTGCAAGCTGAAAGGCTGCTGAGGGCAGCCGCCCTAAAACCCCACACTCTCACCTACAGCTCCATCCGCGTGACCCAAAAATGAGATGCCCAGGTCAAACAAAAATGCTGAGCCCGTGAGCCACAAAGGGGGCTGCTCCGAGGTAGCCATCTGTAGTCTCTCTTCTGCTGTCTGCACATTCCTCTGTGACAGCATCGTGAAAGAAAAACAGGAAAGAGGCAGAGACACCAAGAGTTTCTGGAAGTCCTGAAAGGGCGGAGGACAGAGTGGGTCTTGCCAGGGCGGGCAGAGTACAATAGAAAAGCTAACGTGGAACTGAACAATGCAAGGAGAGGGGCGCAGTCGCCCTTCTAACAAAAGTATGAAGCTCCCGAAGGCGTGAGGGCCCCCAGGAGGCGGTGGTGAGGGGTGGGACTAACAGAGAAACGAAGACAAGGGTGGGGCGAAATCAAAGGCTGCGTCGCGGGGTGGGGCGCCCAGGAAGACCCCGCTTTGTCTGGCGTGGACTGCGCGGGGGCAGCACGTGCAGCCCGGCGCGGCCGAGAGGAAGCGCGACGCGCGGGGGCGGCCCGGGCCCCTCGGATTAGCCGGGCCTCCCGCCGGCAGTCCCTCGCTGAGAAGGGCGCATTGTTCCGACGCGGCCGCAGCAGATTGCCGCCGTCCTGCGGTACCCTCGCACCCTGGCACCGCGCCAGGAGCTCGGAAATAGCTGCGCCGTTGCCTTGGCGACCGGGCTGCGCCTGGCACCCCGGGCCGCCCCGCCCGCCGCGCCTCCTCCCCCGCCCAGAGCGCCCGGTCACCCTGGCAACGGCGGCGACCCGGCGGGTGGAGGCGGAGTGTGCTCGGCCCCGCCAAGGCCCGCACGGGGTTGCCCGGCCGCGGTTGCCCGGCCGCCAGCGCCGCGGGAGCCGGCGAGGGAAGCTCCCCGCCCTCCCCTCAGCCCGCCCTCTTGCCAGCCGGGACGGAAAGGCGGGAGCTGGAGGGGCGTTGTCTCCACGGGGCGCCCCGAACCCGACCGACCTTTGAAATCCTACGGGATCGCTCGCTCTTCTTCCTGGGTTGGGAAGAGACTTGGGTGGAGGGTTTCTGGCCTCGCGTGGCCACCGAAGAGGCACATGAAAATAAAGCTTCCTCCGGGCCAGGCCGGGAAACTAGCTAGTGGGGGCAGAGACTCCCTGGACAGGAGGGAAGGGATGGAGTGAGAATCACCTTTCGGGGCCTGGATCGTGCGACCTTGGAGCCCCCATTTCCCAAGTGCGCTAAACTTCAGAAAAGGGTCTCTGCTGCTCCGTGCTGAGATTCCTGGGCTCCTGGGAAGGAGATCATCTCGCAAGGCCCTCGTGCATTTTATTTGTTGGTGTAAGGAGGGAGTACCGCGCGTCCCGAAAGCGTCTCCAGTTTCTAGGGTAATTGAATCAGAATAGACTTTCTGCCCCACCAAGTAGGGGGAAGGGGAGGAGGAAAGAAAGGGGCCAGTCTGCGTTCCATTGTACCGGCCCTCTTTTAGTGGCAGTCTCTCGGAATCTGAGCTCCTGCAGGGACAGACCTCTTGGCTCACAGAAAGTTCTGAGCCAAATTAATGTTAAGAAAATGGGTAAATTTAAACCACAGCGCCTCCCTCGTTCAGTTGTCCTGGGTGGGCAGGGCATCCCAAAAAAAGACACTAAGAAGGTATTCAGGATCCCTTGAAAGTGGGTCCCAAATCAAATGAACATAATAGCAATAGCTTGTACTTATTAAGTCCTTTCCTCTAAGATGCCATCTATTCCACATTTTCTACTCAAACTCCCTAAATTCCTAGACCAAGAAGAAAGAATGCCAATGAGGGCAAATAATCTAAACTAGGGGCATTGCGGAGATGCTTAAAGTCTTAGAGGTTGCTATTTAGCACTTTGTGTTTTCTTTGAAGTGATATAACTGGGTTACCTTGGAATGGCAGAAAGAGTTTGGGGGTACATGGACATAGGCATGAGGCTTGCCAGGCTGCTTAAGCCTAAGTTTCTTCAACTATGAATTGGTTGTGAAGTTATTCTTCATAAGCCATAGGATATATCATTCAAGTGTTTTAGTTATTACATGTATAAATTGGTATAAAAGTCATGATTCATATACTGTAACCGTAAAATAACTTCCCAAGACTTTGCTGGTTATTTCTCCTGGATACAGTCTCTTTCTAGTTTTCCTCTGCAGCAGGAAAGAAATTCATTTGTTTTTCCTGGGTCACTCCTATGTCCTTGGCACAGTTTGGCATTAAAACACCAGACGACTTCCTTTCTTCTTCTTAGACTAAAAAAACAGCTTCAGCTACTATACACTGTACCATATAGTGAAGGCACCAAAAAACCACTCAGAAGAGAAGCCCCAAATTAGAAACAGGATTTATAAAAGAATAAAAGTTCATACAGGACCAGAACGACCTCTGTTGTCCAGTGAGCAAGACAAGAGGGTGCTTGGACTCAGGGGGTGCCAAATCTGCAGCTGAGGGGTATGGGGGTGGGGCTGGACTGAAGGGCATATGTGCTGAGTTGAATCTCCTTTAATATTGTAGCAAATTCTTATGTTGAAGAGCTAACCACCAGTCTGACTATCTTGGGTCTTCAGGAGGTAATGGAAGCTAAGAACTATGACTTCATAAAGAGGAAAAGGGAGGACACAATGAAAAGGCGGCCATCTGCACATCAGGAAGAGACCCCTCACTGAAACCCAACCATGCTGGCATCCTGATCTCAGACTTCCAGCCTCAAAAACAGTAGGGAAATAGATTCCTGTTGTTGAGCCCTCAGTCTGTGGCAATTTATTACAGTAGCCTGAGCAGATTCAGACAAATATGTCTTTGCCTGGAGCTGGGCGCCCTCCTACCACCTCCACCACCTGGCGTTTTGTTCAGCACTTCCACAGTTCTCTCATTTTTAATTCGTAGCCCTGTGAGTTGGAAGTGGCAGGATTTATTTTCAAATGAAGAAGCTAAAACTCAGAAATATTAAAATGACCTTCAAAAAGTCAAACAGACGGTGAATGACCAGACCAGGACTTGAGTCTCCTCGGACAACATCCAGTCGACTACATACTTACCACGCGCTAGGTTCTGGGGATAGAGATGAATGTGACTGAGCGGTGTGGAGGGCACAATCTGGTCAGGAAAGAAACATGAACAAATGATTATGGCAAGAAGTGTCTTTGAGGCTAAACTGGACAGTAGGTGTGTGGGGAGAGCTGTCCTGGTAGAGGAGAAAGGACTTTTGGAGGAGCTACATGCACCCTTGAGAGCAGGAGGGAAGGGTGGGGCAGAGATGCCCGATGCCATTGGAGATGGCTCTTCTTCCTCCTGCCCAAGGACTCTTGATTGCCTCCCCAGGGCCTTGGCCAAAGGGGAGAACTAAACTTGAACAGACATCAAAGCTAAGAGTCCTTAAAGACTTAATGTCCCTAAGGAGAAGCAACAGTAAACTCTTCCATTAGGTGCATATTGACATTCTGTTGTAAATTATCTTTGTTTGTTTAACCCAGGGTCTCCTAAGGGTTAATTTATTGTAGTCCTAATCCTTTGTAAGTAAGGATAATGTGACTTAAATAGGTATGCATAAAATTACATACTGAGGACTACTAGCAAGCTCCTACCCCAACTCAATGTTTTCACAATGTTTTCTCATCTCCAGAAGCACAGTCTTGTACAAAGTTATGCACGAGTGTTCCTCACAATTGAAGTGCAGATAAAGTCCTTAATGAGGAGACTAACAGCTGTCTGTCCTCTTTGGAGAGTATTAACTGTTTTCTTTATGGGTACAAGTTACATATGTGTATTCACCACATCTTTAATCTACTCTGACTTTCAGGGATTTGTTAAATTGCAGCACTCAGACACCCTCCCTGGGGCAGGTACCAGAGGCGGGAAAAGAAAGAAGCCAGCAGGACTATCTGCATGTAAGACCCCTCTCCCAGAAACCCAGTTCCAGAGGCCTGCCCACCTCCCAGGGGTCCTCATTCTAAACACCAGGCCAACAGCCAATTTATGGGCCGGTTCTGGGATTTCAACATCTCTCTGCTTGGGACTGAATGAAGATGCTCACCTCTGCCTCACTGGAGACCTCATTAGAACTTGAACTCTGGTCTTTGTTCCTTCCCAGCGGGTTCAGTGCAGTGGAGAAGGGGAGGGGAGGAGGGGGGTCGGTAAGCCCACAAGTCCCAAAGTAGCAGGAGTCCAACAGCCTCTGAGAACTGGAAGTGAGTAAACAAGCAATTACCTACAAGACAGCCAGTAACCAGAGAAGTGGCTTGGATGATTTGCCTAGGAGCACGGCTGCCTTCCCTCCAGCCCCCTCCCACCCGGGTTTTCAAGGCTAATTTCACCACCTTCTGCCTCCTTTCCAAGCGAAATTCCACTCTCAGTGAAAACAAGGTCTCAGGGCTGCAAGGCAGCCGGCTCTGTTCTTGGCTTGGCCATTGTCAGCATCATTGTTCTTCGTGGGAGAAGGGGAAGAATCAGTGGGCCGCTGTCCTCCCTACTGCAGTATCCCTACAACCTTCAAATCCTAATGAGGAAGAGAATTTCAGAAGAAAGAGGTGACTCAGAATTTGCTTCTCAGAAGCTGGAGCGGGATCCCAGCTGGGCTGCAGGAAGTGTGGGGTTGAGTGAAAGAAACCTCACATTCCTTTCTGTCTTTTGGCTGTAAGCTTCCTGCCTACTGCTTCTAGGCTAGCCCCCAGCTGTTGGTTTGGTTTTTGTTTTGTTTCCCACTTTCTCTGCTTCAAGTGATCACTGTGCAGATGCTGGCAGGAAAGGTCTCCCCATAGAGGAGATTGTTAAGGCCCAGCACTTATCTTGAAAGAATTTACAATCCCAGGAAAGGGAGAGGAAAGGAATTTCAGGAAATTAAAACCCAGGTACACAAATAGCAATGCAAGATGATGTACAATAGGTGTCTGAGGGGAAGTATCACTGCTGCTATTGGTCCCTGTCATTCCTCACCTGGGTCATTAAGCAGTCCTCTAACTGGCCCTTGTCCTGTGTCTTTCCTTCATCTCCCACTTCCAGTCCTGTCTCCATATTACAGCCAGTGAGGGATGGAAATGCAATTTGAGTGAGTCCCCCCACTGCCACCACCATTCCAAAGCTTTTTTGGCTCCCCCACATCTCCAAGATGAAGCTGACCTGCTCTCCCAACCCCCAGCGTTTTGTAGTCTGAGCTCTCTTACTCCTTGGGGTCATGTCCCACTCTTGCACTCATGCTCCCACCAGAATGAAGCATTTTCATTGTCCAGATAGTACCAGCTCTCTGGTCTCAGGGCCTTTGCACATGCCACTACATCTGCCTGGAGTGCTTTTCCTTTACTTCCTACTAGGGTAACTCCATTTAACCTTTTGAGACTCAACACAGAAAATACCCTCCTCTTCTCAGAAACCCTTCCCTGATACTCTGGATTAAACACCCCTTATTAGTATTCCTTTATCACCATGGTATAAAACCTGAGTTGTAGTGCTGAGTTTCTCTTCCCTCTCCCCCCTAGACATCAAGTTCCTTACTCATGTTTGTACCCAGTGACTGGCACAGAGCAAACAATAAATGATGGTTGAATTAAAGACCAAATGGCAGACAGAGGAGACTATGGGAAGTCCTTAGAGGCTTTTGAGTGAGAGATGGCTAACATCACCAAAAGTATATTTCAAGATGCACCATCAGTTATAAACTGGACTGGGGGAGGGGAGAATGACTGAAGTAACATGAGGAAAGGAAGGTGGGGACAGTGGGAACTGAAGCAGGAAAGGGAATGAGCCACACTTTGGAGGAAAACACTACTAGCCTTAGTCTGGATATGCTGGTAAGACAGGGTGTGTGAGGCAAAGCCAGAGAAGGACCTCAGAAGAAGCAGATGGAAGCCAGGAGAGGCACTAGCTTCAGGTAGACCAGGCTGGAGGGAAGTCTGTGAGAGGAGATGATGTTTGTTTTTAGAAACAGCTTCAGCTAATTAGGACAGAAAGCAAATTGACATGAGGAATTTTGAGCTCTGGGTTGAATTTTGTCTCTGGGCAGTCTAGGCATGTAAAGAGAACAAGTTGGGGCCTTGGCTGTCCTGTCAGAGGGTGGTGACGAAGGTCAGCTTGATGTTGCTTTGTAAATCTCTCTTCCAGCTTTAGTACAAAATGATCCCACTCCCAAGAAGATCTGTTAATTCTTTTGCATTTTCCCCAGGTTCCAGAGGACTGGGCTGGGGGTTAACGCTGTTTCTCCATCTGGAAGGGACTGTTTTATCGAGTCTGCGGTTCTCAGTCCGTTACCTATTCCTGCTTGTCACATTCCTCCTGTTTCCCAACTCCGGGTCTATTTTAGTCTTGTGTTTCTCTTGAAGTCATCACAGACATCTGTCTCTCCTGCCTTCCCCATCCGTCGACTCCGCTCCCTCCCTCCCCCCTTCTCATTGCCTGGCTGCCCAGCAGTTGCCTTCAGAGGCCGAAAACAGCTCGGCTTCCCTCCCTCTCCTCTCTGGACCCGGAGCCTCTTTGTTGGACATGCCTCAGCCTGTCCTCTGTCTCAGACTAATCTTCCATAGCAATGAAATGACAGATGAGGTCAGACTTGCTTGGGAGAAAAGGAAGAGAATTTCTTACCCAGGAAACCATGCTCATTCATAAGGAGCTTTCTAAATGAGCACAGACTACGTGTGTGTGTTCTGCTGACAAGACTCCAAAACTTGCTTTTCTCATAGTGCGCGACTGCAATTCCGATGCTGTAAACTCCTAATATAGAAAGGAGATGCTGCATCAGAAACCTCCATCTCTAGATTAGTAGCTGGTGGTGGCACTTAGGGCTTAGGGAGTGATCCTTTAACCCCAGGATCCTCGCCTACTGCGTTACCTTGCCACCTGGTACCCTGCTAGACTTTAAGCTGCAAGGGTCTTCTTGGGCGGCTGACACTAACAAGGAATGATTTATTAGTGTCTCCTATCCTCTCCTTTTATTTGAAGAGAAGGGAAAGAAAGTGCGTGTTCCTCCCATACTTAATGCTTTATAGTTACACAAACCTCATTCATCCTCAACATAGCTGTGCCTGTGCCCACTGATAGGACATGCACAGACTCAACTGACCCAGCATCCTCTCCAGCAGCATCCTACTTCCCTTTTGTATTGTTTGCTACATTTCATGGAAAGGAGCTGCAGTTGGACCCTCTACATGTTTCCCTTCCACTCCTTTTATAATCTGGTTGGCTCCTCCAACTCAACCAGAAACCTCTCTCGAAATTCACCCACTGGTGCACCTTGGTGGCCTAGTGGTCTAGTATACCCCAGGGGCAGCCCACATACATCGTAAGGTCCTTGGTTCAAGACCCAGGCCCAGGGGAGCAACCAATGTGAACAACTAAAAATAAAGTGCTTCTTCCTCCTCTTTCTGCCTGCCTGCCTACTCACCTTCATTCCTGCTTGCACCTTTCCTTTAAAAAATAAATTTATCCATGACAAACATTCCTTCAATGACACTTGGCTCTGGACTCCCTGACTCTTCTGTCCATCGCTCCCGCCAGCCTCTGCAGAAGCCAGGAACCCCACCGCTTTAAACTGTGTTCCTGCTGACAGTACCGTCTTCCTACTCCAGCTGTTACCCTCTCTCTGGCCTGGAGAACTTCTTTATGTTCATGCGTTAGGAGCCATGTCTCAGTTGATCATGGTCCTTAGTGAGCAGCATATGAAAAGCCTAGAAGCCTGCAGAAAAGTTCCCCCAAATGCACAGTTCATATGGCTGGAGGCAGCATGTGTGTGGAGTGACCTGAAGCTGAGAAGTTTGCCCTTGAGCTTGACATCAGTGGAAATATTTTTTAAATGCTAACGAGCATACAGATCACCTGGGGATCTTGTTAAAATGCAGATATTTAGTAGGTCTGGATAAGTTCTGAGATTCTGCTTTTCTGGTAAGTTCCAGATGAAATTCATGCTGCTGGTCCCCAGATGGTACTATATCACACTTACTTATCTGCTTTCAGATTTTCTGGTTGTTTCTGCCTCTTATCTGGAAAGGCATGAAGGCCAGGATCCTGTTGTTTGCACCTTCATCGTCCCCACTGAGGAGTTCCTTCTGGGTGCTCCTATGAACACACCACAGATGAGGCCCAGGGCTGAGCTGTGTGCATCTCCGAGCTTTGCTTTACAAACATTTATCCTTCGGATCACAATTGTGAGGCAAGTGGACACTTTTTCTTACTCTAAATAGAAGCCAAGAAAGAAAAAGGACTTTCCAAGTAGCAGACACACCTTCAGATTCTGACCCGCAAGTCTCTTGCTCATAGGGGTCTCCAGGAACAAGTCTAGGTGGGTCCTCTCTTGACCATCAAGATGACCTCCTCTCTCAGTCCCTCACCTACACTTTCCTGCCTGATAACTAGGAGACTCTGCCGTCTCTGCCCCATCTCTCTCACGGGGCATTAAGAGCCTTAAGGAGGTGCAGATTCCACACTAAGAGGCCGGATGCCTGATGGTCAAGGTGACTGAAAGGTTGGGAAGCTGACAGCTGGGCCAGCCTACACGCCAGAATCGCCCCCATATGGCATGGTTACAGCTGCAGACTAGAAGTGCCATTTCAAAAACATTTGCGGAAGGGTGAAGGGGGGAGAAAACCACAGAAATCATAGTACGATATTCACCTCAGCAGAGCGTCCCAGGTTAAGTCCAGCTTTCAGGAATTTTCTCCCATGGCCGTAAAAATAGAAGTCACTCCAGGCTCCAAAGTAGGTCACACATTAGAGAGCAAGCTGATAAATGCAGATGCCATGGTACTTTCATCCTTTTCCAAACCAAAAATAAAACTTGGAAACAGAGGAAAACAGGAGACTGTGGTGCGATTTGAGAAAAGCCGGGGAGGAAAAAAAGTGGGTGGACACTCCCAGCCCCAGCCCCTGGGTCCACCTGACCTTCTGGAGCGGGATCCACTCGGGTCATTCCTCCAGATGTCACCCCACCGCACAGTATGTCTTCACACCCTCCAGCTCACTTCCTGCCAGTCACCTCTTACGTGCTCCCAGTGGGCTATACGGACCCCCCCACCAGCACTCTGGCAACACACTCACTGAAAATGTCTCTATTAATCACAGCCTAGAGCAGGGAGATGAGGTAAAAACGTGCTTTTGGATTTCGCTCTCTTGGAGCAGCTCTGTGATGTATCAACTGTTCTAGAAAGCACCACATGCAGGTCAGTGAAGGCAAGGAGCGGAAATGCTGCGTAGCCCAAGCGCAGCCTCCCCTGGTTCTGCCTGTCCTTCCCTCCATCTGGCCCCAAGCCAAGCTGGTTTTCAGCTGCTGCTTCTGTTTAAGCCGGAGATTCCCATACCCACCCCCGCTAAGATGTTGGAATCAGGGTCTGGGGAGGCACAGATGAGGAAAGCCAGTTACTACAGCTGCTGCGGTTTGATCTCTGGGGCGTAGACTGTCTGGAGACCCTCAAGGTCAGGGGATCCAATTCTGTCCCTTCTTAGAGGGCTGAAGCCTCCCCAGTCACAGCTCTTTCCTGAGCACTCAGGCTCTTCCCCAGGTGCACAGTGAGTGAGTGTCCTCAGAAGAGGGCAGAGGGAGGTAGACTTGAGAAGACAGAATGGGAAGACAAGACGAATGTAGCACTGAAGGAAGTATTCATCCCATTTAGGGCAGGGTGATGCTGTACTGGATAGAATTAGCCAAGCAGATGTGGACCACCTTTGGAGAAATGCCCTCAGGACTGGTAACCTGGGCTCAGGAAGGGGATCAAATAGGGCCAGTAGTCAAAGAAAATCCTGCACCTCAGATACAACTTCAGTGCTCTGAGCAGAGGAAACATGGATTTGCACAGAGGAACTAGACGGTTTTATTTCTACCCACAGAACACAAGTTCCCAGCAGCTGGGCTGCCCCAGGACAGAAGAGATGGACTGGATCAAAAACAAGCAAGTGGGAACACCCGGCTTTCAGCTGAGTTCCAGATGACTGAGGTAGCCTGGCCTTGACACCTAGTGGCATGACTGAACTGGGCAGCCCGACAGAGGCTCAGGTCATAGGGTGAGAGCAAAGGGCTGGGACCAGGGCTGACTTGGTGCTTAAATGGGTTGAAAGGGGATTCTTACCTTTGTCCTGTCAGTTAGAGGTGTGGCTTTTCACAGGCATAGGGGCTTCTTGTGACTAAGGACCAAACATCTCTGTTAAATAAGATCAACAAATACCACAGTCTCCTAAGAAAATCACCTCCTAGAGATGCTTGGTGGCCTGTAATCCTGCAGTGCTCAAAAGCTGGTAGCCCAAAGTGTTCCTAACCTGTCCATTGTGGGCAGCATCCGTTGGCAGCCTGTGTTCAAGAGAGAAGGGGGGAGAGACAAGCCCTTTGGGGAATGCAGTCCCTGGAGGCTTCTTTTTCCCTGTTTGTAGGATTCCAAAGGTCTGAGATAAGCCCCAGGATACAGTCCAGCAAGGAGACTTTGGGCCATACTTCTCGGGGAGAGACCAATTGTTAGAGAGGGATTTTATTTTAAAAAAACTCATTTCTACTGTGGGAGGGCGGGTGGTGGCAGGCATTAGGAAAAACTGTTTGGATTAGGAAGGAGACATTCAACTACAATATGTAGCCTTTTACACGTTCTGCTCCCACATATTGTTTTCTCTATTGTACCCTCAAGAACTGTTACTGGAAAACTCCCAGGGCATCAACTCTGCTTCTACTACATTTTTCCTCCAAGGCTTTCCACTGAGTAGAATTTTAAATTTGAACAATGGTTCAAAGGCTGATACAAACTGCTCATTACTAGAAAGAGTGCCAGGAATCCTGGGAAGCAGACCTCATGCCCCACCGGACCACTGCACCTAATAGTAATAGCTTCTTTCATAGTCACAGGAGGTTTGGATCAGTGTTTCTTTTCATTCTCGTCTTCTTTCAGTAACTGCTGGGATGAAAGCCTAGAAGAATAAAAAATTCACAAACAGGACAAGAATAAAATATTTAGGGCAAGAGATCAGAAGTTCTTTGGTTATTCAGTGAACTGAACTAACTCTACTTAAAAAAAAAAAAAAAAAAAAAAGGAAATAAATGTCCATCAAACTCCGTGTCACAGCGGGTATTAGCCTTCTGACCCCCATCTCACAGGTTCTATGCTGAATTGTCATGTCTAGCAAGTTGAAGTAAGACTCAGAGTAATCTAGTGATAAATTGGCACAATTTTGTCAATATTAATTCCATTCCTAATTTTTACTGTCTATTCTGTGAAACACTCTACCAGTGATGTTAAATGACCCCATTCCCTTACACTTGTCGCCCCTAAATCCAATTTGTGAGGAATGGTAGGGGGAGAAGGGTTATTATTACTCCATTAGCTGCCTTAGAGAAAACAGTCACTCTGGAGGGGCGTTTCAAGCTTTCCTTGGATTAGTCCCTTTCCCCAGGTATAGTCAATGGTTTCTGAGAGGGAAGACAAGTGTAATGTGACATGACTGAGAAATACTGTACTAAAACATATCACCTTTATTCCCTATTGTGATTTTAAGGAATATTTGTGAAAAAACAAACACTTTTAAACATCTGGTTTTACATGGTAGTAAAAATTTTGTCTTCCAGACCAGACCTACAATAATTTGATTTTGAGACTAGAGTCCCTCATAGACTGATCAAGAAATGGGTACATACTCAAACTATGGCTTCATTTCTAGTCACATTGAACCTGATTTTATTGTGTGATAACCCCATCCTAGCACTGGGAGGGCTCTTTTCCAGGACCTATCAATTAACAGGGCTTAAGAAACATTCTCTGCCCCAGCAATTCAGGCTAAAAATAACTCTGTGGGCTATTTTTTTCTTTACTCATCCACAGAAAGCATTTGTATGTCAATAAGATCTTTGCCCCTTGAGTGTTCTCACTTCTGCTTACTCCTCCCTGAAAGTCAAGTTGTTTGATACAATCAGGAGTCATAGGGTTGGTGTGAGACATAGAGAACAGCAAAACTACCACAGTGGAACGAAGCTCTGTGACTGCCAAGTGTCCATAAAAAACAATAAAAGAACCTAGCAGTCACAGATAGGATAATTAAAAAATATTTTTTCCTACAAATATACATTTTTCACTATATCTGATTTATACAGAGTTCACTTCTACGTTAACAAAATAACAGGAGTGATTATGTATGAGATCCTTTTCTAAGAATTATAGGTACATTAACGCATTAATTTTACAACCCAATCAAGTACTTATGACTCAAGTTTTACATTTGAAAAAACCAGGGTAGATAGATAAAGTAACTTGTCCAGGATCCTTCAGCAAAATAAAGAGCAGAGACCAGATCCAAACCCTGGCAGTCTGGCCCAAGCTCTAACCATTACACTATACTGCTTCTGCAATAATTCTGCAATGGGAAGATGATAATCTTCCCTGATTTCCTACAAAGCTGTATCTCCCTAACTATTAAATTGTCAATTTACTTTCTCTAAATTAAGCAGACTCATGGTCCCATGGTGCATCTTAATGTGAAACCCAGGATCAGTAGGAACTTTAGTCTCTTCCAAAACATATCAACTCTCTTAAACACACCAAATGTTATCCCCCTTTCAAATATAAAAATGCATTGAGATAGCTATTCAAGCATAATAATTACTTTCTAGCAAGAGGAAATATTTGCAAAAGGAAAGCCCTGGACACCTTCAGTTTAGGCAGTCAATACTCAATGGATCTCTTGTGGCTATTAAGCAGCTAATCTCTGAAAGAAAAACAAGTCCACTTTAACAAGATCCTGATTGGAAAATGTTTAATTCGATGAATATATTCATATGGTGATGAAGCATAAAGTAGAAAGTTCCGTAAGGCTTAAAGGAGTCACTAAGAGATTTGCGAAAGTATCAAAGCACTGGCCTACTCAGCTATGACAAGTTCACATAATCAGGACTTTAGGAAAGTCAAATTACCACTCTGTTGCTCCTTTAACTTTTGTCTAATCTTTCCTCAATTTTCCCCGTCTCTTGAACATACTATTTGTAATAGAGCAATACCATGTTTTGAATTGTATTTTGAGACACCATTCGGATTTGCTTCTGCAATATACTGATTACAGTGAACAGTACTTTTAACAAAATCAGTGGGTGACTTCGACCCAAAGCTACCATGACCCAAACAATGATATCACCATTTGAGTAATAAATGCGTATCAGGAAGTTTTCCTAAATAACTTTAATGTGTCTGGCCCTCTTTGACCTCCCTCATCTAGCTTGACAGGAGCAATTTCCTTTCACTGATGCATTTACTTCACAGATACAAGGAGGAAAAAGAAAGCAATTCTATCCTTATGACCACTGGAATGCAGAGGTGGACTTGACCAGCTGGCAAGTCAGTCTCATCAGCTTCCTCCTGTCAGTTCATTACAGTAAACTAATACCTAAACATTATTTTGTTCTGTCCAGCTGATAGAGGGCCTGTGTTACATAATGTTAACAGGAGACAAAGTTTTAAACAAAAATAAAAATATTTTGTGGGTGGGAAGGTCTTCAAAAGTTTGTTATTTAATATTTAACATTAAACAGAAACCATCAGATTGGGTAGAAAAACGAAATTGGCCTAAATTGACTTGAGAAAAAGAGTGGCAGTCTTCAAGAAACTGGCAGGCCACTTGTAGTAGTATCTAATAGCTGTCCTCTCGAGGGAAAGGGGAGACGACTTTAAACACATCTCATTTGATATGTGTGCATCACAAACATTAAGATCCACACCTTCAGTCTTCCAGCCCTGGCCAGTTTCTCTCAGTGCCCTTCTCTTCCCTTCCCTCCCAAACCAGGCAGTTGATTATAGACAAGGAGGCAGTGAAGTTGTTTCAAAATATTTAATACGTGTTAGACACGTAAAGTTACATTTTTATACAAAACTCAATACAACGAAGGAGAAAATACTGTACAAAAACCTTATCAGCTCCCCCAACCTTTATACAACAAAGACTGGAGTCACCATATCTACAAAACCGTAAGGTTTTTCCACTTAGGACTTCTGTCTGTAAACTTTGTTTCATTAAACACTTTTTAAAAGCACTGTGTAGTAGTTCTCATCTAGAGCTTTTAAAAATATATCTTTTCTCTATAAACTCCATATTTCCAAGCTTGAACTCTTCCGTGAAGTTCATCAAGCTTTTCTTTTTTCCCCTTGTGGGGAAGACAAGGGCAGTTAATATCCCCTTTCCCAGGGTAATCACAGGGTATAAACGTTTCTTCCGTGAGAGAGAAAGGTGGGAAGGGAGAGAAATAATACAAGTCTACTCCAGCCTAAATCCCTCTAGTCTTAGGAAATCTTGGGAGGAAACGCCACTCCAGGCCGGGTGCGGACTGAGCTTTCATGTGAGGGGTGTGTGTAAAGTCCCTTCCTCCCCCGAGAACCAATGGGGAACTCCCGACCCAGCCCTTTTGGCCGCTTCCTCCTCAGTGCTGCCGGCAGAGGAAAGTCCCCGTCTGCCCGGATCGCCCAAGCCTGGGGAAGGGGTGAAGCATTCCAGGAGGTCGAAGTAATAGTCAACAAGACGAAGTGACGTACACAGACATACACAAACACAAAAGTTCACGATCGTCCTCTAACCATAAACCTCTGACTCCCGAGTCCAGAGGCGCCCCTGGAGAGGCGCGGCACATTAAGGCCGCCACGGCCAAGGGCAGCCGGTGCTGCCCGGCCGCGCCCAGTCTCCCCACGCGCTCAGTGCCGACGGTCTCGTGTCCTCGCCGCCGGGAGGGGCCCGGCCCTCACGTCGGGGGCGCCCGCTGCTCAACCTCCTTCCCGCCCGGGGAGCGGGGGCTCAGAAGGCCACGATGGCTGTGCTCCAAGGGTTAATGTCTCTCAGCACCGGCTTATCGCAGCAGATCTGCCCGGGCTCGGCGACTTCCGGGCCGCCGTCGGCTCCCTCGGTCTCCTCCCGGCCGCCCGCGGGGCTTTTCCGGAGGAGCCCGGAGAAGCTGGAACCGAAGATGCTAATGAGGTTGGCCACGTTACCGGTATCCATCTCCTCCTCCGACTCCGCCGCCGCTCCTCCCGGCTGCTCCTCTAAGTTCCGGCGGGCTTTCTTCAGCGGGGACGAGCCGGGCGCCGGGCAGCCCGCGGGGCCTCCGCGAACCACCGCCGCGCCGCGCTTCCTGGGGCCGGCGGACGGCGGGGCGCAGCGGCAGTCCGCGCCGGGAGACTGGCCTCCGGGGGCGCCGCCGCAGGGGCTGCGCGCCGCCTGGGGCTGGGGCCCCTCAGCAAAAACGTCCGAGCCCACGGCGGGACCTGCGGGACCTCCGGCTCCTCCGCCCTCCGCACGGCGCCAGGCAGCTGCTCCGCCGGGAGGCGCGTCCCCGGCGCCCGGCCCCGCGGCCGCGTCTCCCACCGGAGACGCGTCAGGGGTCGCGGGACGCTCCGGCTGCGGCTCGGTCTCAGGCCAGGCGACGCGGGCGGCCAGCGGGGGCGGCTCTCCCCAGCCGGCGGGTGGCTCGGCTGCCGGCTCGCCGGGCTGCAGCGGCGCCACCGGCGACCCCACGGGACCCGGCAGGTAGAGGCCGGGCCCCGGGTCACTCAGGTAGACCTGGCGAGCGCTGCGCAGCACCAGCGAGACCAGTAGGTTCTTGTGCAGCTTGATGCCGCCGCGCTGTACCCGCGAGTTGTAGATCTTGCCCAGGGAGATGCTGACGATGCGGTGAGCCTCCAGCTTGAACTCCATCCTGCTAGCTCTCGGGGCGACCGCGGGGCTGAGATGGTGACCCCGCTCACGCTCGGAAGCTGCGAGGGGCGTCCACAAGTTCGCCCTCTGGGGTGGCCCCTAGGTAGCTGAAGATGCGGAAGAGAAACGACTCGGATGACGCGCGCGCGTACCCCGTCCTCTTGACCTCAGACAGCGGTCCTCAGTCAGGTCCACTCGCTAACTGAGGGCAGCCCAGCCGCCCGCGCCTTATATAGGCTCTGCGCCCGCCAATCGCGCTGAGCCGCCAACCGTACGGGGGTGGAACGGCGCGCCCTCTCGCGCCGCGCGCAGCCAATCGGAGCCCGAGGAGGGGCGCCGAAGCCTTTCGAACGTTAGCCCCGCGGAGCAGGCTCTTAAAGGGGGCGACCGTGTCGCGTGCGAGACGGGAAGCTTGGGTTTTGTGTTCCGTGGGCGGACGATGGGGAAGCGGCAGAGTCACAGGATTTTGGTTGTTAAAGATTCCCGCTGGTCTGACTTGCCAGGACCAAAGCAAAGTAAACTATTGAACTTTATCCGACTGTGGTGGTGGACTCTGCTCCCAGACTCTTCTCTCCCGGCACCATTTCCTACTTGGCACTCACCTGTGAGCTCTTACTAGCCATGGCACAAATGGAACTGAGGATAAAACGCTGCAGAAGATACCCCTAGACACTAAATAGTATTACTATAAGCTGTCTAACAGATGTTCTTTTTTGATGAGTCTCTCACCCCATAGAATTACTCAGATTAGCATCTGTCCATTCTAACCCCAAAGAAATAGGGGATTCCAAAAGCTCCTAAACTGGCGACTGCCTATCAAGGAATTGTATATGTAGGAAATTATTGGTTCTCCGCGAAAGCCCGCACCGATTACTTTGTTCTCTAAATTCTAGAACACACCCAGTTGTCACATAGTATTACTATGAAAGTTGATACTAGTTCTCTGCAATGATTGAACGTGAAGACTGACCAGTCCGCCATTGAAAAAATCTAGAAAGTTCTAAAAATACAAATAGAGAAGTTCTGTGTTTCCATCATGATGTCATAATTTATTTTGTGGCATGGTAAAAATATAGGGAAGAGTGTTTCCAGAAATTCTGGTCAGTCAACAGCTTAATCCATCTACTGACCCTGTGTATATGGCCTTTGGACAGAATCACCACAGGGCTGGGGACTGGGAACTTGGAGAGTCTGTCACACTCAAGTTCCACCAGGGCTGAGGACCTGAGCAAATAAACTTCAGACACTTTAGTTTCTCGAATTCTAAAAGGCAGAAATCGTATACATACATATTTCCTCTATTGTGCTGAAGTTAAATGACAACTTTCAGCTACAATTGAATCATAAAACTTTTCCTTAGTTTTCTTGGGCTTGGCCAAGTGGTGTTTAGGAAGAATGCTAGTGAAAGGTAGGCTCGATGATGGCCAATTTACACTCCAGAGGCTTCCAAACGACGTGATGGCTCAGTAACATGCCCTTATTGATGATAATGGAGACGCCAATTCATGAGACCAAATTCTTTCTCTCTAGGAAATTTCAGCACAGGTAAAGGAAATAACATAAATACAACAGTAGGCAGTCTATTTCAAGTACTTTTTCTTCTATTTATTTTTCTTTGAGAGCTATTAGTTACTATTAACCACTGATTATGAGCTCAGGCTCTGAAGGTGAGCTTCCTGAGTTGGAATCCCAGCAATAATTTGAACTTGTTGTGAGACCTTTGAAAAATCATTTCACCTCTCTGTGCCTCAGGATTTGTTTTCTGTGTTTGGGTTTTGTTTTGTTTTGTTTTGTTTTGTTTTCATCTTAAAATAGGAATAATAGCGACTACCTCTTAGAGCTTGTGTGAGGATAAAATAAAATAATAGATGCAAAGCTCTTAGAACAGTACCTGGTGTATAATACGCTATCCAGTTGGGTTTGTTATTGGAACACATCACCCCACCCACAACCTTGGAGTGGGAGAAGAGACTGCCTAGGGAAGGAACATCACTTAGAGAAATAAGTTGTATTTGAAGGTGTTGAAAAACCCTGATAGGGTAGGATCACATGTTCTAAGCAGCAGGAACAACAGAGTCCAGTGTAGGGAGCATCTCATTTGGCAGGTGTGCCCTGGATCTGCCCTAGTAAGTAGCTAGAAAGGGCTAGAAAAGGCTGAGGCTACATGATGGTGGGTGGATGCCTCAGTGAGGAGATAGGGCCCCAGGGAGCCACTAAAGGTTGTTGAGTAAGTGAACCACAGAATGGATTCTAGAACAGTCAGTACACTTAATTACCACTTAATTATAAAGAGGACCACTTAATTATAAAGTGCTTCTGGGAGTTTAGGCAAAGGGTTGGGAAGGCCTGAACTAGGTAGAGGAAGCAAGCAAGAAAAAAAATCTAGACAAAAGGAACTATTGTGATGATCTGTGGTGCCCCAAACAGTCACTGATAGAGTAAGCCTCCCTGAAATCTTCCTGGCTCACCTGTGCTGGGCATTTCCACCTAGGAAGCACACTCCTTTATCATCACCCTCATCACTTTTTCTGTCATGCCCAGGGCCCCTCCCTAGCTGTGTCTTCAATGAAAGGCAGGGACCCATCTTAGTTTGTAGCCAGGAAACAGTGAAAACATTTAATGACTGTTGAACACAACCATTAACCATCAGGACAGAGCCAGGAGTTAGTTGCTGGGGAATCCAGCAGGAGGGCCTGGATGATCAGGAAATGGCACTCAAGGGCTTGGGGCTGAGGTGCTACCAACTCATGGAAACCTTTCTATCTTTTTTCAACTGGGGTATCCATACCAGTGCATACTGAGTGATTATGTTCTTGGGTTAAGGAATCCCTAACAATGATATTGTCTGCTACATACTGTGCTCGCTGCTTTACATGTGTAATTGAGAATCCTTACAAAGTTCTGAAAGTAGATAGTGTTATCTCTATTTACAGATGAGGAAACTAAGACTGAGAGGTTAAGTCATTTTCCCAAAGTCACACAGCTATAGGTGGAGAGGATAGGATTGAACTCAGAATGGATTTTACGTTAAAGCTTGAGTGTGGGGCTCTAGAGCAGGACTGCATTGCTCCATCTCTTGCTATGTGACTTCACATCTAAGCAAATGGGAAGATCATGACCCAGTTTTGTAACATAAGCAAGTCTTTGAATCCTGCTGTGCCTCCATCTTTACCTGTGTAAAGTGGGAATAACAAAAGTACTTAGATATGTAGTACAGTTCCTAGCACCAAGCACTTACAAGCACTTACCAAGTCTCATTATTGTTATCACACCAGGGCCCAGCTCATTACACTGTTAGTACTTGTGAAATTCTGAATGCTTTTTCTACTATACCAGCTAAGAGGTGCTCAGTAAATGTCTACTGGCTTGAAAATGAGCATCAGCACTACCCTTACCAGGATTTCCTCTAATCCTGAGACAGCCACTAGAATCTTTAGAACTCACTTCGGGGAGAACCTGGGCTCTTAGATTAGCAAATTTCCCCTCCACCAAAAAAAGAAAAGAAAAGAAAAAAAAGTGAGACAATGCAGAAAATATTCTTCCAAGCTTTAGTAAGCAGTGACTAAGTTAGAATTTGTTGTCACCAATCTTTGGGATTTTCTCTATTAAAAAAAGTGGTATGATGACAAACATATGGGTAGCAGAAGGATAGAGGAAGCAATTGCTCTGGCCTATAGAAGAGCAATGCAAAGCTGCTGTGGATGATGCATCCAGAAGCTCTGTGAGAGGGAGTCATGTCTGAGAAGAGGGTGGGTGAAATAGAGTTGTCACATGATGCCTCCCTTTCCACGTGAACACTCGGGAATGTTTTTGGTCAAAGTTGCTTATGCAAATGAATATTCATTTGTATGACATCTAGAATTCTTTATTGAAAATGCTCTCTACGAATACTTTGGGATGTGCCCATGTGGCTCAAGTGACTGAGACTCGACCATGAACTACAGAAAGAGCCAGGTCAAGGTCAGGGTTAAAAAACAAAATAAACAACTCACTAAACAAAGATGCTTCTTCCTCTTTCTTAAGATGCCTCTTTCTCCTCTTGGTTCCTTCCTTCCTCTCTTAAAAAAAAGAAAAATATGTGGTTCTTCTGAGAATAGACAAATGCACATTTTAATTCAATTCTTTTGTCTTTCACTATTCTGGCATATTTTACATCTCCCCCTAACCCACTGGCTGCCTGACTACTATGGAATTTCTTTATCGTCAGTGTTTGACAGTGGGATCGAGACCAAAACCTGCCTGCCTTAATGTTCCTCTTCCCCGCGGCCTTCCTAAAAGATTACCCTCCTTTTTGTTCTAAATTTTGGATCTTGGTTCAGAGTACCTTAGATTGTTTTATGATTCTCTTTGTCATACCTTACCTCTTTATATTCCTAAGGAGAACATTCCTCAATTAGTAAAGCAGTCTAACACATGAATGAGCCTAGCATCCTCTCAAACCACAGAATGAGAAAGGACCGCATCTGAAAATGTCATATAGGTAGTCACTGCCCACAAGTGGCCCTGCTACAGTGTGGTTGCGGGGGTTGAGGGAAGACATTCTAATTTAATTTCACTTAAATGTAAAAATGTAAAAAAGTAAAAAGAATATAAAAAAAATTTTTGCCTGAAACTCAGCTTTATTGTATCATATTTTTGAAGTTTGAAAATTTAGTGTACAAACTGATGTTGTAATTGTAACATACACAGATTTCAGAGACTCAGTATCAAAAGAAGATATTAAAATATCTCATTAAGACTTTTGGAATGACTATATGCTAAAATGGTAATATTTGGATGTGTTTAGTTAAATAAAATATATTATTAAAATTATTTAAGCTCTTTCTTTTTACAGATGGGACTCGAATTATATTTCTATTGGACAACACTACCCTAGGGATGATAAAGGGGTAGGGAAGTGTGGACACATAAATATGCATGAGCATATTGTGGGTAATTAACAAACGTCTGATTGGAGAAAGAGGGAAGGGAAAGGAAAGAGAAATTAAAAAGGAAGTGAAACATAAATACTTTGATAGTCATACAGTTGAGGTGGAAATCAAAGAAAAATGTAAAACCAAAGCTAATTAGTGAGAAGAAAGTCCTTTTCAATGCTGAGAAGGAGCCACAAAGATGGAGCCACAAACATGCAGGTCTGCCCTGGTAGTTCAAGCTCTAAGTCAGGGGCTGGAATGTGGACCCCGTAGAGCCCAGGGATCGAAGTTTGAGACTTGGGGGAGGTGAAAGGCAAGAGTGTGTATGGGGGGAAACCATCAAAATAAATAAATAAATAAAAGTGCTTCTCTCGCCTCCCTCCTTTCTTTCCTCTCTCCCTCCTCTCCTTTTCTTCCTTTCTTATTATTATTTTTTTTTTTTTAATAAGCAAATGCAAACATGCGAGCTTACATTTCAGAGAGAGTACTCACTTGGCTAGTGTCATTCTTGTGGGTTGTTAGGGCACATTCTTTTCAATTCTAACCTCCAGCTGGAAGTTGTAAGACCATTTGTTTCAATGTGCCATTTTCCTGCACAAAGACCTTCAATGGTTCCCCATGACCTTCATGGCAAAAATCCAACCCTCTGGCCAGGTCTCCAGAGTATTACACAATACATTGTAACAGACAAAAAGCCTGGTGTGGCCAGCAGAACCTGGCTTCTCACCAGCTGTTCATAGGCTTGTTTGTAGGTGGTCCTTGTCTTATAAAATTGGGGAGTTGGACTAAATCAGTGACTTTCCACTATGGCTACATGTTGGAATCACTCTGGGAACTTTTAAATATCCGGATGCCCAGGCCTCCCTGAGATGACCTACATCAGAATCTCTGGGGTGAGACTCAGGCTCTGGAAGTTTTTAAAACTTTAGAAGTGATTATCATAGGCAGCCATGTTGGAGAGCCAGTGGAGTAGCTGATTGTGTTAGGATCATTTCAAGTCTTAAATTCTGATTCTTTGAATCGAGGCAAACCTTTCCAACCATTCTGCTACCCTGAGCAACAGAAATGCTCACCTATTCCCCAGTTAGACAAGTTTAATCAAAAGTATATGTCTCATCTTTTACTCCTCAACCTAATGCCTTCTCACCTTCCTGTGAAAATTTTTCACTACCACTTTCTCCAGGAAACCTTCTGTGTCCAAAGGCATTTACTGAAGGTGTATGCGGACTATGCTCACTTGGGCACAAACACTCTCTCTCATAATCTGATAATCATGTATCACTTAAAAACTACAATATCATCTGTTAGCTTTTGATAATCTTATAGATCTGTTGTGTCTTTTATTTATTCATACAGTATTTGTTTAACTTTTATGTGGCTATATCTCATTTCCCAATAACATTAGAAAGTGCTGAGACATTACATTGCACTATTTATTTTTTTGTATTCAACCTCCTCTATACCCAGAGCCCTAAATATTGCTATGTGCACATCAAGGAATCAATAACATTTGATAAACAAATGTATTAATGATTCCCATTATTTGAGGCTAAACTATTCAAGCCCAGAGAACTAGGGGGTAAAAAAAGAAAAAGAGTTCTCAACATCAATTATTCTAGTAGCATATTAACCAAACTAGTACCACAAATCTTATCCTAAACTTTTTATCATTTCCCAATAAAAGCTATTTTTTCACAAAAAATAAGTTGGTATTTGATGGGAAGTTTTTTGGGTTTTTTTGTCATGCTATTTACACATGCATGATTTTATTACTGGGAAAGTAATTGCTTGCCTCATTAAATATTTATTATGGGTTAGTGATGTACTAAAAATCCCACTGTCTCATTTAGAGGCAACCAATATATCTTTCAGCCAATCAGAAAGTCTTTCTGCTCTGATCCTCACTCCTATTCTAATTGCTGTAGCGAATAGAACAAATTCTAACTCATCCATCAAATCCATTTTAGATGAGCACAGCGGATCTCAATTACAATGAGTGCCCTTTCAGTTAGAAAAGCCCAAATCACTAATCCATCTGCTGCTCATTTTGACTAAGCAAATTCTGAGTATTTATACAGATACACCCTCCAGTGTAAGAGGAAGTTTCCGATGTGATGTCTACCTGGGACCTAGTGCAGGTGTATGTTCATAACTCAGCATGAGCTCCTCGGAGGAAAGGTCATGTACGCTGGACATCCTTTTCACACCTTCCCCATGTCATTATCACTGTTAAAGCTCTCTGTGTCCAGCATTCCTTTTGGCTTTCCCAGAAAATACCAAAAGAACATTGCGAGGGGAAGAAAAGTGCTCTTTAAAAGTTCAGTAGGACTAGTCATCCTTCCACGCAAGAATTGGTCAAGGGAGAGGAAAAAAAAAAAAAAAGCAGTTATAAAACGACTTATGACGTTACCCTGTAAGAAGCCAAAGATTTGGGTTTTTTTTTTTTTTTTTTTTTTTTTTTTTTCAATGAAAGGTGCGGACCTGAAGGCAAATAGACAGGTAGGAAGGCAGAGAGAGGAGAAAAAAGTATTTTTATTTAATTTTCATTTACTGATAGTCTTTCACACTTGTTTCCCCCAACCTGAAACCCAGGCTCAAACCAGGGGTCTGTGACCTTTGCTCCTTCGGAGGAGATTGACCTAACCACTTCTCCACCAGGGTGTGCCAGGGATTCCAATTTTTAACCCTTTCCTTTGCAGGCTGATGGCATGCTTAGAAAGTTTCAGCTCAGAGTCCAGGCATCTCTCAGTCTGGAGTCTCTCTGTTTGATTTTGGATCTGCCCGCGCTGTGAGGGAGTGAGTGTGTGTCTCTGTGGGTGTTCCGATGAGTGTGCCTGGGGCAATTGTTTTCAAGTGAGTCAGTGGGGGTTGGTGGGCAGGTGGGGGGGAGGGTCGTGCGGGGGAGAGTGGCGGGCGGTGGGCTTGGTCAGTTTGGCGGCTACAATTTGCATAAATGCTAATGGGAATGGAGAGCAGAGTCCCTGACGAGTCTTTTCTGTTATAATGGGGATTTTTGTTTTGTTTCATTTTTCAGTTTTTTAAGGCTTATCAATGATTTTTAAATTACTTTGTGCTTGAGTCAATATTATGTGTTCAGTTTTGTAGAAGAATTAGTCTCATTTTTTTCTCCAAACATTAGTTTGTGTAAGGAGCCCTTCATCCACCTTCCCCTCTCATAGATGGGAAAGTAAAATAAATGGAGAAGAGTTAAGTTAGCCTCTCTCCTCTCTCTTGCTCTCTCTGTCTCTCTCTCTCCCCCTCTCTTCCAGGAGTGATAACTAAACTGGAAGGGTTTGACAAACAATTAACCAGACTCCCCACTCAGCTGCTGTTTCCCAAAATAGCATCTCCTTTGCTGCCTGGGTAGAAGGGGGCCTTCAGGGGAGGAAGACACAAAGGTGCCCCTTTATGAAACCTGCACCGCTGTGAGATCTTGCAGGCAGAGGGGGAAACCCAGGGGATTAAATTAGCAGGCAGCCCAGGCTCCACCTGGAAGGGAAACAGACAATGGGCTTTCAAGACAGGAAGCAGCTTATGCTTCAAAATAATAATTTTCAAAAGCAACACATGATAGATGCCGGGAGGGTTGTCTTTCCCCCGGTTCATCATTTCGAAGGGACGTCGCCCTTTGAGCTCAGGGAATGAGACAGGTCTTCAGGGATCCCTGCGGTGCTGCACCACCGCCCATCCCCGCACCCCGCATTTGGGAGGCCGGGTCCAGCCAGCCCTATTCTAAAGCTGACCCCAATACAGAAGTCTTTCAGCACCAGGACGTGAAACATCCAACTAGCATTCTCAGAGTTGCTTTTGCCCTTTTATTTTTCCTTTTTCATTCTCTGCCTCCCCCTCCTTATTTCTTGTTTTCTTTCCTCTCTGCAGAGCTGTTAGCCTGCGATTTTTACCTCTCTCTCTCTCTCTTTTTTTTTCTGAAAGGCTGCCTCGCATGCTCCCACATGTCAATTTACTCTGCCAGCCCAGGCTCTCTGGGGTCCTGAAATGTCTCCTGTCACGACGAGCAAGCGGATGGGAAGCGAAAGCGCACAATGCGCTAAACAAAGGGAGAGACCAGCACCAGTCCTCTGAGAAGGCCAGGAGCCTACAGAGAAGGAGGCAGGCAGAGCACTGGGGAACACCTAATGTGGCCCTAAAGGCTGAAAAGATCACACATCACACATACCCAGTTCAATTTCAGAGTGTACTGTTTAAATTTCCTTGAAAATATACTCAAAGGGAGTTAAAGTGGCTATTAAAAATAGAAACCCGTTTCTTGAATGAACTCAGTTGCCAGATACCAAGGACTTCGCTCCCTTTGCATTGTGCACATACTTGCAATGGAACAGTGCCATGAGATCCACGGTGATCCCACCACCACGTTCCTCTGCACTGGGACTTCCCTGAGGGCAGCCAGCAGGTCTCCTGTGTGTGTCCTCAAAGCTTAACACAGCGCTTGGTCCAGAGGAGGCAACAGAATGTTGGGAGGATTATTTAAGTATTGGGGTGGGTGGGTGGATGGATGGATGGACGGATGGATGGTGGAGGAAGACAGAATACTCACAAATTCTCTTTTATCCCGACTATTCTAGAAAGCGGAATATAAAATAGTTTGATTTGACAAAATAGAGAAATCATTTGATTAGATCTGATGTTCTCATTTCTCTTCTTTGGCACCCTTCACTGTACATGATGTGTGCAGGGTTACATTCAGCACATGTTCTTAAATTCATGATTTAGAGAGGAGAAAAACAGTGATTTTCCCCTCAACGAAGAGGTTTCCAGAAAAGAGAATGGAGGAGCAAGTATATAGAGATACCAATATAAAACATTTAATGACACAACCTTTCCCAAGCTTGAGTCGCTAAAACATCTTAAAGAACAGAGAAACATAATGAGAAGGAATATTTTGGAGACCATGGCTTTTAAAGAGAGAGAAATCGGTGGTTTCAAAGAAACCACCTTCAAAGACGTCTGTGGCTGACTCAGAGGTTTGACATTCAGATTCAGAGATGCATACCTCCTTTTTACTTGACAAGAGCTCTGCAGAGTGGAGGGCTATTCGTTAGGGAGCAAGGTTACAGCAAAATACAATTCTCGCAGCCCAGAGAGCACAGCTTCTACTCTGATCCAAAGCAGGGGCGGGGCGGGTACGGGGTGGATGCCGTGAGACTCCAGGAAGGACTCAGGTGATGCTAAGCAAAATCCACGATTATGCAAGTGTAACCAACATTTAGTGTTAACTACAAGATAGCTCAATCTGGATCTGTCACTCAGCTAGCTTTAAGGCCATACATGCATGCAGCTCCTCCCCCACTCCCTAAACCCCTGCGGGAAAACAAACAAACAAACAAACCCAACAACAACAAAGAACACCAGAGAGCTGAGATTTACACGGGGCAAGATCTTTACCAAGTTCCGAACACAGAAATATGCCCCGGGAGGCATTAGAAAGGACAGTTAATTGGTTGGCTCCTGAATGTGTTAATCCTGAGCAAAGCTGTGTTACTACCTCATTAGCACATTCATCCTACTGACTGCTCTCAGCAGTCCTGTATCACTCCACAGCCTGGGCATTCCTGGAGGTTGTTTTACAATAATCGTGTTGCATTGACTAGAGTTGCAAATGAAGACTCTTGACTCAAAAGTGCTTGTTCAGGAACATTTTAGATTTAAGAAAAGATTCGGTTGTGGATACACGCGGAAATATCAAGCCTTGCTCATCCCTTTCTGCTCAGAAACCTGTGCTAGGTCATCGTGGTGGCTCCTGGCTCCCCTGGGAGCATGATGAGTGATCAGTGACATATCAGCCCCACTAGCTGTGCTGGAAATGGTCTCGGTGACTAGTGAAGGATTCATGCCCCCAATCTCCACCTCTCATAACCACTTTCCCAAAGAAGGGGCCCTCAGTTAAGATACCACCTTTACTCCAAAGTCTTCTGCCAATCTCGAGGTTAGAGTTCATTGCTATGTGGGTTTTTCATGGACCTTATTTTTTTACATATGTTTTCTGTGTGCATGTCTTTTTTCCTACCTGATTATAAAATGATTCAAGGTAGAGGCCATTTTTTCCAGCCTCTCTGTGTCCTGTGGAATCCAGCCTACTGTCTTTTAGCTAGTGGATAACCCATAAATGCCTGTTGCTTTACATTTCTAAGAGACAGCACGAGGAATGGACATTGGGTGAGGAAGCATTCTCACATGGGGTTCTGCTAGTGGCCAGTTGTGTGACTATGCAAGGCACTTCATGGTCCTCAGGATCCTAACCTGGGAAATGGTGAGATTCACCTGAGGTCCCTTCCAGTCCCAACACTGAGCAAAAAAAGAATGAAAAATACTTGGAGGAGCCCAACTATATTAGAGGCACTATACATGGAAGCAGTGGGGGGTGGGGGGTGGGGAGCAGGGAACTTTTCAAGGAAAAAGGATTGAGATGTCTCCTAAAATGTTTCCAGAATTTATTATAATGTTTGCCATTCAGGACCTAAAGCAACAAAATATAAGAGAAAAGAAAAAGCTCTCACAATAGTCTAGTTAACAAAAAGATAAATTATTTGACCTCATTCATCCAGTGAAGATTCACTGATTGTCTGCTGGGTGCCAGGCACTGCCAGGCCTGGGAACACCAGGATGAGTATGGCTCCTTCCAGCGGAGCCTTCATACATCCGCCCTCCTTGTCAGGGATACTGACTACAATAGAAACCCATCATGATCAGTCTTACAACAAGAATATGTGCAAGGACAAGCATGGGGTCAAAGAGGGTAAAGGTCACCCTGCTGTGATGCAGGAAAGGGGTCAGGGAAGACCAAGGCTCATGGTGTCAGAGAAAGACACTTGAGCTATTTTTTCTTCTATTCATTGCAGAGAAGATAACAGACAGAAAGATGGGAGTGGGTGGAGCTCCAGCCACCACCCAACCTGTATAAAGTAGCATCTGCCCTAAAGCATACCTGGGCACCGCATTCGTCTGTGTATCTCACTAGGGTATCCCTTGCCCCTGGGACAGAGTTGTCATAAAATTGTGCTTAAAAAAGAAAAAAGTTGTTAAGTGAATTAATAAAAAAGAACACATTAAAACACATCCTCTGTCCATCTTATCTCTAATTACCCTTTGACCAATTCAGAACGCTACACCAGTAGAATAGCAGAAGCCAAGGATGGAGCTTTCAACAATGAAGCCTATTCGGTGATGTTAACTCATGTCATTTGTTGAGGAGGAACAAGTAAAATCAGACTGCGAAGTAGATGGGCAGCAGGGAGTCTCCTGCAGAGCACACCTGCAGGGGTGTCAATACACATCCAGTGCTGAGCACTGAAGAGTGACAGGAAAGAGAGGCGTGGAGACAGCTAGCAGACAGTGTGCTCTTGAGAACTGTGACCGGGTAGATGAGGGAAAAAAACCTTAAGCAGAGAGAGAAATCCAGGAACTTGGGAGGGGTTCTGAAACCTGAGAAAAATGTGTTCCAGACAGTCATCGTCCAGGAGAGGGCCACAGGGAATGAGAGGAGAGAGACTAACCCAGTGTTGAGTGTTAATCTTCTCGACCACTCTTGGGGAAGTGTAGGCTCACAGGTGAGGAAACTGAGGTTTGGAGGTGTTTTTTAAACTTCCTTGAGACATGCTGCAAGATGGATAAAACTTCAGGACATTATGTTAAATGAAATAGGCCAGTCACAAAGATGAACACTGTATAAGTCTACTTCTCTGGGTTAAGGAGTCAAAGTCACAGAGATAGAAAGTAGAATGGTGGTTGCTGTGAGCTGGGGAGAAAGGGGCATGGATGTTGCTTAATGGTTCAGAGTTTCATTTTTACAAGATGAAGATAGCTCTGGAGGTTGGTTCCATGACAATGTGAATGCTCTTAACACTACTGAATCATATCTTTAAAAATTGTTAAGATGGCTAATTTTATGCTACATGCATTTTATAATTAAAGTGGAAAAAACTTGCTCAAGTTCAGCTAGTAAATGGAGGAGGTGGGATTCCAACCCTTGTCTGACTGCTGTGAAATCTCTGCTCTGCTTCTAGATGCACCTACATGGCCATGAGTTGGAGCTACACAGGGAAAGAAAGAGGAAGATCTTGGGGGATTCTGTAAAAGATGGAAGCTGGGCCCTCAAAGGGAGGACCAGCCCAGGGCAACAGGAGAAGGCCTTGACTGTGACTGAGGGACGGAGGCAGAAGGGAGGCTGGATGCAGGTCTCTCCATGACTGAGGAGGTAAGGAGCTTCTGCGAACCTCAACTCTGCGAAGGTGCATTGGGGGTCGAACTGGAGCTTAGGAGAGAATGTTGTAGACAAAATGCACCAGGGTGACATGTATCAATATGTGCCAAGAAGAACTGAGGTTCTGGCCATCAGACCTGACCAAATATGTACAGAAGAAATGTCATGAGGAATTGCCTCTATGAAAAGATGCAGGTACAAAAATTTATTCACCAGTAGGCCACAGTGGGGAGCATTCCTCATGACCTCCAAGTGACTTAAGCCCCACTAAGGGGCCATTTGCCACAAGACTCAATGTATAGCTGTGAACAACTAGAAAGCAACTGAAGAAGGAAACCAACCTGAGAACCAACATTCAGGTGATGTGTAATCAGTCTGAAGTGGGATCCTCCTGTCTGTGAGAAAGAGCTGGGAGGTTCAGATTACTGTGAGCTGCTCACCACCCTGGATGGTAATTTCCAGTCTTGGGCCTCAGAGAACATGTATTCTATGAACCAAGGAAGATTTACTTTGAATAACAATATCTGTGGTAAGTTATTAGTAAGAAATTGGAATAAGTAAACTGTGGCACTAGTGAAAAGAGAAATTAGTAATTTCTTGTGACAAGGGTTAATCCTTGAAATTGTCATATCTGGGCCTAAGAAACATGTCAGCACATAGGCTGATTTCCACTCTGTGAAGTTGGGTGACTTCACAAACTTTGAAATGTGATTTCAGTAGGAAAGGTCTGAGTTTGGGTGAGAGTAATTGTTCTTTCATCTTCAAGCCTCCTTGTCCCTCAGGGATCAATATCCAATTCGGTATTTTAAAAGTAAGGTGGAGAGTAGCCAGTCCCAAGGCTCCAGGAGGACACCTGGTTTGGCGGCCCCTGTGGTGAGGAGCACGGACGGTATTTGGAGCTGCTTTGTGAACGATATGTGGAAGGCGTGCTTTTAGCTGTTTTTAAGTACATCAAGGGGTTGTATTTCTGCACTGATGAGACTCCAAATGTTTTATTTTTATTATCCCAGGGCTTCAAATTTCCTGGAATTGTCACCTTTTACATTTGTGCTATTGGGCATCTAGGGAAAATTTCCTGGTCCCTCTGAAGTTCTTCATGGGCTGGACAAAGAAAGAAAGAAACATCAGACAGGATTGGTAGAGAAAAGTCCAGATTCAACAACATACATATGGAGAATTTACATGACTGTACATTCTGAGATCAAAGGGACAGACCAAAGACATACCTGTGCTGAGGCATGAGAGGGGGACTTAGAGTGTCAAGCATGTAAGAGGAAGACTCATCTTTACTCTGAAAGTAAAAACAAGTTTCTCAGATGGAAAGGATATGCTCACAGATAAACTGACCTCTGGACTAACACCTCCCCCAATGACATTTTTCTAGGGCATATGGAAACATTGGTCACTTCTCTGATTTGAGAAAGGCTTCTCCTTGGCATCGCCATTTCTTTCAGCTCAAAATTATCTTCATATCAGAGCAGGATGTCTCTGGAGATCATTCTGAGAGTGTTGGAGAGATCTGTTTTGAGCCCCTCTAACGCCTTCTCAGTGTGTCCCCAGAATTCTCTATTTTTGTTACTGTCTTATTGCTCAGGAAATAAAAAAGGATCTTTCACTCTCTTCAGGTAACAGAGTCACCTTAGAATCCACACTAACACTTCAAAAGGCAAAAAACAAGCAATGACTGTGTTAGCTGGGGAGTGAGTGTCTCATTTCTCCTTTGGTTTCACTTCCTTTTCCATTTTGGTGGCTTCTCACTTCCTCCTGTTCCCTGAACTGATGTTCCATGAGGGAAGCTTTTTTCTCAGAAAAGTTGTTCTCTGAATTCCTTCCCTCTGAAGGCAGAGGGGCAGCTGCTTCCAGGACCCAAACCCTTGCCACAGCATCAGGTCAGCTCCACGCCCTGTGGCCACTCAGCCACTCAGCTCCAACTGTCCAGTTCCAAGGTTCTCAGAACCTTCTGGTCCCAAACATTCTCTCACAATGAACACCTGCCAGGGGAAAGTGCAGAAGCTCCAGCTGGGACTCAGCTAGCTTTGACTAGAAGGGAGGGGAGGATGGAAATGCCTACATGATCAAGTCTCCTTAGAAGGAACTCTAAGAAGGAACTTCACGTATAAAGGGTCATGGAATTTGTATTTTCACAATATTCATTAGCAGAATATACAAATGATGATAAAGGAAATTCCGATTATATCACAGTCCCACTAGTCTTAAATATAAAAGATGTAGAACAGGTATTTGAGCCCCCCAAATTGACAGGAAACTTGATTCTTAACATTTCATAGACTTGATGTACTTATTCCTTGAATAAGAAGCTTCGAACACTGTCCTTGTCTCTAATATATGGGGAGCAGGGGTCGGGGGAGGAGTGTGGTTAGAATGTGATTTCTAAACTCAAAGACAAGCCAATGACAAGATAAAAGTATTAAGTAAAGAATGTTAATGCTACTGAAACCTTTGAAGAATTCAGACAAGTCCGTGGAGCATTCATCCTGGGCCCCTGGCATGTCATGCAATGTCCAGAGTGGAATATTTCCTCTTTATGACTTCATCTGCAAGATGACACTGTTCTTTTCCACAGTACATGAGAGCTAGCCAATTAAAGTACTGTACTGATTCATTCAAGAAGTATTTACTGAGTTCCCACTACATACAAGGCACCAGGCAAACTGACTATGTAATATGACATAAAATTTTAAAAATAGATCACCATAAATAAGCTCCACGAGAGGATTATATAAAACCTTCCAGACAGATAATTTTGACTATTTGGATACAGGATACAAGGTTTGTAGTTCTACCAATTTGAATGAGTTGAACTTTTTTCTCCCACCATCACCCTCCTTTCCAAATCAATCCATTCATTTTAGTCTATAGTCAATTTTACCTGTTTCAAATAGAATGACCAGAGGTTCATGTAGGTGATGATCTCAGAAGGATATCTCACTAAGGGGGGCAAACAAGGTCAAAATCCACTCTTACGTTCTTCTGGCTAAGATAAATGACCTGACCTGGTTCAGTGTTCACCCAGAAGGGGAAATTTTCTAATTTGCACAAATGTCCCATATAGATTAGCTCATGTCTTCAGTTGGTTTATGAGCCAGAAATAGAATAAATGAGCAGAGTTTAGTGTTTTCACCCAACAAGATTCACAACAGAGATACATTTAATATCATACATATCCCATGTGGCAAGTCATTCAGTAAGTGACTGTATTTGGTGTTCTTTTTACTCAGCAAGGAGGGAACTTGTTGACAGAGGCCACCATGAAAAAGGTAGTGTGCTCCCCTGAACCACAGTTCAGGCTTCTCCCTCAGCAGGGTCCACGTGGTCTGTTTCCAGAAACCTTATGTTCAGGGAACTCCAGGTCTGAACTCCTATCTAACTTCCTGACAGACATCAACATCCTTCATATGGAACATCATCTTCTTCCTAATGATCAAAGACAGCAGGTGTCAGAGGCCCTAGAGGAGAAGCTGTTGGTCAGGTAGATCAATGAGCAGCTGCTTTCACCATCAGGGATGAAAGAAAGCACCTTTCCTTATTCTGCAGGGGAGGAGGGTTGAGCCTGAAAAACGGAAGAAAACAGTGGTATGATTTAACAAAAGGATCTCTGTCCCTAAACATCCCTGTGCTCCCCCAGAACCATCCAAAGTTCTACCAGATTCGTTAATTTAACTCCTCTCATGGAAAATTAAGAGTAATGTGAGCTACTTACTAGTCAGTCTCACCGTATGGTGAATTCATTTAATCATTTTGATTTCCAAGATGTTAGCTGATCCACTGTAGTAAAAGGAGCTTGGCTGGACTGTGGGGCATCTACAGAGGTTTCACATGGTTCTGGGTTCAACTGTGCCCACCCAAATTTATGTTCAAGTCCTAACTCTTGTACTTCAGAATGTGATCTTACTAGAAAATAAATTCGTTGCAGATGTAATCTGTTAAAATAAGGTCATATTGGAATGAGAGAACCCCTAACCCAATATGACCAGCATACTTATAAAAAGGGAAATGTGCACACACACACACAGGGAGAATACCATGTGAAGACTGATTATACAGCCAGAAGCAGAGAAACTACCTGAATTTAGGAGAGAAGACTGGAACAGGTGTTTCCCTGGATCCTTCAGAGAGAGCATGGCCTGGCCCAACACCTTGATTTTGGACTCCAGAACTTCAGTCTGTGAGGAATTAGTTTCTAGAGGCCACCCAGTTTGAGTATATTGTTACCGTAGTCTCAGGAAACTAATACAGGGTGGAACAGGTCATAATGGTAAACAGAACAGTTGTGACAGGTTCAGTCTTTCCAAAAATGACCACAACAATTTGTCCCATCCACATGTTTTTCTTTTCCTTTTTTAAAGGAAAAGTGCAGGCAGGAATGAAGGCAAGTAGACAGGCGGACAGCAAGAGAAAAGAGGAAGAAGTATTTTATTTATTTTACTTAGTTTATCTTAACTAAGATTAACTCAGGGTCCTGAAACACAAATCCAGGTACTTAGTATATATGTGGACTGAGCTCATCTGAGGCAGTGGACCTTACCACTACTCCACCAGGGCACACTAGCAATTTGTTTTTAATATTTAGATTATATCATCAAATATTTCACAGATTCCCATTACTGAGCCTTGGTAATCAACAAGTAAAAGCCATCACAAGTCTGAAATTATTAAGAAATAATATATTTCAATATATTATTATATTATTTCATTTACTTATATCATTCAATATATTAATATACCATTATACTATAATATTCAATAATTTCATGTTAAATCAATTATATTTAATATTAAAAGTATGTTTAATACTTTAAAATATTTTAGTAATTTTACCAGTAGTCAAATGAAGTTTTTGAAAATGTCAGTTGTTTTTAAAAATCACTCCTTCACATTGCATTTATATTATAACTTTTTACATTATAAAATCCCCAGGGGAGAAATATTTGCAAGTGTCTTGAAGAATATCTTGTCACTACATCCATGTCTGGCTTCTGTCTTGTGCTTTTTATCCATTTGGGTATTTCTATTCCATGTTAGGTGTGGAGCAAACTCCTGGGAGCGTGATGAGGCTTTGATTATTCCTGTCTTTGATGAAAGTAGCAGGCAGTTGGAGAGATAATAAATTAACATATTCATTACTGGATCTCCATCCAAAAGTGCACTAAGTCCTCTTTTTATTTCGTAAGAGGAAGAAAGCAGATAGGAAGGAAGATAGATAGGCAGGCAAGCAGGAAGGAAGGAAGGAAGGAAGGGAGAAAAGAAAGAAGTATTTTTCATTTATTTGTTCATTTCTGGTTGTTCCCCCTGGCCCTGGGTTGTGAACCCAGATCCCTGAGCTTTATGTGGTGGTCAGTGTTCCAGTTGCTGGCTTAATGCTTGAGCCACCAGGGTACATCTAAATTCTAGCTCTTCTCATTATAAGGAGAGCCTATTCCAGAAATAAAGTTGCTCTGGTTACAGGGCAACACTGCTTACAAGATGGCATGGAACTTGCCTATGTAACCCTGAAAACAAAATGAGCAGACACAGCTGTGCTTCTGTGCAACTCAGCTGTTACAAGAAGAGAGACCTACAGTGGGAGCTTTGTCCATGGCTCTAGATGGGGACAGTAGAACAAGGAGTAGGCCTGGCACATGAAGATTGTCTTTACTGGTAAAGTCAGAGGGCAACTGTCCTGGTCAAGGTCAAGGGAATGCAAAGTGTAAGTCTTACGCATGTCCAAAGCCAGATGTCAAAGTTGAGGCCATTGAAGTAACAGGGCTAAGGTGTGCAGTCAGACAGGGTCAGAGGAGCAGGTGTGTAACTGATGACTGGATGGATGTGTGATAGACACATCATCATACATCAGTTAAATATGCACCTGATGGTCCACCCTATGACCAGCAACTATACATTGTATGTCAAGAGGTAAATAATGGTGAGGAATTTGGGGGATATGGAGAATAAGGAGAATTACAGGGATGTTAATTATCACAGTGGGCTCTTATTTATTATTTATTGTTAGTGCACATATATGGAAAATAAGCCGATGTGTGAGTCCATATAATAAGCATAAAGATGAGTCCATCCCACCCATCATACTCTAGTAAAAGAATGACGGAAATTAGAATCAAACCTTCTTCTGAGACATAAATGTACTATCAGGTTTTATATTAAAAGATTGCAGTTGGATCCAGGTCTCTGTAGCTACACAGGTGATAATATGTCTGATAATTATTGGTCATATTTTCCCACAAAAGACAGAGTGATGCAACTTCAGAGATCTGACCAGGTATTTTCAAGATTCCAAGTTACCAAGCAGAGTTGACATAAGAATAAGCACCATTTTGCTTTCTCTCAGACCAGGGAATGTGTAAAATGATCAGTTCTTTCACAGGCCATTGTAGAAGCTCACTGGCTACTCTTCTGGGGTGATCCAACCCTGTCTCTAGGATCACAGACATGGGGAACATGATAGTAAAAGCTCTTACATAATAAACATAATAAACATTCTCATGCAAGAAGATGACAAAGGCCTCTTAATGACATAGTGAGATGTGGTGGTGTTCAAGCAGAGGTTGGATGCTCAAGTCAAAGTTTCTGCAGAAGGCACTTCTTGTCCTGGATCAGAAGATTCCTGCCAGCTCTGAGATTCTCTAATGTATTATAAGTCATCATTAACAAATGAGCTGTGGGAAAGTGTTGTATCATGAGACAAGGTATATTTAGAATCAAATATGATAAAGGAATCCATCAAAAGAGTTTGAAAGCTGATAGGCTTTTTGGAGTCAACGGAAATTTCATGGCTCCTGTCTTTCTGTGCTAAATGCTCAATTCCATAATTTCCATGTCTGTTGTTTGTGTGGTCAAAGCTTTGAGCACTGATTTATTCCATAGCAGAAAGAGGAGATTAAGGTTCTAGAGGAAAGACAACTGTGAAAGAGCCATCTTTAGTCACTGATCTAGTGTAGGAAGGTAGATGACTCCATTTTGCTCTGAGAGGATAAAGGTTTTTAGTCAAATACATATATCTTTCTTTAGAGCTCAAAACTCAATTATGCAATATTTAGCAAAATCCGAGAAACCAGCATTGGCATTTTTAGCCTGCTTTGTCAAGATTTTCTTAATTCTTGATAAATGATAATGCGCATTCACAAACTCTGCAAGACAAAAAGCCCTCACAAAGTGTATTCTTGAAAGAGTTGTGTCATTGTACAAAATTTTTTTTCTTTATCAGCTATTATTTATCAGATTGGGATTAGTGCTATACTTTATTTATAAAGAAAATAATGACCCACTAACTCCTAATTGACTTTCTAGTAAAGTGGTTGGTTTTATTTTGATTTTATGACATGCTTTGGGCGCGTGCTATAGTGACCTAGTATACCTGGGAGCAGTGCCACATGCATCCCAAGGTCCCAGGTTCAAGCCCTGGGGTCAGAAGGAACAACCCATGTGAACAACTAAATAAAATAAATAAAGTGCTTTTCCTCTCTCTTCTTGACTGCCTGCCTACTTGCCTTCATTCCTGCCTGAACCTTTCCTTTAAAAAACAAACAAACAAACAAACAAAACAACAAAGACACGCTTTGTACAGAATCACCTGAATTGAAGATGAAGTCTGTGACCATGAAGCAAAGCCAAGCTCCTGGCCCACACTGGGGTCAAACCCATAATCCAGGTCTCATCAATAAATGCTGTGATCAGCCTGAGCATCTAGGGAAGCCAGAGGAAAAACTGACCTTACACGTCTAGACTGTAAACTCTAGGAGGGCAGGGATCACATCTGTATTTTGCATGTTATATCCCAGCAACCAGTACAGAGCCCAGAATATAGAAGATACTTAATGCATGTTTATTGCATGAATTAGTTTTTCCCCAAAGCAACAAGAGCCAATGTAGCTTCCATCTTTCCTTCCTTTTTCCTTACCCTGAGTCTCATTTTTCGAAGGTACCTACTCTTAAGCATTTCTTGTGTTAAAAGGACTTTCATATAATTAAAGTAGAAATGTTTGTTAAAAGTGGGGGATATGGATAAAATTCCCTCAATAGTCAATAGTAATTAATAATAAGGATGTGGTTTGGAAAAAGACAAATCAAGATTATATATCTCCTCTGACCCATCAAGTTGTACTGCTTTGCTAATGTCAGGCATCACCTCTGAAACAGATCACTGCCCTTGCAAACATTATTCTTGGCGGGTATCCCTATCCCTATATGGTGGTAGAGGAATCTCAGTTCCTTCTGTGATCCCAAAGGTCTGCCCATTTCTAAATGGAGATTTGAGTGTAGGTATGGAAAATCAAATCCTCTGGAGCTATATGAGAGACAGACTGGCTCTAGGGTCCTTCATGTTTCTTACCTCGGGGCCTTTTTCTCTAGACTAGGTCACCAACACCAGTCGGGGTACTGGCCAGGACTATGGACACAGAGACAGCTTTCATCACCATAGGGAGGGTTTTTGATTCTAAAAGCAAGGAAATATCCACAAGTCCTCCTTTCCTTCTATGTTAACTTTGGAGATAATTGGTCCTGTCATCATCAAACAACCCAACACTATTTTTCTTCCTGTCCTTTCTCACGTCACAGGTCCACGTAAGGTGATCATCTAAAATAGACCAACAGTAGATGTCAAGATGCGGGTTAGATGTCCTCAAGACCCTTTCAGAGAGTCATATGTCTAAGCGATGATCACTCTTTTTTTGGTCTCAGTCTTTCCACGTGTACAGTGGAGTTTTTAGAGACTATTTGACAAGTGATAACTGATGGTTAATGGAGTGTGTACTTGTGCTTAAATTTATTTTAATTTTTAATTTGTAACAGTAAAAAGCAATAGATACGACCTACAAAAAATAGTTTTTTGGGGTCCTCTGTACTTCTTAAGAGTATAAAGGAGCCCAGAGACCAAAAAGTGAGAGTATCTGTGACTTAAAAGACCCACCCGAAAGCACACAGTGATCCACGCTTCCTGTTGGCCCGCATTCATCACCAGACCCAACCCGTTCTCCTTACCCTGCGGGGCCAGAAGTGCCATGTGGTGGCCACAGCGCTCCACGTGGTGGGAACAGTAGTCACTGTGCTGAGGGGCCAGCTCAGCTGATACCCATATCATCCCCACTTGGAAGAATGTCTCTGTGATCCATTTCTTGAACTATTTCTTGAACAATTTCTTCCCCATTTTTCATCCAAATCATGGAAATTTCCAAGGGGTCATGAGCTTGGCAGAAAAGATATGCAGTCCTGGAAAAAGTTTCTTTATGACTTACTCTGGCCAATGTGGGGCTCTGGAAGGAAGAAACTGAAGTGAAATAGAAGTATCTTATGTACTGAGCATACAGTGTTAGAACTTGACATACGTGTTTCCTAGTTAATATTCTTCATTGTGCAAAATATCGAAAGCCAGGAATGACCTAGGATTCAGGCCCATCAACCACAAACTGATTTATTGTGTGTGTCCTACTAGGGAAGCATGATAGGGAGTGATGGGTATGGAGTTAAGCTCTGACCTCTAAGGAGGGAAAAAGAATTATAGCTTTGAGGATTTGGAATGTGTTTTGATTCATTTACTGTTAGCCTTTGATGAGTCACAGGAAAGGAAGACTGAGCTAAAAATGTGTAAGTGACTATAATAATTCTGGAAAAGCTAGGGGATTAGAATTCAATCCTCTTGTTTTCTCAATTCTGTGCTAATGCAAATAGATATCAACTCAGCTTTGGCTCTGAATTGCCTTATGTTCTTCAGCTGGCACTTGGATGGTTGTGACAGCTGCTACAGTTTGATTGTGTCCCTGCTCCCCCGAATTCATATGTTGACATCCAAATCCCCAGAGGTGATGGTATTAGTAGGTGGGGTCTTTGGAAGAAGTCATGATGGGTCCATGCTTGTGAGGTTAGTTCCCTATCAAGGAAGATCCAGAGAGTGACCAAGCCCCTTCTACCATGTGAGAAGCAGCAAGAAGAGGACAATCTGTCACCCAGAAGAGGATTCCCATCAGACCATGTTGACACTCTGGTCTTGGACTCACAGCATCCAGAACTGTGAGAAACAAATCTGTTGCTTAGATGTGGCCCATTCTGCAGTATTTTCTTGTAGTAGCTGGAATGCAGTAAGATAGTGGTTGTCAGCAGACAAAAATATTTGCAATAGGTCATGTCATGGCTCTTCCCTCAAAAAAACAACAGAAATTCGTATCAAAAAGGCTCTAGCAGTGATAACAAAGAAGTGTGTCCTTGCTTCCACTTTTCTGCTCACTTTCATTACCATTTCCTGTGAACTGGGTCACAAGGGGACATTTTTGTTCAATGTTTCACTCCTTCCCATTTTCTCCATGGAAAACCCCCCTTTCACAGGCAAATCGAATTTTGATTGATCCTTATGTTCCCAGCCAGGTTTGTCAACATCCAAGAGCTGAGCATTCTGGAGTTGAGACAAAAATGTGGGTTTTGACCAAAGGTTTGAGATTCTAATGGGACACTCATGGCAGAGAGAGAGGAGACTGGCAGGGGTAGCAAGTAAATATACTGAAGTCAAGCTTCCCACACAGCCCAGGTATCCAGACTCTCCCTTATTTTTCCTAAGAATTGCTCCCCACACCACCCCAGAGAATCAATGGGATTAGTATTAAACTTCAAGTCCCAAGTCATAGCAACTCTATTCCTACCTTCCCTCCAAGTTCTGGGTTTCCCCAAGAGTAGCAGGCTTGGCAAGTGTTGGGTCTCTTTGTCTGCCTTCAAAAGTTTTGCTGCGTAACAGGATCAAGTAGTAGAGACTCATAGGGCCCCTTGTCATAACTGCTAGGCTCAGCCTAACATGTCTCAGTGATTAAGGATCCTGTTCAACCCCAAGATGGCCACAGATTGCAACCAGATCCTCAGATGTGAGACATTCTTCTGTCTGGTAAGAGTAAGAGTATGTGAACACAGATCTACAGTATTCAGTGCTTTCAAATACATTATTTCACATCAATGCCTATTTTTCTCAAGATTGTTGCTTTGTTGGCCCCACTTTTTCTGGTAACAAGGGCCCCTTCCGACAAACACATGATATATTTTGTGCTTCTGCTAATGGGTACCAATCTTAATCTGCCAACCAAACACAACCCAAACTGTGGGTACTGGTTGTTCTCACTTTGTTAGTCCCCACATCTACTAGCTAACCTTCTTTCCCTGTGCTGTGCACAGGAGGAACCTGCAGTCGTTAGGCTTCTGGTTGGGTTCGGTAATTTGGATGAGCATGCCTGGTGAAAGAGCAAAGAGTCAGAGGAGAAAGGTTGGGGCCTTATGCACCAGTCCTTCAGTCCCCAACCACCTTACCACAGTCTACCAGGGATCATATTCATCACAGCCACAGATCTTAGTAGAAGGTTCAGCTCAGCTCTTGCTGTGGCAGTTCTTCCTCTCACCCCTTTAGCTAGGGGATATAATGGTTTCCCTCTATCTCCAGGCACCCCTTCTCCATTTCAATTGAACCTCTATAAATAATCATGTTATTGAATTCTCCACAGTTAAACCATTTTTAGTATGCCGTTTAGGTCTTTCCAGGACACTGTGACCCCCAGTCAGTTCTAGAAACTGCTCCTGAATAAGTTTTAGTGATCAGTTTAATAGTTGGCACTTGGTCCAACTAGGATAACCACAGTTCTCCTGTGAAAATAAATTTTTATCACTAGAGCTGGAAGGAGAAGCCCATTCTTCAGGTGAAGCTGTGAGAATGTTAGTTTTGTATTGGCAGCTCCCCTCAGAGGAAGCAATTCAAATCTTGGTTTTAATTCCTTGGTTTCCCACTGCCCTGGTTCTTGTCTTTCAAATAATTCCTTTCTTCCTGTAGAAGTCAGTTGAGTAGGTTTCTCTGACCTGCAACCATTAAAATTAAGATGGTTATTCAGCTGAGGGAGAGTTGAAGCTCAAACACTAGTCATTTGCCTCCAAAGTGATGCACTTGAACAGTCTGCAGCCCAGATGCCTCCCTCTAAGGTCCTCCACAGTTCAGGAAAGATCTGAGCATAAAAGACCATTCCTATAGGAAAACGTACACTGTGTCTGGGAGTTTTCCATAGCGTAATGATAATAAGATCATATACTAAAAGCAGACCAACTGAATCACAATCACATCTACGATGTAGAAAAGGAATCTTTTTACTGAAAAGACTCTTACTAAGAATCCTTTGGAAAAGCATCAGTGTTTGTCTTTCCTAAGTCTAGATTTTTGTCACACTAGTGTAGTCTGAGCCCTTAGTTACAAAACAACGTGCAGAACTACTCCACCTCTCAAAATATTTCCCAACTTATTGTTGACAGGAGTGAAAGAGTTTGTCTCACTGGTGACCCTCTGCCAAAGGAGGTGTCCCTAGAGGTACTCCACTCTGTCAAGACCAGTGGAATTGTTGAGTCTTTTCAGGATGCTGGTTAAAAAATAACTAGGGAAGGTCTTCCAGGGGAGCTATAGGTCACTCAGTCCAAATAACAAGCCAGAATTCAGAACAGGATGAGTGTAACTGAGTTTAGAGGAAGTTGTGTTTAGAACCAAGAGTTCTGAGACTGCAAGGAAGAGGTATGCCTCTTCTCTTTACTTCTCTGTAGGGTTTCTTTCCCAAAGTCTAGGACTCTCTTTCTCTCTTCCTCTCCTAAAGAAGAGAGGAAGAAGAAGCAGTCCATTTATTTTTATTTAGCTGTTCACATTGGCCGTTCCCCGCCAGCTCTGGGTCTTGAACTTGGGACCTTGAGATGTATGGGGGACTGCTCCCAGGTGTATTAGAATACTAGGCTACCAGGGCACACCCCAGGAATCTCTTTAACCAGGAAACACATTCTTTTTCCAACCAATTCTTTTGATATTGTCACTCACGCCAATCAGACTGCCATGCTCTCCTGATAATGTGAACCACATTATCTCCAGCCTTCCAGGAGAGGGTGTCTTTATAGAAGATGATGAAATCCTGTCCACCACATGCATATTGGAGAAATTCCACGGTGCTTCCACCTTCCAGCAATTCATCTGGTAAGTGGGAAACCCTGAAACACACATGCAGGCCAGGAAAGACAAATACACAGGGACATGGAGTTGGGCACCCAGGTGATGTGACAGGGGACGTGGCTGGAAGCATCCAGGACATTCCCAAGCAGGCATGGCATGGCATCTTGGAGTCTCTTGGAGGTTCCGTCATGGAAGTCCACTTATCCACAGATGTTTGCAGAGTACCTACAGCCGGTCAAAGGAGCATGACAATCCCCACCTTGGGGAGGTATTCTTTAGTGGAAGTAATTAGTGGGTCAACTCAACTATTATGAGTGCAGCAGACCTGTGCCTGGAGACCCTCCTTCTCTGTGCTTCCCTGCCTCATCCTGCCCTGCCACAGCTGTGTGCTCACATTTAGGCAGCTCTGCCCTCTCCTTCAAGTTCCACCCACAACACTGCTCTTGGTCGTCCCTTAGGCCCAGCAAAGCCCTCACCAGCATCATCCTTAGGAAGAGGGACCAAAGAAAGCAGGTAATCTGGGAGTGAACTCTAACTTCCCAGATGCTAGAATGTGGCCCAGACACAGGGTGAGGATGCTGGTCTCCTGGACGCCTCACTCTGTGAGGCAGGATGTGGCTGGAGAGTGACGGAGTGGTACACTCTAAGGTGTGGGGCCACGTCCACATCTGGGGGCTTTTCTTGCCTGTGTCTAAGAGCTGTGTTAGACCCCTAATCACCAATGTCTTTCCAGATTTCCCACCAATGCCGATGTCCCCTGTGTCAACTCCCCTAGCCCTCTGATCACCCCACTTGGCCCTTTTTACTGCTGAGAACCTTGGGTGTCAGCCTCCTACCCCCAAGCTGAATACCCTTAATGATGCTCATGCCTTCCTCTTCATTTATAAATACATATTTAAGGGTGAAAACTCCAAACATTCAGCTCACAAAATGGTTGGGTCAGGTAGACACCATCTATGTTTTTCTCTTCTCTAAAGTTATTTCTGAAAGAATTCATAGTGTGCAGACAATACTTTTAGAACTTGTCACACCAAGGCCAGTGCACCCTGATCTTATCTACTAGGGAAGATGGACCCCACCCTTGACCCCACCCCCGACCCCACCCCAAGAACACAACAAGCCTGTGGGGCCCCTTCACCTGACTGTACCAGTCTGTAAAAGCAGAACTCCCTTGCTCCCCACCTCCCTAACTGGACTGAGCCCAGCTGGGCAGGGTTCAGAGTAGCCCCGAAGCCCATGAACCCCTGTCTAGGAGTTGTGTTCTGCAAATCAACTGCAGCACTGAGCTAGATGGAGGCTGGCTCCTCAAGACCCCTCTGCATTGCTGTGAACTTTAGCCTCCTCCTTTCCCTTCCTGTGGGGGCTGGGAGGAACCCCCAGTAGAAACCTCTGAGGCTGGGTTCAAGAGTCTCTCATCATAAAAGTGCTGGTTCTCATGAAAACAAGAGCCAGGAATCGAAGCCAAAGCAGTTCTACCCCCAAACAATAATCACCATATTCTGCCTTCAGTTCTGTTATCTTTGCTGACCTTCTACCCACATCTCCATCCTAAGGCACTTAAAGAGCTATGACTTAGGTGAGTCTTGGTGGCTCAGGTGCTCAATCAGTGGCAGGGGGCATAGTCCATGTAAAACCCAAGGAACAGGTTTACCAACCAAAAAATGAACAAATAAATAGAAAATCCTTCTTCTTCCTCTCTCTTTCTTCCTGCCTGTCTTTAAATGATCAAACAGAAAAGATCTAAAATGCAGCAAAGTGGCAGGATCAAAAATCAACACACAAAAACGAAGCAATGAAGTAGAGGAAAATGAAAAGAAATTAAGAAAGAAATTCCACTCACAATAGCACCTAGAAAGATTAATTATGGGAATAAACTTACCAAAGAAGGTGAAAGACCTCTACAATGAATACTATAGGACCTTAATAAAAGAAACAGAAGAAGACACAAAGAGATAGAAAAATATTCCTTGTTCATGCACTGGAAGAATTAACATAGTAAAAATGGCCACTTAACCCAGAGCAATATATAGGTTTAATGCAATTCCCATCAAAACCCCAAATATACTTTTCAAGGAAATGGAGGAGATAACACTGAAGTTTGTGTGGAGCCACAAAGGCCTCAAAGAGCCAAAATTGTCTTAAGAGGAAATAAGAGCAGTAGTGGGTCTCAGACTCCCTGGCCTCAAAGTAGATTACAGGGTGATCATCATCAAAACAGTTTGGCACTGGAACAAAAACAGACACACTGATCAGTGGAATCATAGTGAGAGTCCAGAAACAAAGTCATACCTCTATGTACAGTTATCTATGACAAAGGTGTCAAGATACAATGGAGCAAGGAAAGTCTACTTAACAAATGGTGCTGGAAAAACTGGAAAGGTTTCCAAAAAAAAAGAAACTAGATTACTCATTATCATCATACACACAAGTTAACTCAAGATGAATCTAAGACCTGGACATAAGAACCAAAACCATAAAATACCTAGAAGATAATGTGGTAAAAATGTTCTGTGACTTCAACCTCAAAGAAATCTTTGGAGAAGGAAAAGCTATGGCAAAAGAGGCCAAAGTAAAACTAAGCAATTGGTACTACATCAAACTGAAGAGCTGCACAGCAAAAGAAACCAACACTAAAACAAAAAGACAACACACGGAATTGGAGAGGGTATTTACACAGCATACGTCAGATAAGAACTTAACTCCGAAATATATAGAGGTCAGATACCTCAACAATAAAAAAGGAAATGATCCACTCAAAAAATGGGCAAAAGAACTTAATAGACACCTATCTTAAAAAAGACACACAGATGGACTACAGACACCTGAAAGAATGTTCTACATCACTCATCATCAGAGAAATGCAGATAAAAATTATAATGAGATACCACCTCACATCAGTGAGAACAGCCTATATCCAAAAAAAAACTGGAAATAGCAGGTGTTGGAAGGGGTGTGGAGAAAAAGGAATCCTCTTACACTGTTGGTGGGAATGTAAATTGGTGCAATCTCTTTGGAAAACAGTGTGGAGATTCCTCAAATAACTAAAGATGAATCTACCATTTGATTCAGCAATTCCACTCTTGGGCACACACCCAGAGGATACAAAACTCTAATCAGAAAATATATCTGCACTCCTATGTGTATAGCAGCATATTTCACAACAGCCAAGACATGAGAACAAACTAAATGCCCAGTAACAGATGACTGAATAAAGAAGTTGTTGTATATATACTCAGTGGAATTCTACGCACCTACTGAAAAAAAAATGAAATTGTGCTCTTTGCAACAATTTGGATGGAACTGGAAGGAATCATGTTAAGTGAAGTAAGTCAGAAAGAAAAAGAGAAATACAGGATGATTTCACTCATATGTTGAATATAATGTAATGAAATAAATAAACAGATAAACCTCAGCAAAAAATCACAGGACACAGATGATGGCTGGTAGGGAGTGGGAGCGGGAGGAAGGAGAGAGGGGAAAGATGGTGGTAAAGGACACTGGAATTCTGATGGAGGGTATGGTGTGAAACAGATCGAGATACAATGTGAGTACTCAAAAATGAATGTAGCATTGTGAACAAAAGAGATAATAAATATCAATAATTTTTTTAAAACTAAAAAAAAAAGTTAATTGCTACTCTAAAGGGTTACATATCTCTTACAATTCAACTATTAGTCTCTCCTGTGGAGATATGGTAATTGATGTGTGGACAATTATGCAAAGCAAAGATAGAGTATTATTCTAAGTGTGTGAAAGGAGTTAACCAAAAACATGATTAAAGCTAGAGAGTATGGTTATAAGCACAGGCAAGAAAACAAGGTGCAGCTACAAGGCACCAGCGTTGGTCTCCTGACATACACAGACCCTTAAGGAGGGAAGAAATGAATCTTAAATCTTTATGATGTGCTAACTTACATCTCTCCATTTATTCTCAATATAACCTTCGCACTGGATACGAAAGAAACACACTCAATGAATTCATGTTGATATTCTTATTTATAGAAAAATATCAAATATAATGTGAATCCATTATAAAATATGGTTAGAATGTGTAATCCATGCTTCCAGATCACACCTAACTTCAGATAATAAACATTAAAACAATATTTTAAGTTGTTGAACACTATAATTCCATCTGAAAAAAGTCCATTTTTATTTTAAAAACTTAATATTAGTTTTTAACCATACTTTCTATCATTCCTTCTTTTGGTTACCACACACACACAAATAAAGATCTAAGACTTATCTTTTTTCCCTCGGTGTTTCCTGCAAGACCCAGCACAGGGAGCTTGGTGTGTGGCAGGAGCTTGGTAAATATTGGCTCAATTAAATTGTTGGTGAAACACACTGTTTCTCTGCTTTGAAGTAATGAAATATGCTGAGGTGAAAAGAAATCTATTTAACCTGGAACCCTGGCTTGAAAAGTACTCACATACAGGACATGTTAGTGAATGGGGAGCAGGGCTGATATAATTTACATCCACTCTGGAGTCTGCAAGAGGTATACATGCTGGCATCTGCAACATATTTCAAAACAGTTCCATTTCTCCACATCTGGAAAGCTTTGTGGCTACACTGCAGATAGGGAACACTTTAAAGACAGAGAGAAGCAAATGGAAAAACACAGCATGCGCATGCGTCCTTGAGCTTTCTTAATATTCATTTGTGTACTGAATATAGGCTGACCATACATACCATTTTAAATGGAACAGTGCCGTTTCCTGGCCATCCTATCATCTCAACATGTCAATTTTGTCCCATTTTTAATAAACCAGGACCATCTTTAACAAGGGACAAAAGGGTAATTGAATTACTCAGGCCCAGTCTGCTAAGGGGGTCCCAAAAGCAGTGGTCCCCTCTATCCTGCGTTAAAGACAGACTCCCTGCACTGATTGCAGTGGGTGTTATACTGATGCTCCAGCTCCCTGAGAGGTAACAGGAGCAGCAAGGGAAGAGGATTCCACACCCCACCTCATGTGCCTGTGTTTTCTAAGGGAGCAGAACCCCAAAGCATGGTTAAGCAGCAAGTAAGTACTAAGGGGGTTATCTCTGGCACTCTGGGGTTTACTGAGCATTTCTGGCCCTAGGCCAAATGATCATTGGGCATTTCTGGCACTGGGATAGTTAAAGCAGCATGTGTTTTAGACAGGACATTTAGAGCATTGCTTATAGGGGTGCCAAACTTGGCTTTTACCTAAGGTGCCAAAACCAACCCTGGGTGTTTGTACGAAGTCCCACTGGACTACACGCTGTTACTGTGTAGTTACCGATGGGCATCAGATAGCACTTACTGTTGCTGGCCTGGCTGCTCTGCTCCTGCTCAGATTGCTCCTCCTCCTCCCCACCCACTCCTTAGTCATCAGTTCATAACTCCATCTCATTTTTGCCATCCTAATGTCTCATTTTTGTCTCAAGGAAATATAGTTGCCCAAACAAACATGGCATCTCCTGTGCCAGGTGCTGCACCAGACCTTGAGCACAAGACAGAAAAGACAGAGAAAAATGTCTATACCATGGAACCCACACCCTAATGGAGGGAGAGGAGGAAAACAGACAATACGAAATAAAGAAAATACATGCCTTATCTTTTACAAAGTGCAGTGGAGTAAAATTAAACCTCCAAGAGGAAGAAACAATATCATTTCAAGAAATAATGGTGAGGAAAGGTGACTTCTGAGCTAATGTCTGAAGGGAGTGAGGGAGCCAGCAGGCATCTGGAATGGCAGTCCAAGCTGGGCACTGTGCAAAGCCCTGAGGAGAGGACATGCCTGGCAAGTCCCAGGAGCAGCAAAAAGGCCTGTGGCTGGAGCTAAGAGAGTAATGGGGGAAGAAACTGGTAGGAATTGCTTCCAGTGTGGTTCATGGAGGAAAAAAACTCACAGAAATCAAATACTAGGCAAAAAATGGGAGAGGAGAAGAAGGAATTACAAGAGGCTGTGAGCTGGTGCTGCACTTACTGAAGAACACACAGATGTGGATTCAGAATGATGCGCACCTGAAACCTGTATCATGCTACAATGCAGTGCTCCTTCAACAAAAATAACTATTTTTAAAAAAGAGACTGTGTTTCTGAGCTAAGTTGGATTGGTATAGAAGTCTCCTTGGAATTTGGGGTTCCTTTTTATGACCTCGGGCTTGCATTCCTGGAAGACGACAGTGAGCAAAAAATAAAAACAGCATCACTGCCCAACAGGAGGATTTATTCTGAATATCACTGACATCATCTCCATACACAGTATTTACAATTAACATAATTTTGCTTTTTTAATGCAAATATAACTGCATAGAAATCTGCACTCTCTAGAATTTACAAGAGGTAGACAGAAATCTGGGCTGTTGACAATACTGTCCCTCTACAGCGGAATGTCCTTTTCTCTAGCCCTAATCTCAGCCTATCCCTGGCTGCAGAGCCATCGTCCTCACCGAGCAGCCTGACCTCCCAGCTGCTCGGCCCTGGAAGCTGGTCTTTGACCCATCTGCTGGTCGTTGCCCATCCAGTCTGTGCAGCTGAGGGTGGCTCTGCTCTAGGTCCTCTTCATTTGCCATGACCCAGTGTCCGTGGGTACAAGTCACACGTGCTTCATAGTTGGGTTTCCAAAATGTTACCTCACTGTGATGGGAGGTAGGCTGACAGATTTTAGTATCTCAAAAAACGACATTTCTCTCATAGCAAACAGATTGGTGAGAAGCGACATCCTACTCAGGCATGTTGCCTGGATGAACTCACTTCTAGTATAACGATGAAGGTTGAATCATTAGTAAAGACTTGTATTTGACCATTTTTGATCTATAAAAGTGGAAACTTCATGCAATCCAATCTTATCTTCAGATTCTCCCTTCTTGGTCTATTAATTATGAATTTAGGTTTCTCTTTTCCTTTCCATGAGCAGATGAGCAACTCACTCATGAGCTGAAATCTACAGTTTCAAATTTGATCCTTTTTGCCAGGCCACTCACACTGCTCCTCACTGCTCTGTTCCAAGGGCCTCTAGTAGAATTTACTGGAAAGTCTGGGCAGCACAGCCAAAGGGCTTTCAGACCAGGTGCAGTGATTACTTTACTGTCCCAAATAATGTTCCATTAGACCTGGAGATTGACTAGTAGGGTCATTTTTAGAAAAGGGTATGAAAATCCCTGGATTACAAAAAAATCAATGAAGTGTTTTCAGGTATTTATCACCTGGGGGTAATTTACATTTATTGAGTATTCAACACATACCAAGAATTGTGAGAGAGTGTCAGGAAGAGAAAATCAAAACAGCTCTTTCCTCTCATTGGAGAACTAAAGCAGGTAATATATGCAAACACAAAGCAATAAACTCATAGCTGCTAGTAGGAAGAGCCATAAAAGACTGTTCTAGAAACTCAGAGATCTTGCTTTTATTAAAGAGATCTGGAAATGCTCCAAGCAGGGGGACAACCCTTCCATAAAGGTGGCCTTTTAATGGTCCATGAAGCATCAAAATCAGAACCATCAGAACTGTATTTGTGTACTGAACTATGTTAGGTGCCATGCTAAGCCTTTGATAAATATGTGCTTCAACTACTCCTCACAGTAACATTTTGAGGTAGGTCTTGCTTGTTTTTCTTTACAATTAACTTTTTTTTTTTTAAGAGGAGGGAAGCAGGTAAGAATGAAGGCAGGCAGGCAGGCAACAGCAGGAAGGAGGAGAGAGAAGGAAGAAGCATTCTATTTATTTATGTGTTCATTGCAGCTGTTCCCCACCAGCCCCAGGCCGTGAACCCTGGTGCCTGGACTGTATGTGGACCGCTCCCCAGGTGGGTGCTTAACACTTGAGCCACAAGTAATTATTTTTTTAAGAACTAAAATTTTACTGAAACCTTGAAGAGATAGTAGAAAGTTTCCCATAAACCTTTCCACTCAGGCCCCACCTCTTATGTGTACTTGTTACCTAGTATGGTGTACTTGTTAAAATTAATGAATCAATATTGATGTATTATCTTTAACTAAAGTACATGCTTTATTCAATTTCCCTTGGTTTTTAACCTAAAGTCCCTTTTCTAATCCAGGATCCCCCCTAGGTTATGAGGTAGGTCTTAAAATGTGCATTTCATAGCTGCCGAGAGATGAAGAGAATTGCCCAAGATCAGCCTTAGAATCCATAAACAGAGGAGCAGGGAACCACACCCCGGTTCCTGAGAAGGGAAGCTCCTCTACCCACTGGGCCTTAAAATACACAGCACTTTCCCCACCAAGGCTCTGCCTCCCGCATCAGTGCTGCTCTCTCCCGCCCTCTTGTGTCTGGATGATGGGCTGTCCTTAATTTCCCCGTGCCTGGGTCCATGGTCTAGACCTGCCTACAAGGTTCCTGAAGGGACAACCAGATCAGCAAAGTCACCATGATTTGTTGGCCCTCTGAAGTAGCCCGATGCCTTAATATGGTCAAAACCATGATGATTCTTGGGAACTACTCTGGAATTTCAGACATCGTGGGAATGAAGGGGAGAAGTGGATGGTGATATTTTTAGTTAAGAGGATCTTTGGACACTTCTCAAACCCTAATGCGGTTGGCTCCAAGTGCAGTGAGTGCTGCTCGTTCCTCTCCTAACAACTCTTACAACTACAGGAACTTACCCAGGGCTTGAAAGCGTAGAATGTGACAGATTGACTTTTTACCTACTCTCAAGCTTCTGAAGAAAAATCAAGCAACGAAAGAAGAGTATAAAGAGGGATAATTTTTTTAGATACCAGGACAGAAAAGTCCTCTCTGAGCAGGTGGCATCTGAGCAGAGATGTGAGTGTAGTGAGAAAGTAAGTCAAGGGAGAAGAACTTACCAATAAGAACAAATCCGAGTCCTGTGGGAGGATGCCTGCTCCACGTGTCTGAGTAGAGCTTTGGAGAATAAACGTACGTGCGCTAGTGGCGTTTTTCTCGGAGCCCTCCGTATACAATGACGGCCGTATGTCTCATGTTTCCCAGAGGAATTCCAATGTATGAATTTAATTCTTTTGAAATGATTCACTGAAATTGTAACAATATGTGATTTGATATGTATACTTTTGAAAGGTTTTCCATAATAAATATAAATTTGGACATCAGAAGGAATGTCCTTTGTCATCTGTCTCAATTTGGGTTTCATACAGCAAGTGTTTAAAGAATCATGTGCGTGATCTGTAACCCAGGCCTCCTCCCTCCAGTTCTCAACAATCCTCTGGGGTAAGAGATGGAGGTCAAGAGATTTTAGAGAGAATAGACAGATATTCCAACTAGTCAGAAGAAAATCTACAAATCTGTTGATTTTCTCTGATTTAGATAGCTCCAATGCCAACCAAGAAGAAGAGAGCCTTAGGGGGTGAAACACTGAGACATTTCTTCTGCATGTAGCTTGGCAACAGCTCCATGGAAACAGACTGAAGTCTAATAAAGTTGATAGTAAATGCCCATATTTTCTCATGTTAACTCTTTGAACTCAAGGGCATGTCTAAGCCAATAATCATCAAGTCTCTCTTTTAACACTAGCCCGATTGGCAATTTAGGGGGCTTCTCCATCATCCGTCCTTCATTGTGAAGGATTCCATTATTTGTAAAGCAGATTGATAGTGTAGATTGATACATCCATATGATGTATAATATCAAGAGAGTACCCTTAGTTATTTCAAGAATAAACACAAAATCATATATTACTATGTATGAGAGTTTCCATGCATGGACCAAGCCTAATTACACCCATTCATATCAGGTTGTAGTTTCCCATAGGCTGAAATGAAGAGCAGGGAAAAAAAGCATGAGCATGTTTTGTTTTGCTTTGTTTTTATAAAAATTCTGGAACTACAGTTGTGAATCTGTAGTCATCATTGCTGCTAAAGTTCTTTATGACTCACAGTCAGATTATTTCAATTCCTTGGGGATAGTACCTTCTAACATGATTTTACTCAGGAAGCATTCATATGTGCCTATGGGTCACTAGGTAGTGATGGGGAAATAAAGTAGGGGGAAATGAGATCTCTCCCTGCCTTTAAAGGAAAGTCTCAAAGGACAGATTTGGCTAAATAGAAAACTAAAGAACTGTGAAGAGAATGCACGGGAGTACAAAGGAAGGAGAGTCAACTGCAGGTGATGGAGTCGATGAAGGCAAGGAAGTGACTGGGGTTAGTGTGACCATTCCTGGAGTTGTGAACCCAGACCCTCCGGTGTCTCCCTCCAGTGTTTCCACATCTAGAAGCTCCTACTCAGGGTCAGCATAGATATAAACATCAAGTAGATAAAGTCTTTTTTCATTATCCCATTTCCCTTCACTCCCAGTGTCCGGCAAGCTCAAGAGAAGTCAGTCAGGAAATAGCCTTCACTCTTGATGAGTCACACCCAGAAACCTTAACGGGACTCCTTCCCCACAGAGTTATGGCCAAGTGAGGGAGCAAGTGGGAAGATGCTGAGACACCCAGAAGATAGCAACTGTGGAAGGCCATTAACACCCCTAGGATTGCAGATATGTTACAGAAGGAAACTCTCCTTCCTCCCTGATATCCGATCTCTTCTTTCAGTGCTCTCTTTGGATGAAGTCAAGGAGACATCAAGAGAGACGGGGTGATACAGTCTGGAGCAGTTACACTCCCAGTCCAACAAGGACAGAGAAAGATGAAGACAAGGACCCCAAAGGAGAATAACCGATCTGGGGTGCTTTCCCTTCCACCAATTATCAGTGTTGGTGGCTACATCCAGACGGTTTGTGAGGACTAGAAGACCTATGTCTACTTTGGACTCTGCTCATCATGTGAGCTGAGTCAACCTCACCTTGAAATGGAGATATTTTCTACCTTTATGGTAGATAAGGGTAATTGAGATCATCTCACAAATGATTCAGTTTAGGGGCTATTGTGGTCATCCTATTGGAGAGTTCTTTGAGGATCAAGTACAAGTAATACATAAACTTCCAGCTTTTAGAACTAGCACCCTTCACTGCCCTCTTCTCTGATTCTTTCTATTATCTATCTCTTACCCTCATTGCTAATCTTTATCAATATTTTCTATTTCTGACTTGAATTGGGAGACTTTTCTGGATTAAACTTCTACAGAAGAAGGAGCTGTCCTGTCTGTCCTGTTCACTGTCCCCCACACCCATGCTTAGCACATAGTAGGCCATCAACCAGAAATTTGTGGAATATAAAGATTTTTTTGAAAGAGTTCCTTCCTGCCATATTCATGAGTCACCACCTACGGCGATGGCCCTAACTAAGATCTAGACACTGCCTGCCAATCTTCCTGGGAGTGCCAGTCCCGGGATGGATGAGCAGCGGCTTAGGGCAGAGAAGCTTGGTGCTTCCAGCTGGTGGGCCTTCTCATAGGGTGAGGGCAACAGAAGGCAGTTGCTTCCCCAGTGACACTGGTTCCTGAAACAATGATGCACCCAGCAAACAAGCCCAGAAGGTGGTTTTATATCTCTAGGATCTTTGGTGACAGGTAGAGCTGGCACAGCAAGAAAAGCATCAAAAAGTGCGAACGATAGACCTACTCAGTTATTCAATGAAATCAAGTGACCTCTCAGCACCTCTCTTCTCAGATCTCTGTATTTCTTTCCTCTTTTCTTCCCTTTAGTCCTCCCTTTGTTCTTCACTTAACACATATGGGGAAACCATGTACCTCTCCCAGAGCCCCCAACCATCCCAGATGTCTCTCAGTTAGTACTGGGTTCCATAACAATCTTTTTTTTTTTTTAATTTTTTTTCACATCATGTTCTAAAAGGGCATATTGTACTACAATCCACATGTTCATTAAAAAGTAGGTATGGTGCCCATGCCTTTCATTTTAAGTCATTTTATTCTAATTGCAAATGAGCAAAACATATTCAGAAAAAAAAAAACCCACAAAAAAAAATCACAGAGCAATATGATAAAAATAATCACCTTTCAGAGAAAATCACTGTTAACAATTCAATGTCTTTTCAGTGCTTTTGCCATGACTATATGAATATATAGGAATACATGTGTATATATGTATATAAACACACTCTTTAGGGGTCACTTGACCAAAATTAAAAAAAGAGTGTCACATCCTAGTACTCTTTTGTGAATTGATTTTCACTTAGCAATTTTCCAGGATCAATATGCATTTTTATGGCAGAACTTTAATGGTCCTTTTAAATTTATTTTTTAAGAGGAAGGGAGCAGGTAGGAATGAAGGGAAGTAGGTTGGCAGGTAGCAAGAGAAGAGGAAAAAGCATTTTTATTTATTTAGTTGTTCATTTTGGTGGTTCCACCAGGTCCCAGGGTAAAAAACCTGGGCCCTTGGGATATATATGGACTACACCGCTGTAGCTACAGACTTAACACCTGAGCCACCAGGGCACACCAATAGTCCTTATATTTTTAAGAAAATAGATTAGGTAACAATTAAGGTCTTAAGGTCAAGTGAAGCTGGAAGCATTGGGATGGGGAATATCTTGTCTTCTGCTTGTTAATAACAAGCCTGAACCCCTGAGCAATAATCTGTCCTGGAGTCCAGGTGCACTTTCCAGAGTGGCCTGTGCTTAACATGTTCACTGTGGGTCCTTTGCATCTTTGGTTTCTTAATACCTGATTTATTACACTTATTATATTAAATATATGGTATATATTATAATTTATATTTATTATATTCTGAAGAACCTGGCCATTAGCCAATGGGATGCATTATCCTTAAAAACCAAAGGACAAACTATCAAATTTACCAAAGGCTCTTATTCATTAAATGATGCTGTTTTCCACAAAATATATCTGATCACATTGAATAACTCATTTCCTTTTGTCTGTTTCATACCTCAACCCTCCAGAATCTCCATTGTTGGTATTTTTTCCAAACCCCCAATTATGGAAATTTTCCAAGGCTTTCTCCTCTATTCTCTGTGTTTCTGCTTATAAAACTGACCTCTTGCTGTGGCTTAACCAATAAGTTCATAGACTAGATTATGAGAGTATACAAGGCATTGGGGTGAGAGTCGGCCCGCCCTCCAAGAGTATACAGTTTAGTGGGGAAATGCTAGCAGCACATTTATATTCACGGTAAATGAATCTTCCTGTTCTTTTATTTCTTGGTGATTGGGACATCTGTCCACTTCCAACTCCAGCACCTTATACACAGTTCTCCCTCTGCTATCACCAACCTCTTAATGCCCCAAGCCTACCAGTCACCAAGTTCATGGATTTTGCCTCTAAAGTATTTCTTGCACATATCCTTCCTCTCCATCCTAGCCACGAGTCTAATTCAGGACACATTCACCCATCTTCTGTACCTCCCAGCTGACATCCCTGTCACTGCAGCATCTGCCTCAAATGCCAGCTCCTCCGCTGAGAGGATCTACAGGAGAGTGTCCACAGTTTTTCACATCACAATCAAGGGCACCTATAATTGGACCTTGCCATCTCCAGCCTTAGCTCCTATTGCCTCCATTCCAGCAATGCCCTCTGACAAGGCTCCTCGACAGGCTGCTGCTCTCTCCTTGCTGCCTCCAGTCATTGTTTAACACCACCCCCTCCACCCAATAAATTGGTGTCTCTGTGTTTCTATGGCAACCTGCACCTTTCTCTGCCAGTGTTTAAGTGCCTGTGTCCGCAACTGGTCTGAGAGGTCCTTGAAGGCAAGGACCAAGTCTGTGCATTTGTATCGGGGTCCTCAGTGCCCAGCACATAGTAGGAATACTTGTGCCAGGTACTATTATAAGCACTTTTCACCCTCTACTCACTTAATCCTCTCAACTCTCCAATGAAGATGTAGATACAGTGTCTATTTCATAGTTGAGGACACAGATTAAATAGTTTGCCCAAGACAAAGAGAAACAGAATTTAGTTTAGAATTCAGGCAGTCTGAGTATGGCTTTTATCTTAATCACTCTCTTTGACCTCTCCATTTACATGTGTTTGTAGAGTAAATGCATGTCAATCCCTCTGCACTTCCCCATCTCAATGTATCCATAACCTAATGAAAAAGTATCTCCTCAGTTTCATTTGCCCACACCTACCCTCCACTGTGCCTCTGGGGTCTCAAAGAAACCTGGAGTCTGACTTTCCACTCTTCTCCTTAGAGCCATTCAAACTCTCCTCATGTCTAGTTTTGTTTGCTTTTCCTTGAAAACATCTATCAGATTTCCTCCTTCCTCCCTTTATAAATGCTATCATCTTGGTCTAGCCCTCATTCCTAGGATAGATGCCCACAGCAGTTTCCTAACTCCCTTCCCTGACATCACTACACCTCGCTCTGCTGGGGCCTGGGGTTTACATGCATGCATTTACTTAACCTCCCTTCCTTTCTTTTTTTTCCTTCCTTGCCTTCCCTCCCTCCCTCCCTTCCTTTTTTAGGAAGGAAGCAGGCAGGAATGAAAGCAGGTAGGCAGGCAGACAGGAAGACTAAGGAGGAAGAAGCATTTTTAAATTTAGTTACTTATTTTGATTGTTCCCCACCCCAGGTTATGAATCTGGGTCCTTAAGCTTTATATGGACTATGCTGCAGCTACAGACTTAAAGCCTGAGCCATCAGGGTGCAGCCATTTACTTAACTTTCACAATAACATTCACAATAAATATTATTTGTTTGACAGAGAAGGAATTGAATAATAGAACCCAGGTTCAAAACTACAATTGTGTGACTCAGAGGGTACTTTCACCTGCAAAAGAACTGGTGACATTAGGTAAGTCACTAAACCTCAGGAATCTCAGATTCCATGTTTGTAAAATGGGGATCATAACAGTAATTAGCTCATTGTGAGAGCAACTGAGATTAACACCTAACACAGTGCTTGACATACTAAGTGCACAATGATTTACCAGCAATTAAAGTCCACAAGCCCATAGCATGCTTAGCATATGAGCTGGCTACTTGTTCTGACAAAATGCTTCCTATAAGTGCACTGGAATCAACGCTGAGAGGAAGTTACCATATCTGAAATTTTTTCCCCTAAGGTGCTCTTTACTGGGAAACACTCTATGCTATATGAAAAAATCACCTTACATGGGCGCTTGTAGTATGTACAGTAAATGAAAATGCAGCCCTGCTGTGCAAAGAGTGCAGAATCTGTCCTGTCCAGGCTGGGTGACCACAGGACACTGCAAAATCTCTCTGAACTTTGCTCATCTACAAAATGGGATTAATACTACCGTCGCTCAAGAACATTGAGATAATGCATATACAGTCAATTAGCACATTGCCAGACACTTGGTAAGACCTACAGAAAGAATTTTTGCAACCTGTTCAGTCAGAAAATGTATGCTTTATTTTAAATTGAGGTCAAGATGTGTTCATAAATCGCATCATTAGCATCAAGCATTAAAAGTAGAGGCAAGGGGCTCCCTCTGGGCCTCGGGCCGCTGAAACACTGGCACGCGGACCATGTAAAGCCCAAGACCAGGCCTCGAGACCCGGGATGGGGTGAAAAATCCAAAATAAACAATTTAATAAGGATGCTTCCTCCCTCTCCTCCCTTCCTCCTAAAGGAAAAAAAAAAAAAAGGAAAGGTGAAGGATTGTACACCACAGCTTATCCTGAAAACCTGATTGAAAGTCTGGTTGCCTTCCAGCAGACAAGTTCAGGATGGGGAGGAGTTAGGGACGCCTAAGCCTCGAGGGCCACCAACTAGCGTCCAGACATACCCTTCCCCTCTGAGAACTGTGAAACCGCACCCCAGCCAAGTCCCGTTTGGGCCAGTGCGCTGAGGTACAACTTATTTTAGGTTCGAGGGGTCGCAGCTCTGTTGGTGGTGAGGACGACTCTGCTCCCAAAGCAAACCCACCTCCCGCCCAAAGCCTGAGAGAGCATGAGGGAGAAGATCCGCCCACTCCCCCTCGCCCCGCCTCCAGGCTTACATGACCCCGCCCACCAGAAGGTGGGAACTAGTGTCACGTGCCCGAGGATGCGGAAGTGCTGCTGTGGGCGGAGTTCGTGGTTGGCCGTGGCGGTCCTGCGGGGCGGGGTCAGGCCGGTCGGACACGCTGGGAGGAGGAGGCCGCCGCGGGGGCCGGCGCCAGAGTCGGGGTTCAGTTTGCTGGCGGACAGAGATCTGGGTTAGCTGCGGTTCAGTGCACCCCTTCCAGCACGCGCCTGCGGCTCTGGGAATCCCTGGTTGAGGCGCCGTCGGCTGCGGTGGGCGCAGGGAGGCCGACAGGCTGCGGGCCCCTGTGCGCGGAGCAGGAGGAAGCCGGGGGCCGGGACGCCATGTCCATGGAGGACCCCTTCTTTGTGGTGAAAGGGTGAGTGTCATCAGGGCCCCACTGCCGGAGGAGGAGGTGGTTGTGCTGCCTGCCGTCACCGCCTGGCTTTTCTCTTTAGGGGGAGGGGAGACTGGTTGAGGCCGGGGAGGGGGCGGGGGATCGGCTGAGCCTGGACGCGACCTAGCTAGCGTCCAAGGATACCCCCTCCCCACGCCCTGCTTGGACTGTGAAACCCGCGCCCCCAATCGAACCCCCGGGGAGAGGGTCCCGGTTGGAGCCCTGAGCTGCGGCATAACTTTATTTGGGGGTCGTGGGGTCGCAGCTAGTCAGGTGGGGCGGGCGACACCGGTCCGGACCGGGATTCTGGCGGAGACGGGCCCTGCTTGAAGAAGGGGGCGCAGCACCGGGACAGGAAAAGGGAAACGGCCCTCCTGAGCTTTGTGGTTGGCTTGCTGGGGTTGAGCTCCATTGTGCATTGAGTTTGCAGCTCACTCGGAGGCGTTGGAGCACGTTTGCGGGCGGGGACGCGGGGCTATGGACAACTCAATCTGGGGGAGTTTTTACTGAGCTATGTGGGGAGAGGATAGCAGCCATTGATCACCTCAGTAGTGATGTTTTGAGGGAAAACAATGAAATCAGCCAAACTAAACTTGCCTTAGCCTCTGTTAGCAATCGGGATTTCCCCCACCGCACTAAAGGAAGTGAGTACTTGCTTTTTAACTCTGATTTCATCCAGGCTTTTTGACAGGTTTCCCTTATTTCTTCTTTTTCTGCCTTTCGGACTTAGAAACGCCTTAACTTCCTTTTCCCTCTGAGCTGTCCTGACTCCATCTTTGATGGCTCGATTTTTTGGAAATTGAAACTTTAGTTGCACTTGTTATATCACCTTTGTCTCACTAAGCTAATGCAAGAAAGGTGAATTGTGATGTTTGAAATATCAAACAAAAATTTGAGACCACAAGGTTCCCAGATCATCAGTACTAATCATAAAGTGTTCCTTGCTTTCAACTCTTTGCTATCAGCTTGCTTTTGTAGCAGTGAAGACTGACCAGTTTCTGGGGTGCTGGGTTTTTAAAACGGTTCTTCTCAGAAATTTAAATGGTACTTTAGGAAAAATACTTTGTTTACTATGATACAGTAAAATATATTCATATACATAACATTTCCCTTAACATAGTAACTTGTTCTAAGCTTTTTCTTCACCTTACTTTAATTTAGATAGAAAAATGCTGAATTATAGATTTATTAGTATAGGTGGCTTTCTGCATGGAAAATGTTACTAGAAGGATTGTTACTAGAAATGTACTAAGAAAATGTGTTACTAGAAGGATTGATTTAGGGGTGGTTTTTCAAATGTTAAACCTGTATAGGTTTCCTTGAATGAAAGTTCTTAATGCTTAGGTTGCAAAGGTTATTGCTGGCTGTGGAGACCAGAGATAATCAGAAATGTTTTGCTTGTTTTTTAATGCAAGTTGAGAAAACCCTACATTGCTCTGATATTTTTTTCCTGATAGTACCCAATACATTCTACCTACCAGTGCTTGCTCACTGACTAGATATGACTGCTGTATTTGAACAGTGGCCTCAAGTTTTGGTTGCCTTTTATATCATTTTAGCTGCTGTTCTTACTGTGGCTGAAGGAAAGGAGACTCAATACTTTCTGCTCTGGAAATGAAAATTTAGCCACTCGGTGTCTTCAGAAGGTGTGAAAGCATATTTGGGGAGCCATGCACCTGAAAATCCATGACATTAAGAGCACCTAAATTGTGGCCCTTAGCCTAAGAGTGGAGAGTCAAATCTGAAAAACAACTCCCCCTAAAATTAAGTAGAAATGATGTAGAAATGACATGCGGTTAATCATTACTTCTATACTAGTGAAGACTATGGAAAAATTAAGTGCCCTAGTGGTTGGAGAAAGGCAGCTCAATAGGATAGTTATGGTTGGAAAAGCTTTAGTAGTAGGTCTTGAATTAAATTTTGAAGATGAATAGAATGTAGATCATTCATGCCTGTGTCTCATCTGGACTCTTATGAAAGAGTCTCTTAATTGGTCTTCCTGCTTCCATTCTCTTGGCTCTTTCATCTGCCCTTCCTTCTACTGGATCTGTGCTCTCCAGTGGAAACAATGTAAGCCATCTCTGCCATTTTACATTTCTTAGTAACCACATTAGAAAGTAAAAAGAAACAACTGAAATTGGTTTTAATGTTATATTTTTAACAGTACATTCAAAATGTTATTTCAGTCTGTGATTAATACAAAGGTTTTTAAGATGTTCTACTTTTCTATACTTAGTCTTCAAAATTCGGTGGTATTTTACGGCACACCTCAATTTGGATGCCACATTTTCATTAGAAATATTTGCTTTGTATTTAGAGTTCATTAAACTTACAGTTGAAAAGTAGATTCACATATCACATTGTTCTAAACATACTTACAATTTTTCAGGTAGCTGAATGACCAACAGTTTCAAGATTTAATTAAAATATGTAGTTCCTCAGTCACTCTAGCCTCATTTCAGATGTTCAGTAGTGATCTATGGCTTCCATATTGGACACACAGATATAGCTTTTCTAGAACCTAAGTAGGGATTCCCTACTTTTAGCAGCTGTCTGCTGTCTATAGAGTGAAGCCTACACCTTTCGTGACTTCTTTGGTCTAGCCTTTCTCTACCCTTGCTCACTGCCTGCCCTCAGCTCAGAGTTCCAGCAATGCCACACTCAGTGCAGTGACGGACTTCTCCTGCTCCCCATGCATCCACTCTCCTGTTTCACCTCTTGAAGGATTCGGTGTGCTCATCTCCACCGCCCCAGGAAGTACTGCTCTTGGCACCTGTAACACATCATTGCACCTCTGACTGTCTTTCATCAGTAAACTCTTTGTTTTTCCTGTATTTCCAGCCTAGCATCTTGAATAGATCTCCTAAACGTTGAATGGATACTCTTTAGGAGGAAGGGGGTTGGTGGCTCATGGGTGAGAACACCACCCACAAAGGTGGGTGTTTTGTGTTTAGAAATCAAGGAGAGCAGCCCAGGTGCTGTAGGAAGTTTATTTGAGGAAGTAGTTATAATGATAACAGCCACCATGTAAAGGCTGCAACTCCAATGCTGGATGCTCTGTGCTAAGCAAGCACCCTGTATGAATTCACTTTGTAACAGCAGCTCTATGCTGTGGGTTCTAGCCACTTTTTAGAGTTGAGGAGTGAAGGTTGATCGGAGGGATTAAGTTGCTTACCTAGGGTCACACACTTAGTGGTGAATCCAGGATTCAATTTTGAACAGCCTAATTCTACTCATACTATTGATGCTTCATAGCACAGATAAAACAGGGTTAAGGAGCATCTCATCTTGGCGCCATCAGCGATTTCTAAAGCAGGGAAATGACTTGGAGTCGGGGTTTTAGGAATATTGATTTGGTGGCAGTGTGGGATGCATCCGTGTGAGGAAAGATTAAAGAGGAGACCTGTTAGAAATCTCTTTTAATATAGAGCTGCAATGATTAGTGCCTGAGTGTTTGAGGCTTGTTTTGTGAGGTAAGATACTGTCCGTGTCTTGTTCAGAGCAGAATCCCAGCACACAGAAGATACCAGCCCATGTGGGCAGCTGGGCTCTTAGGGCACACAGTGGTGCTCACACTGCCAGAACTCCGTCCCCGAAGCCCCTGGCTCTACTGAATCCCCTGTGGTCTGCCTCTAGCCTCTCCCCTCACCCTCAGGTTGTCGTCTCTCAAACTGGAGTCCATCATGTGTGTTCTCACTGGGCATCTGCCTTGTGTCAGTATTCCCTGTGAATTGCCCCACCCCGGGTCACTTTGTTTTCTGCTGATGCGTCCATATTCCCTATGGGGGGTGGACAGCTTCCACTTCTCTCCTCCTTCCCTGCCCTACAGATGCTGCCTCATCCTTCCTCCTCTTAGCCCTCTTCTTTCCTGACTCTCCTTTAGTCCCATGTCCACTTGGATACCTCTGGAATCTTCTCTTCTCCTGTCATCACATCCTCCTCTCACCTGGACTCCAGTAAGCTGCCTCTTCAAACCTGCTTGCTGCCAGTCTTGTCACATTGCTACCCATGTGACCACAGAAACATGGTCAGGTTGTTTCTCCCTACAGAACTCTTCATGCTAGTGTTTCTGTGTGCCCGGAGCCGAGGATACAGTGATGAACCAGTACCATCTACCCCTAATGGGGACACACTAGGAACAGCCAGTAAGCAAAAGCACAAAAATACAGCATGTCAGGTGCCACATGTTCTATAAGAGGAAAGCTGGGGAAAGGAAGGAAATGAGTTCTGGGTGTGATTTTCCTTTTCATGTGACTTCAGGAGGCAGTGAGATTTGCTGGACTTTGAGGCTCATGTCTGTCAAGTGTGACTTTTGATAAGTTCATTATCCTCTCTGAACCTGTTCTTTACATGCAAAATCGGCTTAACAGTGCTGACTTTATCAGACATGGGATAAAGCGAATTGATATATGTAAGTTTCCTAGCAGTTTGGAGGTTATATTGAGGGCTCAGTAAGCATTCTCATTAAATGCCTGTTTACATGGTCCCATCATAATGGACTGCCATTTCTCAGAGGCCCATGTCTTACTATTTTGTGAATAACATGTAAAATTTTAAGCTAATAAACGCTTATTTTAGGAAATAAAGAAAATATAAAGAATAACAATTTAGTGAAATACCACCATTCAGAAATAATCAGTTAACATTTTGGTTTCTTTTGGACCTTTATTTCTATTAATAGTTTTATGAAATACTAGCATCAGTTTTTGATCTCATATCTTATATTAGACTTTGTACTAAACACTTAACAAAGTTTGTCTAGAATCAGTTTGTCAAGTGAAGAAAATGAAACTTAGATAAAACAACTTCTTCAAGTTCATAAGTTTGTAAGTAGAAAGGCCAGTATATATGTTTATGTGTGTGTGTATTATTATTTTAGAAAAGAATTCATACTCTTATAATCCTTTCATCCATATTTCCTTATAGTCTTAAAATGTTTTTGGTATGGAGGATTTTCAGTGATTGCATTGTATTTTGTCATATAAATGTAATGTAATTTATCACCTGGGATGACATGCATGATGTTTCTGATTTTTCACTATTCAATTAACATTGTGGTACCTTCTTTTCTTAGTTCTGTATTTTGCTTCTGAGTATTTTCACAGCCCAAATTCCTGTGGCAGAATTGCATTGGCAGAGGGCATGCCCATTTTCAAAGCTTCTGATGCATTTCACCAAGTGACCTCCAGAGTACACCCCCATCTCTGCTCCCCTCCTCAGATGTTTGAGGGACCCATTCTCCTTGATCTCTTGCCAATACTGGGGTTCTCATTTTAAGAAATCTTTGCTAGGTGAAAAATACCATATTTGAATAACATTCTCATCTTTGTGAACCCATTTTGGGTGTTTGGTTCTTAAGTTTTCTTCTCTCTCCTGCTTGTAAGCTTTTTAATTTGCAACTTACAATCAAACAGGCCACAGGAAATTGAGCACGTTGGAATATGAGACTATATTGCTATCAAGTGAGCCTCTCCTGTAGGTAGAAGGCGTGGTTGTTGTGGCTGTCACATATTTTGTTGGTTTGGAGGCTCTGTGTGCCTGAACAACGATGATTTTAGCTCCAGGTTCTTGATTTTGGATCAGTGTGGAAATAATGGCAGAAATAAACAGACGAATAGCTGTTATAGTTAGGTTGCATTATTTTCTAACTGTCTTTTGTCTGTGTATCCAGCCTTTAAACACTATATTATGAGCTCCTTGAAGGCATGTATCATGCATTTTGTTCATAGTGTTGAGAAAATGTCTTGGTATAATCACTGTGGAAAAAATTCACCCTTATTTGTAATTTTCATCCAGTAAAGCGGAATATAAGTCCAATTTCATTTTCTATTTTTTAACAATCAGATGTTTCATTGTAAAAACAACTTTGCAAACATTTGTTAGAAATTTATTGAATGTCTGATACAGTATTTAGCTATGGAAATTATAGTTGAGCTTGCAAGACTAGGTGAAAAACAGTGTTGTAAAATTTCATTGTAGAGATGAGATGCTCTGGAGACTGAAAAAAGGAAAGAGCCACAATGGGTGTGTTGGTCAAGGACATGGAGTGAAGTAAGAAGAGTCTCAGTCTGGGCCTTATAGGAAATGTCTGCTTTTCATTTGCAGAGGTCTAAGGATCTGCCTGCCTGGGAAAGGAAGGAGCAAAAGTCTAGAGGCAGGAAGGAGAAAGAGGAGGATGGAAAGTCTTGCCAACTGAAACAGTTTGTTATAGTGAGAAATCAGGTTGGCTATTACAGTCGGCCAGTTTGAAGGAGGAAGCCACGTGGGTGGTGTGGAATACCCAGCTGAGGAGTCTAAATTTAATCTGTTTCCTATTGTAAATTCTTAATCGGGAGGCAGTTTTAACCAGCAGTTACTCTTCACTTGCCTATGGTCAAGTGACTTTTAAGGACACAACCCAGGTCTTCTGATTCTACAGAGAAAATGGATGTGTCAGGAGGCGTAGCAAAGGTGGGGTTGAATAGGTCTTGGTTGTGGATGGCGGCTCATACTTAGTGTCAGGATGAGGCAAGCAGCCAGGATGTCTGAGTTCCACTTCAGGTATTTGTTCAATGAGTGCAGACTAATTGTCCTGAAGGTTCCCTCCAGATCTGAAATACAGTGATAGGACTTGAATAGAGGTTGTATACGATGAGAAGTAAGAGGAAGAGTCCAGATGATGCTTGTCTGGACAAGTTTCAAATCTTGGAAAAAAGTGGCACTATTGACTAAAATGGGGAAATCAGAGAAGGAAGCAGTTTTATCTCTTTGTTTGAAAACATGCTTTTTTTGTAGGGTAAGATATATGGTTAGTTTGGTTTTAGGCTGGGAATTAATCCTGGGTGAATGGGTAAGAGTTGGAAATGCAGTTGGGGGTGGGGTCAACACCTTAATGGGTTGTTTTGAAGCTGTAGATGTCGAGCACCTTGAAGCTGTAAAAAGAGTGCTGGGAAGCATGGGACCAAGGGGAGAAAGAGGAGAGAGAAATAGGTAGAAAACTGAAAGAGCACAATATCACAAACACAAAGAAAGTGAGTCTCTCAAGAAAATAGGTGTCATAGGCTGTCATGTCAAGTACACTGAAAATAGGGACAACTTCAAGGTACTCATGACTTTTCTGTCATAAGTATCACAGGTGTCAGTATACAGTTCCAGGGGAGTTGTGGACACAGCTCGGAAGATTGGGGTCAAAATCACATGTAACTGTAGGTGACTGAGTAGAGACTTTTCACAAGAGTAATTGCAAAAGCTATCACAGTAAAATTAAATTTAGAAAGGCTGTAAGGTCAGGTAAGGGTTGTGTATGTGTGTGTTTGTTTCCCTTTAAATACAAAAGACATGACTGGAAGTCAGGCTGTGAAATGAGCACCTCCCTCACTAGCCCAAAGGGGTCAAGGTTGATGGAATATGGGGCAGATGAGTGATGGGGATGTAGAGGCTTCCTATTAGAATGGGAACTGCCTTAACTCTCCTCTCTCGGTATTTTAATAAAACAGGACCTCTGTAAAGAGACGTACAGAAACTGGGATGCCCTGATATGGGTGTTTTGGTGGATTGTATTTTCCAAAGATGGCTGCCCTGATATGTATCCCGTCCTCCCATTTGCTTTCCTTAAATTGGGAAGCTGGCATTCTTCTATCAAACTGGGATTCTTGTTCCTTTCCCTTGAACCGGGGCCGGTCTTTATAACTGCCTCAACAGACAGAATGAGGAGGAAAGGACATTGTTTGACCCCCCGAAGCTTAAGTTCTAGAAGATAACCACCACAGCTCCCAACTGTATCTTTTTGTCTTGGGACACAATCTTAGGGTGCCCTGAGCTAACAGGTAAGAAGTCCAGCTCCCTGAAGCCTCCCCCTAAAGGCAGTCTTGTGTAAAGATAGGGATGCTCCTAGGTAAGAAGTCCAGCTCCCTGAAGACTCCCCCTAAAGGCAGTCTTGTGTAGAGATAGGGGTGCTCCTAGGGGCCCCCTTGCAGCCCCAGACAGTTGAAGAGCAAAGACAAACCATCCCTTCTTGTGTCCCCCGGGAATTCCTGACTCACAGAACCTGTGAACATAATAGATGGTAGTTTTACACAGGAGGCGTTAGGGTAATTGTTAAGTGGCCAGTTAAGAGTGTCAGCATGCCAAAGAAGAAAGACGAAATCAGAAGGGTGATTGGGACTGTGTCTGCAATTATTCTTCAGGTTATGGGCACAACTTAATGACATTCTGGGAAACAAGAGCTCACTAACACTGAGATCTTCTCCCAGTTTACTGACAAACTTGGTTAGATCCACATGGGAAAACTGATTTTATGGACATCCAGATATATAGTGCCCACAGCCCACAGATTGGTGGGCATAGTGAGCCCTTGACCATGGTGGAACAGACTGAAATGTTGGCTTGGGAGAGGCTCAACTAGCAATGACAAGAAATTAGGCTTCAAACAAAAAGCTAGATTTGTCTTCCAGTGTCAACTTCTTAATTATAATGGAAGAACCTGATTTTGAAAGCTTGGGTGACTTTATTTTGGCTGAAAGGGAACATTCTTCAAAGATGTGCACCACGGTTTGTTTTGACGCTTGCTCACTGGAAAGCACTATGCATTACACGTTGTCTTTGGGCCGCGGGTGGGTTGCAGTGCAGGTCCTGCGTTCTGACGCCGCAGGGCCTTCAATCCATGAGGACATGATGACTCCCATGATTTAGAGGGACCACTTGATAGACAACGATGGGGAAGAACCTTGACCTAGTGTTTCCAGTGCTGCAATTCTTACTGCCCATGAAACGTGTAAGGCAGAACTTTAGAAGCTTGTATAACCAGTGCAGGAGCAGAAATTGCTTGCCAGTTCTAGAGATGGTCATCTCTCTCTCCTTCAAGGAATCCAGAAGACTTTTCTGGATCAGGAGCTAACCCTCTAATTCCTAGAAATTAGCACACCTTTTGTGAAATGGTGCCAGACATAATTCCCAAAATTGTGGGTGAGACAATTACTATTTACAGCAGTTTGCTAAGCTGAAGAGCTCCAAAAATTCAAGTTCTGTGGGGCCCCTCCTGGGAAGTTATGAGTGTCAGACTTTAATCATTACAAAGTTGGAAGAAAAATCTGAAAATAGCTAACCTAGACTCTGCAGGAAAGAGAGGCAGTAGCTTGTGAGAGTATGAGTGTGTGTGTGTGTGTGTGTGTGTGTGTGTGTGTGTGTGTGTGTGTGTACGTGCGTGCGGGTGTGTAACAACTCCCTTGCCTTTCCTGAAAAGATGGCATGAAGATGACTAGTCAGGCTCTTCTTTCTCCTGTTAAATTCCCACAGATATCATACAGATGACATAATTGGACACTTCTCTGTTCTATTAATTGATTTACTTGGAATGCCAAGTACTCCTAAATATTTAGTTCTAGATGTTTACAAATGGCTCTAAATTGAGCAGGTTGTCTACGTAGAAGTAGTTAGACTCACACATTGTTAGGTGTATTTTGTAGCTCTTGAAATGATTCAGAAATCAAAGTTCTTCAGGAAATTCTGGTTGCCTTTAATATTTGACTTAAACATGGGACTTGTTTCTGACACATTGTTTTCTTAGTAATAATTCCTTCCCCAGGCTAATGCTAAGCCAAAATTATTTTGGAAGAAGAAAACTTGGGAGAAGTTTCATGCTTTGAGGCACCCCTTGAGCAACTAGGGTGAAAGGATTCTTTGATACACTGCAGGGTCTGTTTTTTCTTTCAGGATGAACCATCTCAGACAAGTTCCACTTTTGTGAGCCCTTAAGACTTTTGTCTTAGAAACAAAGTGGTGACTGCTTTGCGTTTCATTTGTATGTGCTACAAAATGAAAACTGAAAATGAATCCTCTTTTAAAAACAAGAGACTGAATGTGAACTGAGCCGAGTCACTGGCCAGGCCTGTGGGATGTTGAATGTTATCCTGGGATTGCTTTGTAGCATTTTTCTGATTCCTATCATCTTTCATTTCTTTGTCAGGACATGTGTAAGCTGGCTTCAGGACTCTGAATTTACTCAGTGCTTCTAGAATCCATTCCTCCCTCTCTAATCTGAGAATCAGGGCCTGAAGAGTTGTAGTTCTCAAAGTGTGATCCTTATCAAGATCCCGTCATAGAAGAGTCCCTCAACTTAAAAGACTTTTCATAATAACACTTAGGTGTTTGCTTTTTTCATGTGCTGACCTTTACACGTGAGGTAAAACTGTGGTGGGTGCCCTACGGTGACAGCCAACCTCAAGGCTGCAGCCTGAGCACGCACTAGTGGTCATTGTGTTCCTCACTCACAGGCAAAAATTATCTTCCCTTAGAGTGTCTTCCTGAAGCAGTAACCATTATTGTACTGAATCTTTTCTTTTTTTAAGAAACATTTATTTTATTTAGTTCATCTTGGTTCTTTCCCCAGCCCCAGTTTCAAGCCATATACATCCTTGGGATGTATATGGACTATGTCCCATGGCCTTATCTGTTAGGCCACCAGAGCGTGCTAATCTTACCAAATCTTCAGTTCACCTTTGTTCAGTTTTTTAAACCTATAGTAAAATTTACCCTTTTTAGTTACAGTTTTACGAAATACGACAAATGCAGTTTGAGTAACCACCACCTCCACAAAGAAGATACAGGACCCATCACCCCTCTAAGCTTCTCTGTGTCCCTTCTGGTCCCTCCCCCTAGGTCCAGAACTTGAAATATTCTGCTCAGTTTTCTTTCCTGCAGTTTTGTCTTTTTCAATTTATATGATTGGAATCATATCATATGTAGCTTTCTGAGTCTAACTTATTTTACTCAGCATAATGCATTTGAGATACACCCATACAGTTGCATATATCAGTAATTCTTTTTCATTGCATTCCATTTACACATGTGCCATAGTTTGTCTCTTCATTTGCTGAAGGATCTTTGGGTTTTTTTCAGTTTGGCGCTATAAAGACCGAAACTACTATAAGAATTTGCAGGTTGTTGTGTGAATGTTTTTATGTCACCTGGAAGTAGGTTGTTATATGGTAAGTGTACATTTACCTTTAAGAAAAAGCCTGTTTCCAACTAGCTTTTCCATTTTGCATTCCCCCCAGGAATGCATGAGCATCTCAGTTACTCCCCCAGCTGGTCAGCACCTGGCATTGTCAGTTTATTTTTACACTATTCTGAGTATGTAGTGGCATCTCATTGTGGGTTTAACCTGCATCTTCCTAATGACTAATGATAGCATCTTTTCATGTGCTTAGTTACCTGTGTGTCTTTTTTGGTGAAGTGACTCTTCAGAGCTTTTGCCCATTTGTTAGTTGGGTTTGTTTTCCTGTTAAGTTGTAGATACTCTAGATACAAGTCATTACTCTGATAACATAATCTCACAAATGTTTTCTCCCTGCCTTGGTACACTTTTTAATATTGTGTATCATATTGTGAAATGAGAAGCCTGTCTCCAGGAAAAGCATGTCGGTGATTGAGTTACAAGCTAAAAATAGCTTGTCTTTTCTCCATATTTTTACTTGAATATTTGAAACTTATATATGTTCTTACATCTCAAAACTATCTAAAAGAGATATTTTCTCACAGTAAATGAGATGAACCTGTCACTTCATGAAAACAACTGACAGATTTTTTTACTGATGATAAAATTAGAGCCGTTAAAAAAATAGAATTTTGGACAGCTTGTATCACCTACTAATACTTTATTTTTTTCTGATGAGATTGGTGGTGATGTTATTATGTACTTTTGGATATTGTGTAATGAAACGAGTTAGCATTTGGAAGATCTTATTATTTAGTAAACTGAAACTCCCCAAATGACCAGTATATATGATATTATAAAATCATACATGAGCAAAAAAAGCCACTCAAAATACAAGATAGAGGAATAGCTTGTAATGTATGAGAGTTCGAAAAGTATTTGACTCAGTTTCAGATTCCACATTGAAACTGACCTTTAAAAAACTGTGACTTGTCCAGTTTTGGTATAGTATTAAAAAAAGAATAACTGTTATTTAAAAAGACTTAATATACTGCTCCCTTTTCCAATTATAGATCTGTGAGGCTGTATTTCATCATATACTTCAACCAAAATGTCTGTCCACAGACTGGATGTAGAAACAGATATGGGAACCTAGCTGTCTTGTTAAACCAAATATTCAAGAGATTTGCAACTTTTTATTTTTTTAAGGAAAGGTGCAGTCAAGGAATGAAGATGAGCAGAGACAGGAAAAAAGGAGGAAGAAACACTTTTAATTTAGTTGTTCATTTTGGTTATTCCTCCTGACCCCAGGAAGCAAACCCAGGTCCTTTGAGATGTGTGTGGACTATGTTCCACCAGAGGTGGCGGACTTAACCACAACTCCAAGGCCCTACAAAAATGTTAAACAGTGCCACTCACCTCGTTTTAGAAGTTATTCTTTACTAAAACATTTTGTTAGCATTCATTTATTGTTATTTTAAATATTCATTGATGAGTATTTTGAAATGTCAGCATTTCTAATATGGTAATATTTCTAAAATGGCAGTGGAGGCAGCCCACATCATTCTAGGTCCTTTGTAGTTGTCAGTAGTTTTGAAGAGCGTAAAAGACCCAGAGACCAAAAAAGTGGATGGATTGCTACTTGAGAGAATTGAGTTCCAGCACCACAGCTGTGTGGGGTGAGACACAGTATGCCTCCACCTGAGGCTGCTTAGGCTGCCAGTTCCCAGCATGTGTATTTACAGAACTGATAGCTCTTACACTCTTTAAAACAAAATGTTCTGATAGCTAAAACTCTCTAGCTCTGTCTTCTATTATCATAGATGATATTAGCACTTAAAAATAAATCAAGCGCCTCATACATGGGAAGATGTGTCCCTGTTTCTCAGCCAAATCAGCCAGGAACCTCAAATAGGGAAGATAGTGAATTTACATCTCACCTACTTAGGTCTTTCCCATTGTCACAAATAGTTTCTCATTAGCATCACAAGTCTGAAGACTGGCAGAAGAAGACTTGCCTCACCCATAAAGTGGGTATGAACATTACCTTGGCAGATTCATTGTTGGCCTTAGAGCTCAGGGATTTATTCAGTCTGACCCCTATAGCTATATTCTGTGTTTGAGTCGCAGCCTTTTAGCTCTCATCTGTATTCACAGACAGATATTACGCACTCTCTTCATTTGTTAGTGCTTTCTCTCCTGGTATTGGAAATGTCACAGGAAGAGGGTGCATGCATATTGCGTCTCAAAGTCATAGACAATAAACACCTCCATCGAACACACAGCCTTGGCTACGAAATCTTAGGTGGAAAAAAATAGATCTTAGTTTAAGAGCATGAGGTTATATAAAATCTTAGGACACTGAGACCATGTGGATACGAATGACTCCATTTTGAGTTCTATCTGTTGTAGTGTTTGATTATAGCATTTAAATGATAGATACTGGTCCAGTGGCAGGGGGAAAACCTTTTTTAAACAGAAGTATATGGAATGTTATTGGCTTTTTAGTTAATTTGTAGGAGTGCTTCTTAGACTACTTCAGAGAAAAAAAAATTTTGTCCTTCTCGAACTTGCTATTTATTATTTCTACCTAAATGGTGAAATACTTCAGAGAAAAAAAAATTTTGTCCTTCTCGAACTTGCTATTTATTATTTCTACCTAAATGGTGACTATTTTTCCCCCGAACGTCAGCTGAGAACATAATACTCGAACTGTTGCTTTAAAGTTTTGAGCTCTGGCATAGCCTGGGGAACAGCGGTTAGGTCAGTCACCTCCAAAGGAGCAAGCCACATATCCCTGGGTTCAAGTCCCGGGCCCAGAGGGAAACAACCAGTGTGAACAACTAAATAAAATAAAAATAAAGATGCTTCCTCTTCCCCTCTTTTCCTGCCTGTCTGCTTACTCGCCTTCATTCCTGCCTACACCTTTCCTTTAAAAAACAAAACGAAACAAAAACCGCTTTGGGGAATGGTGGTTGCTGAGAATGGTGTGTGATCGTCAGTGTTAACTTAAGTCATGCAGTACCTGGTTTGTGGAGTATGTTGTCTATAATTCCTCTCCTTTCCTTCACCTTGACCACAGAGAGGTGCAGAAAGCAGTCAACACTGCCCAGGGATTGTTCCAGCGATGGACAGAGCTCCTCCATGACCCCTCTGCAGCAACTCGGGAAGAAATTGACTGGACCACTAACGAACTGAGGAACAACCTCCGGAGCATCGAGTGGGACCTAGAGGACCTTGATGAAACCATCAATATCCTTTCCGTGCTGCCTGCCGTTTGGACCATTTGTTCGCAGACCAGGGAGCAGGTCTTTATCCAGATGTCTCAAGGACTCAGATTGTAGATTGGACATCTGTTCTTTTCCATCGATGTCACACTTATTTGTGCCATGGCATACATGCCTCGTCAACTAACGCAGAATAGCCAGATTCTTCTGTGGTGCTTGAGAAATCCGCAGTGTGCAGGTTGCAGAGGTACTGGTTGTGAGCTCAGCCCATGGAGTCAGACTGCTGGGGGTCAGATCCTTGCTCCCCCAGTTACTGTTTGATTTTGGGCTCTTTGCTCTGTGCTTCAGTTTCCCCACCAGCAGAAAGTCAGGGTAGAACCGAGTTAATTGGGTTGTTGACAGTTAAACAGAAGTTTGGTACCTGACACACAGTGAGCTTCTATAAAAGTTAGCAGTCATACCCATATATATGCACAGAGGTATGTACAAACCAGTGGTATGTGTTGTGAATTAGGGAGCTAAAGATCGTTTAGTGGACTGTCTCTTTCTTGTTCAAGGAGTGATGTTATAGTGTCAGTGTCCATTGGAGAAGCATCTTGGACATGAAACTGAAGTCAGCAGAAGCAGATCTTGTATGCTAAGTCATACTATTTATTTAAAGTCCACTGATCTGACTGACGGACCAGAAAATTATAATAATCTTTGTGTACAGGACATCAGGTGATGATACAATCATTCCTTTTTGGCTTTTATGTGCAGTAGTGTTGACTTATATGGCCTTTTCTCAACTGGAAATCCCATTTAGCCAGAACTTGAGGTGGAAGCTATGCCAATTGCATGTTCTAGGTTCTGTTGTACTTTCTCTACATGTAAGCACACATCAGGGAAGCAGGCTTTTGTCAGGACTACTACATAGTCAGCGCAGATTTGTCTGCAGTTGATGAGTGCAGTGCTTCATTTCTGTTCACCAGATTACCTGAGTACCTTTTAAAGGATTAAAAGACAAGACTATTCTCTAAAATTCGTGGAACAAAATATGTGAGGTTGGCAGCACAGTTTTAGGGACATACTTCTTCCCTTGAGATGAGAGAAGAGAAGAAGATTGGGGGTGGAGTTGGAGAGAAACTGTAAGCTAAAAAGGATAAATGCTGTAGTAGATATTCATCATTCAGCAAATATTTATTTGTTAGTTACTGAGATGAGATTGATAAGCAAAACTATGTGCCAACCCTCCTGTAATTTATGGCAGGGGAGAGGGAGGGAGATAGATGTTAATCAAATAATAACAGACAGAAAAGTACAGAGAGCCCTTCAAGTGTTTGACATGGGTGGTGGAACTAGACCAGGGTTGGCGAGGCAGTCAGGAAGCTTCCCTGAAGAAACCTCCATCTCTACATTAAGAACCGGGTGCTCATGCTCCTTGGCATAAGTGGAAGTAGTTGGGAATGGCAAATGAAAAAGGCTTGTAAATGCTGTCATGGAAAAGGTGATCTGGAATAAAAAGAGAATAGATACTAAGTGCTGACTGGCATCTGGATAATGTTCCTGCAGTCAGACAGCCTTGGATTTATAGCAAATCCCATCGGCAGGAGCTGTTTCCTAACCTGGCGGTCCTCTCAGGGTCCTCATATTAGCTGTTAGTAGAGGAAGATTGAGAATGATTAGTTTCAGGTTGACACTATGTTTCCAGAAAGTTTGAGTCAGATTTTAATGATTGCATGAGAGAAATCCTGTGGTTTAACTTGATGTTGCTTTTAAGCTTTTGATGATACTACTTTACCTTGACTTTTTGACCTACGCATAGTTGAAGCAAATCCTAGAAAATTCAACCTTGATGCAACCGAATTGAGTATAAGAAAAGCCTTCATCACAAGTACTCGACAAGTTGTCAGGGTAAGAAATAGGATCTTACTGTGTTATTTGTGTAAGAAATTACCAAATTTCTTAGAACTCTTTCCCTTCATTATAAATTAATAGGTCAGCTCTCCAATCACTTTTTAGTATGAATTAAATACCCGTTTCCTACATAAAGTTTCTCTGGTTAGAAAAAAAAAGAAATCTGATTTTAGTATTGTTATTCTCCTCTCTTAGAGCAAAAATGAAACAGTTGTAGACTGCTGACTTGGAGAAAGTTATTTTAATATCATCCTACTTGTCCATACTTCTTGTTTTTCAAACCAATTATCTTTTTCTTCTTTCTTAGTATACTCTTTCTGGACAAAAGAAAGACTACTGTGGAAACCATTTGGTTCCTTGATTGATTGGTAACCACTTTGCATTGTTGAGTGACTTACTGCATTTGGATGGCGGCCTCTTCCACCATCTGAATTGCTTCTGGAACTCTTGCAACCCATGTTACTGATATTTCCACATACAACTGTTTGACAACCCTTTGGGAGTTATCCAGAGTAAGAAGCATCTATCAGAGTGTAAAAAGTCAATCTCAATGAGCAAGCCTTTAGTTTCAAATTATTTGGATAATACTATCATTAAAAAAAAAAAGAAAAAGCCAAGGGAAAAACATCTAAGTAAAATTTTATATCATTAATGTATGTTTTGTATTTTGAGACTCTGTAGCTGAGCCATTTGATTTGCATAACTAGATCTAAGAGAACCAGCTGTCGTTAACATATGTACTAGAAAGCAGCTTCCTTGAATAAGACGACTTGGGATCATACCAGTGCTAACATATGGCTTTTTCAGAGTCATCTTAGGCAGGAACCTTGGCATTTGTTTGCCAAAGACTTTATGTCATGTGATTTCCTTTTGAAATTATTTCAAATGGTAGATTAACACTGAACTTCAAATATTCTTATTCCCTGTTTTGTTCACTAATTGCCTTTCTATAGATCTAAATTGTTTATAAATAAACTCGTATTTTAATACAACTGTTACTTTTTGGACCTCAGGTGCCCCATCTCAGCAGTGAGCAATTAAATTAGACATTTGTAATTTCTAGCCAGTTCAAAATGCTGTTCTGATAAGGAAGCCCTGTTGTCAGGTGATATATTTTGGGGGCCAAGGTAAATAATTTCCCAATTATTTATTTATAAATGTATTTCCCTTCTTTGGTAATAGATTTGCTAAAGGTTGTTGGTATTGAATGTTAGTATTTAAATGATGCTTTGAAGTGCAGTGTATGTTCTTGACCTTAGTCATTATACTTGTTATTTCTACAAGGTAGTACTTGTAAATATTGTGAAATGAAATTTAGAGGTCAATGTATTGAAAGCTGGTTGTTGGGATAATTGGGAAGTAGAATCCAAAAGTTCATTTTCGAATACCTGAACAACTTGAAAGTCCAGTATTTGAAAGAAGTATTCTAAATTAAGTATGTACTTCAAAATGTCGCACTCCTTTTAAGATTGAACTCTGACTAAACCACACCCAGCTATATGACCCAATTTTATGTTTTAGGATTGTTAATCCTTTCATTTGTGACTGTTTGCCAGTGGTGGGCTAACAGCATCTAACTGGATTTTCACTTGCTGATGCAGTCAGTTCCAATGAAGTCCTGGAGAAGAGAGGGAGTGGTGCTTGAACTAGAAAAACACCTTGTGTTGCTTAAATATCACTGCATTCAGCTAAACAGTACTTACTTGGGGAGAGCTTGGACTTCTGGGTGGAGTTGATGAAGAAGGGGGTCAGCGTGCTAGTGGATTAGGGAAATGAGATGTAAAGCCAAGACCAGATGATGCATTTGTGTGTCCCAAGTTCATGTTGCTGCTCTGGTGCCGTTGGTAGGTTTTCATGTAATATTCTTCTAAAAGAATGCATCTGACCTACAGTGTATGCTTACCACTTTCTCCTTGTGCGTGGACACTATTTTTTGGTTCCATCTAAGAAATATATTTTTCTCCTGAGTTTCTTCTCCATTAATGTCTATTGGTTTTGTATTTACTGTCTACCTTGTTTAAAGAGTCTCGTGCATATTTTTCCAACCATCTTTTAGCTTCAATTTCTATGTAGTTTTGCTGGCAACTTTTATGAAAAAAGAAAAATATCTAAAGAACCTTGATCCTTTCGAAGTAATTATTTTTACATTTGTGGAGTCACCTCTACGTGAGAATTTCTCATGTGAGGTTTTGTGGTAGGGGAATATGTTCCTTAAGTGACAGAGTTCACTTCAGCAGTGGAAGGTTTGCAGTGTGTGGCAGAAGAACATTGAGGGAGGGGACAGGAAACCTGAGTTTCAGGTTCTGCGACCTAAATAAAGGTGCATTGTGACCAGTCACATAGCCTATCCATCGCACATTTTCTTCATTGAATAAATAATTTCACTAACGTTTTCTGACTCTAACTTTTTAAAGACCATCAGGTTTATAGCCCCCTGCCCCAAATCCAACCCAAGAATTGTTTATAATTAGTTATAACTTGAGAGAGATGACTGGGTTAATCAGAAAGGACCAGCGGTCCAGAGTAGGCCCAGGTGGTGTTGGGATGTGTGATTGCTGAGGGGCAGCTCTGGGATTCGTGGGGTCTCAGTCTCTCTGCCTGCAAGGGGGCAGAGATAACCCAGACGTTTGCTGTTCTCTTGGCAGCTGAACCCTATTTTATTGGTGCTAACTGCTTCTTGGTTGCTGGCTTTAAACTTCATGTATTAGTAGCTATTTTTCTGGCATAATTTGTAACAGGTTGTTATAAAATGCTTGAGACTGATCAGTGACAGCTTAAAATTCCAAATCCTAATAAGGTGATCTGTTATATGTTATCTGGTGACTCTTAAAAATAGAAAAAAAAAAGCCATCCTAGACATGAATGCCTGCTGCCGTGACTATTAATAGGATTTGTGCACAACTGTTGAAGAACTTATTGACCAGCATGGCCCTTACCGCTCTCATGAGTGTGCACACGTGTGCTGCACACACATCCGTACACACACCCCTGTGGATTTTTTATTAAGCAGAAAACTAAACCTAGAACTCTAAGATATATTTCATTAAAGTAATGTATGTTCATTAAAAAAAACTTAGGAGCACATCCTGGTTTTGTAGAAGTTTGGCACAGTTTACATAGATCCCAGGGTCCCTGGTTCAAGACCTGGGGCTGGGGAGAACAACCAGTGTGAAAAGCTAAGTAAAGTAAATAAAGTGCCTCTTCCTTCTCTGTCTTCCTGCCTGCCACTGCTCTCCTTCATTCCTGCCTGCACCTTTCCTTAAACGATAAAAAATTAGAAATACTACAAAAGGAAAAAGAAAAAGAAACTTAAACTCAGCGATGTACAAATTCAAGCACTGTTGTATTTTCTTGGTCATTTTTCATATTAAGACAGTTGTATTTTTATTTTGATCATACTCTTATGTAATCATAGACACTTCTGTATTTTTTAAATTAAAAATACCCCATCTTGCTATTTTTAAAATGAAATATTTTTATGTATAAGGTGAAAATGCCCTTCCACTCTGTAATTCCACTCTAGAAATAACCACTGTCTAGTTTTATGTTTTTCCCAGCCATTTTATGCATATTGAAATATATTCTTATAAGAAATATCCTGATATTATTCTGTAATTTATTTCTATGAAAAATTATATTGTGGAGACCCTTATTTCAGTAGATTCATCTATAATAGCTCTGTCCAATAGGAATATAATTCAAGCTGCATGTTTTTAACTTTCTAGTAGTTACATTAAAATAGTTAAAAGAAATAGGAGTTAGTTCATTTTATGTAGCCCAATATATCCAAATACTGTCATTTAAATATGTAATAAGTATAAAGATATTAATGAATTATTAAAAAAATTGTTTTAAACGTTTTTGTACTGAGACTTCTAAATCTCATAGGTTTGATAACCATATCTCAATTCAGTTATGAATTTTCATTGTAGATACTTGGCTGGTATTTAGAGTTTGTAAAACCTAGAGGTGAAAAAGTGTTTTTGCAAACCTGTTATTTTCCAGATGTGCTTAAAGTCTTTCAGTAATTGAATATAAATTACAATTTAAATGACTTCTTCAGTTGCACTGATCCCACCTCAAGTGCTTGAATAGCTATGGTTAGCGAGTCGAGGCTGTATTAGAACAGACTGAGATCATCTTTAGAGGTTGCTTTTATGTAATAGTTTATGTTTATGACATGTTTGCTGTAGTGTTAATCACTCATCGTGTACTCTCCATTCTCCACAATGACCCTATGATATATTACTATCTTATACTGAAGAAATAGGTCCAACTTTGAGTAATTTCAGTAATTTGCCCAACTTTACGCAACCCTATAAAGATAACTAAGTCTTGAACCCAGTTCTTTGACTTGAAAGACCATGTTCTCAGCTATTCTGTACTCTGGCTCTATTAGGAATTGCTTATTAGTCTTTAACCCTAGGGTTGATATTTGAGTGATTGCTCACTTCTGCCAACTGCAAATCATTCTTCAATGACCATCTTTGTGAGCATAACCTAGATATTTAAGTAGTAAAGTTCAGTAAAAATACATTTTCAATGTCAGTGAAGATTTTCAAAGTATACACTAATATTGAAGTGTCAGATTCTGTATTGCTTAATATCTTCTTGCCAACTTTTTCACTTCCCAGTTTGGGAAAATCATCTCTTAACTTGTACTTTTTTGATTGAGTTAGTGCATCTTTTTCTGTTTGTGTTTTTTGGGAATTGTTCACTGAACTAACTTTATAAACATCTCTGATACATAATACTACATTGTATGTTTACTGTAAATTCCTATTTCCTCTTTGGGCATCCTGCTTATTTTTACTTTTGGAATATAATTTCCTTAAAAATCAATTTCTGTTAGTGGAATTACTGGGTTATGACATGGATTGTTTGAGGCTCTCAATACAAGATGAAAAAAATACAAGTTTATTTCTGGAGGGTTGGTCTGTTTTACCATCCAGCCATTGTTTGGGAGCAGTAGTATTTGCCTTTCCTAAAACATTTCATCAAAGCACAGCAGTACAGAAAAGTGCGTGTGCCCTGAGCAAATAGCTGGAGTTTGTAAACTGATCGCGCCCAGGTAAGCAGGACCCAGCAGCGTTCAGAGTATTCCCAGCACTGGAGTAGTCTGTCATGTTTCATGGTAAACGTGCTTCATCCTAAAGTGCTTGGCTTTTTACATCTTTTCTCTTTAAAGGTACTAAAACTCTTGGGTGCAGGCTTTTGTGTCTGTCAGAGTTGCTGTTTACTGGCCCTGTGACTGAGAAAGTATCTGAGCTTTTCTAGGTTTCCAACTCCTCAGCATAAAAACGGAGCTGACAGCAGCTCACAGGGTCACAGAAAATTCCGTGTTAATGTGTGTGCATGTTTAACAGTGTGTCAGAGCTATGACAGGTAACCAGGAAATCCTAGTTCCTTTTCTCTTTTCTCTTATTTAAATTTAGTATCCAGGTTGCCTCTTTTTAAGGGTATGTCATTCTATTTGTTTTATTTTTGAGACTGAAAATAAAAGCCAAAGAATACTGTTTTTATTTAAAAAGAGATAATACATTATGTATATTTTGCTAGTGTACAAAATGATCTAATCTCAGAATGTTTTTAATTTGTTTTCGGGTCTGCCTATCTTATTAGGACATGAAGGATCAGATGTCAACTTCATCTGTACAGGCATTAGCGGAAAGGAAAAATAGACAGGTGAGTAAACATCAGCATAACAGTATCAGTCTGAGAAAACACGTGTTTAGATACGTGGAATTAAAAATGCTGACTCTCTTGGTGCACGTGTTCAAGCAAAAGACCTGTGCATGCTGAGCTCTGAGCCTGGAGTGGTGCTAGCAGGTGTGTGCGAGTCTGCCCAGGGCCACGGTCAGCTGTACCCTCGTCCCCACTGCCCTCTCTGGTCCTCCTCCCTGGCCCCCACCACACCCCTGGTGGGTCCCTTGAGCCTCTCCACGCAGCCGCTGGCTGCACGGCGAGCATGCGTGTGTCATGGTGTTCTTCTGGGCTGTGGGTGCTTAGCTATCTTTTGCTCTGATGGGCCACATGATCCCTGAGTGAAGAGGGATCCTGTCATGCTCCTGTTTTTATTGTTTTTCATCTCCAGAACCCATGGACATTTGGTGATTGCAGTTCTATGTAAAGACATTTGAGGAACCTTAAAACGTTCATTGCATTACTTGAATGCTAGTTAAATGAAACCTTTTGTCATTTTAAATATCTTTTTTTATTAGTTATTACAAGTAAATTTATGAAATTTCAGAAACCAAGTTACACTTGCCTGGGTTTTTTGAATCAGGCAGGCATGTGGCCGAACCAGCCTCGTGAAGCAGCCCTGGCCCCCAGCTGGGGAGCCACTAGCCTTCAGTTCAGCTGCAGGGCCTAGGGACTTATTCTTGGGTTAAATCCAGTAGATGGTGGTGGCTCTTGTGCCATCTGTGTATGAGGGACTGCAAGTTCACTTCTTGTGATTCTAGGAAGCTCTCCAAAAAATGCAACTTCCCTGGGTCATACTAGATCTCTGGAATTGGATTGACTAGAACCTCTGGGTCTCCAGTAACCTCTAAGGGTACGAGGAAGAGCTGACCTAGCAGAGACCAGGTGCTTTTAGGTTGCAGTGAACAATACAAATGGTCATTAGTTGATTTAAAGTTGGCATTCTCCTGCATTTTTGAAAAAGCCCATTTGTCAGGCCCATTGGAAGGGCTGGGGACTGCGAAGGCTTTTCTGGCATTCGTTAAATCGTGTCACACAGGCCCCGGTCACACCGCGGCATAGGAGCCTGGCCCAGGGCAAGAGGTGATGAGCAGTACAAGAACGCTTTCGGTCCTGGTGGTGGGGCACTTAGTCACAGATAGTGACTGTTTTCTTCCCCACTCGCTGTCCTTCTCCAATCACCCAGGCCCTGCTGGGAGACAGTGGTGGGCAGAACTGGAGTGCTGGATCCACGGAGAAATACAGCCGCCTGGACCGCGAGCTGCAGTTGGCCAATTCACATTTCATTGAGGAGCAGCAGGCCCAGCAACAGGTACTGGACGTGCAACAGCGGGGGTGGGGGTGGGGGCCACACACCTTCCTGCGTCCTCTGCCCGCTGGGACTTTACTAGCAGGCAGCTGGCCCCAGCTCTGCATAGGTCTACATGCAGAGCTGCAGGGTTTATGCCCCTGTGTGGCGGCTACTGCTAGCAGCAGGCCAGACAGCCCGTGCTGACAAAGGCCGTTTGTTAAAGAGACAAAACAACCCACAGCACTCTCTTCCCAGCCTCCACTTGTCACTCAGCTTTTTGTTCAGCTCAACAAAAGCACTTTCAGAAAAATTGAGTCCTGTTTTTTCATTGAAAATTGTTTCATTATCTATAAAAATGGTTGCTTTGGTGTAAGTTTAGGAGTAGAAGGAAAGTGAGGTTGATTGTGTCTGTTTTGTTGTTTTTGAAGTGTAGTTATATTGATAAAAGGAAGCAAATAATGTAGTTGGGGATGATCTATCCACTAAAACCATTGGCTCCTATATATTGTTTCTTATGTATACATGTAGGTTGTAGGTTGATTTTTTTTTTTTTTTTTTTTTTAAGGAATAGTGCAGGCAGGAATGAAGACGAGTAGGCAGGCAGGGAGAGAAAAGAGGAAAGCACTTTATTTTAGTTGTACATCTTGGTTGTTCCCCCAACCCCAGAACTCGAACCTGTGTCCTTGGGATATATGAGGACTGCGCCCAACCACTACTCCACCAGGGTGTGCCCTCTTTTTTTTTTTTTCCCCCATTAATATATCCGCTTACCCAGTGTCAAATTACTATTAACCAAGCAAATTATTTTTTAATAGTAAGGTGACTATAATACCACTAACATAAATAGCACTCATTCAAGTCCTTGAGGGTAGAGGAAAGAACTCTGCCTGCATGGTGCTCCCCTCACCCCCTCCAGATTCACCAGCCTCCATCTGTACTTAAGCTGCACTGTCAGCTTTGGGGTGAGGTTCAAACCTGGTGGCGGACTTCCTCTTCCCCAGCATCCCCACATCTCATTGGTCACTGCACAGGTGCGCTCGGCCATTGTCATCGCCTATGGGACTCCTTCCCAGCAGACTATTCAGAAGTCGAATCAGCAGGGAGTTTCAGGAACGATGACAGGCTTTTGAGTGTTCTCTGCAGTAATGGTCAGGGCCTTCGGTGTCTGGGCTTTGCTGCTGAATGCGAGCTGTCCCAGGCTGGCAGAAAAGCGAGCATCTGCTCACATGCTGGGCTCGGCATCAGGTAAGAGGGGTTTACGCTGCTTTCCTGTTTCTCTGGCACCAGCTGATCGTGGAGCAGCAGGATGAGCAGTTGGAGCTGGTCTCCGGCAGCATCGGGGTGCTGAAGAACATGTCCCAGCGCATTGGAGGGGAGCTGGAGGAGCAGGCAGTGTGAGTCAGACCACCCCTCTCAAGGTGGGGAAGTTGAGGGAAAAGCCTGAGACCCCCAAATCCTGGCAGTGACACGACCAGTAAAACCAAAATCGAGTTTATTGGTAGCTGCATCTTCATTCTGCTTTACAGACTAACCTCTCTCGAAGCAAATCTAGCATATGAAGTTTCCAGTGGTGTTTAGGCCAAGTTTTTGCTGTTTTTAAACACCTGCAAAAGCAGATGTAGATTATTCTGAGCAGATGCTGGAAGTGTCATGAATGGGACTGTGAAACAGGAGGAGATTGGTGTCCCTTGTAGGATAGGACATGAGCTAACTCAGTCATTCTCTGGCTGTCCCACTGTAACAGGCAGAACTTTTTGCTTCGCCTCTTAAATTGTAGCCTTATGAAAAAACTTACAAATTTAGCTCCAATTTATACAAATCAGAGCTTACCTCTTAAAGATAAAAAGTAAAACAAAGCACATCAGAAAATATAACTGAGTTTCTTCGTTTTTCCTTAAGAACAATTGCACTCTGAAATATGGGCCCCCAAACAGCATTCCTAGATGCTACCACATACTAGTTTTACCATTTTACAATTTTTTTTTTCTGAAAAAATGTAAGAGACTCTACTAGGATATTTCAGATGCTCTCCTGTTATAATCTTGTGCATAATATTATCTATTCGTTCAGTATAAATTCACAGTGGGCCTCTCTTCTGTGTCAGGAGCAAGCAGAAGCGTTTCTCCAACCAGAGTTTACCATTTACTGGATAGAGTGGATGTTAGGTGAATGCACACAGGTCACTAAATGGAGATAAAAGTGGAAGGGCTGCTGGGATGGGGTGAGCATGATACCAGAGACTCTGACTTGGTCCCTGAGAAGAGACGTTTCACTGGAACCGAGAGGATGAGTAGGACAGCCAGGTAGGGGCCTGCGAAGGTTTCTGTGAGAGGTGTGTCCAGAGTGGGTCTGAGGGGGCAGTTGGAGAAGTCGGAACAGAGTGCCTGAGAGGCCATGTTAAGGGGTTAGGACTCTCTTCAGAGGTGAGGGGTGTGTGGGGTAATGAGGTGTGTCTGTCCTGAGGCTCTGTTTTTATAGTAAAGCAGAGTGCTTCATATAAGCATAGGATGTGATTAAATGTGCTTCTTAACTCTGTTGCTGTAAAATGCTATGTTACACAGGGCTCGCGGGACCATGGCAGGGAAGCTGGGCTGATAGGATTATCCCATTTTACTGTGGAGGAAGGACAGCAGCGTGATCAAGTGGCACAGCCTGGCATCTGACTCCGCATTGTGCTGCTGCTGGGTTGGTGCCTGTAGAATCAGATGCCATGTCCGTAATTCTGGAATCTAGAAAGCTCGAAAAGAATGTACTTAAAGTCTTTTTACTTTTTCAGTAAGGTCATATGTCAGGGAAACCTGACTGGGACCACAATGATGATTCCTCAGTTCTCTGCAGAAATGCCAGTGCCTGTGGTGGGGGTGCCCCCTCAGATTCGGCTGAGGGTGTTGGGCAGCATCTACAGCATTGCTTTTCTATATATTGTATGTACTTACTTTCCAAAGAGGAAGAAAGGAAGGGAGAGGTGGAAGAAGAAGCATTTTTAATTATTTATTTGGTCCCCCCATCCCCGACCACAGCTCAAGAACCCAGGTCCTTGGCCTTTGTATGGTCCACACTCCGCCACCTGAGCCACAAGAGTGCACACAGCACTGCTTTTTGAAATTTCCAAATTTCTGAAGTCAAAAACATATCACAAAGATTTGGGGTAACGCTGCCTGTTTGTTTGCTTAAAGCAAGCCCTGGATCTGGCTGTCCCTCCGTGACCAGCACAATGCCAAGTCACACTTATCCTGCTTCTGTTTCTAGCATGTTGGATGATTTCTCCCATGAGCTGGAGAGCACTCAGTCTCGGCTGGACAATGTGATGAAGAAACTTGCAAAGGTGTCTCACATGACCAGTGGTACGTGTGCTGTTTAAAGCTGATTTCCTACTTACTTCCAGAAACTTGGGGTTGGGGGTAGGGGGGCGTCCCTTTCCTGTGGCATTCTCGTTCCTGCTTCATGTCAGAGGAGGAGGACCAGAGCACACTGGCCTGGCCTCCCTTGAGGCCTGCTCTTGGACAAGGCCTCTGTGTACTCTCCCCGCTCCCCACCCTGCAAACTCCCCCCGCCAAATACAAATACTCAGGGTGGCAGTTGCTGGGCTTTCTCCTGGTGGAGCAGCTTTCTTTGAAATCACAAAATCCCTTTCCCCCCCTTATTTCCTTGCCAGAATAGGGGACTTATTTTAAAACAGTAATTAAGACAGCTACTGTTTCCTCTTGGACTTTTATGAAAGAAAAAAACCTCTAACATTTCAAAATAAGATGACCTTGCAGATCAAATTTAAATCCATATGAAATATTTCGGCAAATTTGCACCAGGGTGGAGATGAGGAAGATGTAGTTTTCAAGTTAGTTCCTGTACAGGAAGATGTGCTCCAGTGACTTTTTTTTTTTTTTTAAAGGGTAGGTAGGCAGGAATGTAGGTGAGCAGGCAGGCAGGCAGGAAGAAAGAGGAGGAAGAAGCATTTTATTTAGTTGTACATCTTGGTTGGTCCCCTGACCCTGGGCCCTTGGGATACACATGTACTGAGCTCAGCCAGAGGCAGCGGGCCTAACTGCTGTTCCACCAGGGCACACCAGCCAATGACTATTTTTGATTAACTATGATCCACCTCTCCGATGAGAAATAACTTCACATCGATGAAGAGAAAAATTCAAATCAAAGAAGATTTATTATTTTTATTATCTGGTGGGTGGATGGTGGAGGGTGGAAAGGAATTACACCTTGTTATGATTTTCTTCTTGACCCATAGCTCCCCTTCCTCACTGGCACCTCCTGTTTCCTGACACCTCATTCTTCCTTTGGCTTCCTCCTGTCAGGTACATATCGGAAAATATATTTAGTCCTTTGAGGCAAGATATGTAGCTAGGTATGCCCTGATGGAGCAATAGTTAGGTCAGTTGCCTCCAAAGGAGCAAGCCACATACCCCTGGGTTTGAGTCCTGGGTCTGGGGGGAAACAACCAGTGTGAATAACTAAATAAAAATAGATAAAGATGCTTTTCCCTCCTCTCCCTGCCTGCCTGCCTGCCTCTTTCCTTTAAATAAATAAATGCATACATAGTTATATTTACTTTGCTGCAATTCAACTTTTCATGTTACTTAACAATTCGTTGGTTCTCGGTTTCTTGTCTATACAAAATAAGGGTGATACCTACCCCTCAAGGTTATTGTGGAGATTCAATGAAATAAATAATAAGTAACGTACAAGTGTTGAACAGGTTCTCCCATGTGTTTGTACTTAGTAAATGTTTGTTTAAAAATAATAGTAAGTCAGTCAGACAATGTCCCTGTCCCTAAGGGCAAAGAACCCATCACATCCAAATCCTTATATCCAAATGCCTTCCTTTCTCACCAGACCAGGTATCACTCTATGTTTCCAGTAGGCTCTTGTTGTCTAAAACAGGCACCAGCTTAGTTCATTATTGACAATTAAAGAAAGGTTTGCAAAGTCTTCTTTCTGACTCTGGTTTCCTCTTCCACCCCCACCCCTCTGCTTTAAAAAAAATGTCTTCATGAAGTATTTTATAACCAGTTTAGACACCAGGCCTGGCTCTGGTGTGTGCACTAGTCAAGAACTCAAGTAGCTACTTCAGCACTTTGTTGTTTGGGGAAGAGCAATCAAACAAAGATACACTGTGTCTTTGTTTCCCAGCATCCAGGGTAGGAATAATTTCAAAAAGTACTTCCATTGTGGTACATGGTTCAGTGGTATAAACAGCACTGAGGCTGCCTTATGCTTTATTCTCTGTCTAAAAGAAAAGTTTGGGAAGCAAAGCAAGACCTTTAGTTTTATTTGTCTGAAGAAGAGAACCAGGAAACAGCAGTTAGCCTGGAACGCCCTTCCTCCTGTGACCCGCTTGTGCTTCCACATTGCCCTTTGCTCACTCCCCAAAGAAAAACTGCTGACGCCTGCTCCTTGGTGTGTGCTGACCACAAGGCCATTGTGTGTCCTGTCGCCTCTCCATAACTTTTGGGAAAGTTCACTGCTTTCTACTCCAACCTGTACGTAAAGAGAGTGATTCAAGACATACTGAAGATTGACCAAGGGGTCATGAACACACACCTCCCAGTTCCGACCTCCAAGATGGCTGCTTCACAGCAGAAGTCAGCCAGGAAGCACTTCTTTGAATGATGAGAGGAGTCTTGTGATGCTCCTGTCCAGAGAAAGGATAGTTCGTTGAGTAGAAAGGGAGGTTTTCTTTGCCTTGCTTTTCAAATGGTGGTGTTCATCTTTTCTCTTTAGGGGAAGAAAATGTTTCTCAAGGGGAAAAACCCTACCATTAGCGTTCCCTTTGTTCCCTCTGACTTTTTGTCAGGTCTTGAGCTTGCAAAGCTGGTTCCAGCTTGTCACTTGGGGTCACACAAGCCCTGTGGTTAGTGCACCCCTTCCTATGAGCAGCCCCCAGGGCTGTTCCTGCTGCACAGGCAGCCTGGGCAGCTCCCACTTCAAAGGGGAAGGGTTTTGAAGCAGGGAAGTTCTCTTTGATGAAGCCCCTGTTTAAGGCAGTTGGAAGGAAAGTGACAGGGAAGGCAGGGGGTTGGGCAGAGTCCAGTTCTGTTCACTATGGGTTTGAGAATGGCGGGCTGCTGCCTGGGGGCAGGAATAGCACAGAAATTACTGGGGAGGGGGCAGGGTTAGGAAGCAATTACCTTGATTGTGTTTGTCCTGGAAGAGTGTCAGTTACTCATTTTAGTGAAAGTGGCTTTAGACGATTGTCAACTTTTTTAGCTAGAAAGAATGCCAGATGCTGGTTTTCTTACCATTGAAGTGATAGTTAAATAGATTTAAAAAACCCTCTGCAGTCGGCCACCTCGGCCTCCCCCCAGGAGTTGTCTTGTACAGAAGAAGTGATAGGCTTGGTCTCTTCCGTCTGTTTCTAGTGTCTCAGGGAGGCCAGGCGGACACCAGGAAGTTGCTCTTTAGTCTGTTCTTTGGTGCGTGCTCTTGGCAAATTCTAAGACCTTATTATCTGTGACATTTAAGTAATTTAAGTACATGTTTTGTGGACTTAGCATGGCTTCAAGGAAAGACCTGCAATCTTTTCCTAGATTCAGAGCTTTTTGAGGTGATTCTCAGTGACAGTGGTGTTCTGTAATCTGCAGACTTTCAAGGAAACGTCAGTATACCTTTATATTTCTTTGAAAAAACCTGTGAGCAGTTTAACTCCCTTCTCCTAGGCTAGTAAAATTTTTTTGTCAGCCTGGCCCTTTGTGGAAAAGGCAGGACTCCACGTGTCCAGGCCTGGCATGGCAGAGTATGGCTGCTGTGATGGAGTTAGGGGGCCCTGGCCAGGACTGGGGACTGAACCAGGATTCTCCAGGGCTTGCACGGGCTCCTCTCTGTCCCTTAGGGCTTCCCTTCGGCTACCTGTGCCTTCACAGTTGCTAGAGCAGAAAGATTTTTTTTTAAAAAACCCTCTTGTAGAGACACTGTCTGAGTTCCTGTAACACAATTGTTGGCTAAGTCTTCTGACCTGTTGAGGGGTAGTGTGAAGCTGGCGATGAGTCTGGAGTGACCTGGGCACCTTCTCTCCTCCCTCCCCACAGTACTTGTGGGGAAAAGGTTGCGATTAGTGTTGCAAATGACTCTAGTCAGGGAGATTAGAGGGATGGCCTTTGAACTGGAATGCCACCACCTTTTCCAGGGATTCAGTAGCCATCAGCAGAAAGCCAACACAGAGTTAATGAGACTTGAGCTGCATGGCACATAACTAACTGGGAGGCACACTTTTGGGGCTGCTGGTGCTGTGCCTGGGGCCAGAGCAGAGGGTTCAGTGTGTGGGTGCCTGGAGACTTTAAGAGCCTCTCTGCGCCCCCATCACTCAAATGTCTTTCCTTTTTGGCTTCAAGGACCTGCCTCAGACCTGGTATAGGTGTACTTAGAGACTGTCACACATGTCCCCAAGAGCTAATCTCTGTCCTGCCTTTCAGATCGGCGTCAGTGGTGCGCCATAGCCGTCCTTTTCGCAGTCCTGCTGGTTGTGCTGACCCTCTTCTTAGTGCTGTGACGCCCACAGTTCCTCCTACTCAGGACCCAGGAGGAGCAGCAGCTGGGCCCCACCAACTCCTCGTGTCCCTCTCCTGAAACACAGCCTGTGCTGACTTTCACTCCGTGACCCCACACTTGAGCCGGTATCTCTGTCCCGGCTAGAGGGGTACATGGGAGGGGAAATCGATGACCGGACCACACTCCTGTTTTGAGGACAACTCGCATGGCTTTGAGGGTTCCGAGAACCAGAAGAATCTGCAGACTGACTTCGTTTGCGTGCCATCCCATCCATCCTTGACAGCTCTTTTCCTGCTGGAATGCGCCCACTTCCCAGACCAGAGGAGCCCGGTGGGCTGCAGGCTGCTGGGTCGGGTCACTCCCTGTGCAAGACAGAAGAGTGGAGGCGGAAAATGCAGTGATTCATCTTCCAGGGAGAAGAGCCGGGGTGGAATTGCTCTTCTGGGCATTTCTTTGGTAGGAGTAATTCATGGAGAATCATGAAAAGCGTGGGTCCTGGGGTGTTAACCTGTGGCTTGAATCCGAAGGGAAAGGGCCACAGGACCTGAGGTTGGGAAGTGGGCCAGGTGGCCAGAGGGCAGAGCTGGGCTTGGCCAAACTCCTGTTGCCATCCCATGACCTTTGCCCCAACATGCCACCTGCATCTGGAGGGGACCTATCAGTGCACAGCTGCTGGGCAGCATATGTGACGGGTGAGATCCTGGGCAGCCTCCTTGACCCCTTGACTCTGCAGGCGGGGTGTGTGTACTGTATATGATATTTACCAGAAACTGCAATGACAGAAAGACTAGTCCTCACCCTGTAAGTAATAGTGAGTGAGCAGGTGAGCTTGGTCCTTTTTTCCCTAAAATCACAATTCGATTTTACCATCCATTCAAATACTTGAGCCAATCCCAATCGAAAGGGCAGATACTTTCATGAAGTTTTAGTTGCTAAAACTGCTGAGTTTAGTTGCTGAGTTTAGTTGCTAAAACTGCTGAGACACACTAAAACTGCTTCAAGCCTCTGGTGACTTTCAGTGTCTCCACTGTGCGCTTACTATCACTAGGGTGTTTTCATTTCCTCTCTGAGGAACAGTCAATGTAAGCAGCAAATCCAAAGCTCAACCTGGCATCTATATCTCCTCACCATCTTCTGCACTTGGAAAGGACAGTACCATCTGGAGAGTTCTAGCATTGACAATTCATTTTCGCATCTTTTGGGATGAGTTCCTTAGCACACTAATTTTTTTTTTCTTGTTTCTTTTGGGATTTTTCCCATCCTTCCCCCTTTTTTTACCTTCGTAATTTGCGATGATGTACTTGCCCAGCTAACGTTTGACTTGCACTTTTTAATAAATATTTGTAACAATTTTTTAAAGAAGGGTATTTTCTCATGCTTAGCATCATGGTAGGTAAGGAAGTCTGCCTGTTGATGAAAGCTCAAAGCAGATGTCTCAAACTAAAAGGGTGGCTGCCATCCATGTTTACACTCAACTGTATTTGATAGATAAGTTATTTTTTTTCAACCTAAAAAAAGTGAATACAAAGGGCTTCAGAAGTAGGTTACTAGGTGATTTGTGTTATCATTTAGTCCAGTAGTCTGTAAACTTCGAAGAGGGATGGTCCTTAGATTCGCATTAAAGTAAACAAGTCTTTGTTCCTAACGTGGACTTTGTTGCAGTGCTGTAAGTCGCACTCTCCAGGTGACAGGCAGTAACTGGCATCCTACTGAATTACAGGACTGCCCGACTTGAAAGCCGTGCACTGTCCTGCTGTTAGCAGCTCCCTTGGCCCGCCCGCGATGCTTCTGTGTGGGCAGGGCCTGTGGGGACATGCCGCGATGGCCGCGATGCTCCCCTTCAGGACCCAGCTTTGTGACCTGGGCTGCAGTTACTCTGCAGGGCTGCAGTCAGAACAGACGGCACCGAGTCCAGGCATCTGCTGAACAGTGGCTTTTAGAGACCAGACTTGGGCTGAAGCTGAATAGAAAATATTTAGAACGAGAAAGTTGGCGTAAAACACAAGCCTGGCACCCTCCCTGTGGAGCTCTGTGCCAGTCCGTGGAGCCGGCCTCTTAGCTGGGGCCTGTGGCCTCGCCCAGGAGAGTGGCCAACAGCGGGGGCCCCTGCACTGCCTAGATGCACATTCTCTAGCCCCTTCACCTCTGTGCCTCGTCCCTCTTCATTGTTTCTGAAGGGCTGGCAGAAGGCGGTAGGTAACCCTAAGAGCGCAGCTTGGGGGGCCAGAAGGAGGAGTAAGCCGTTGTGGGGGTTGTTTTGCCAGTGTATGGATCCAGTTAGAAAACGGAAGGCCCTTGAGTTTTCAGTCTTGCTCAGGGCCGTTCCGAGTGGCAGCTGGCAGTGGCTGCCTGTATCGCAGGAGGGTCTCCACGCCAGGCGCAGGGAGACTTGGTAACTTGGTTAGTCTCTGCATTCAGCCAGAGCTAAACAGACTGATGGGTCTGGTAGCCAACAACTTGGCAGCTTCCACGCCTTCTCACCTCGTGAGATTAAGGGCTGTGGAGAGAAACCTAGTCTAATTCCAACAGAAATCTGTCTCTGAAGTGTTTTACCTTCTGTAAGTGAAGGTGGCAGAGCCAAGATTTTTGTTTTGGTAATTTCCTGGCTGTCCTGTGAGGCCAGAGGACCTTCCTAGAGGCTCCATGGCATTTGAAGCTCTAACCATTGAGTGATGAGTGTGAGTTGCTTTTCAACTCTGCAGACTTTCACAGTGTGACTTTCCCTTGTACCAAGGGGTGAATTTGTAAGCAAAGGTGGGACCAAAAGCTGAAGTTCTAGAAGACGTAGTGCACCACCTGCCATTCTCCTTCTTTGTCTTCCCTTCCTGGCCTTCCTTCCTCTCCCAGAATAATTATTTTCAAGGATGCTCTTTGTCCATCAGGAGCGGAGAGAAAGTGAATCAGGGTTTGCAGATTTAGCCCTTCAGTCACCCCACACCTCCCTGCCCTAAGTGCCCAACGGCAGGGCCTGTGCGACTGTCAGGCACAGCCGCCCACTTCTTTGGGGCTTCTGCTGCTGGGTGGGAGCAGGTCAGTCACCTGGCTGAACCGGGGAGGTATCTTTTGTTGTCCAGCTGCCTTACCTGACCCCAGCTTTCACAAAGCGTGCCCCCACTTAGAATGAGGGGGTCTCAGTCTTGCAAGGCCTGCACTGGTGTATGTACGGAAACCTCCACATGCTCACTTGATGATGCTCACTGGGAGCGGTCTGGAGAGCTGAGCAGGGTGGAGCCATTCTGGACTAGACCAGCCCGCTGCTGTGAGCCTGGTCATGGGGGTGCAGGCGAATCGCCAAACCCACTGACTTCTGCGACTCACACCCCAGAGGCAGTACTTGGGGTCACGTGTTCTCGTAGGGCGGAGACAGTCACAGCTCCCCGTACAGATCTGGGCCATTTGGTGCAGGCCACACTGGACTCTTGTCATTTAAAGCTGACGTCCAGACTGGAGGCGGGGGCAGGCTGGCTCTGGTCATGCTTTATTGCTTTATTACCAGATGGTGTGCATGAGGGGGCCATCCAGGAAAAGTCCCAGAAGCAAGCTGTACCTGACAAGGATTTGGTTTTCCTAAGAGGAGGCCTGAGTGCCCTGGCCCCTTGTAATCAGTGTGATCGGTGTAACTGAAAACAGGATGTGCGTGTGCCGTACTCAGCACTGCGTTTTCCCGGGTAAGTAACCTTGCAGTATCTGGAAGGTACAGACTGCAAGAGTGAGATTAGGACTAGAACTGCCAATGCTGGGGTGACTCTGGGAGGCCGTCAGGTACAGAGTTGCAGCCCCCGCACAGGTATCAGACCCCTGCCTCCCAGGAGCCTGCCCCGCCCACTGAAGCAGGTTTGGAAGCACCAGCAGCCCGGGACAAGCCCTCCTGGGTTCCGCTGCCCACTCCAGGTGGAGCCCCATGGCTGCAACACTGTGGGGTGTAGGCCGCAGTGAACCCTCCCTGCAGGAGCGAACGTTGCTCTTGGTCTCCATTGTAATCCTGACGTTAAACCAACTTTGGTGACACTAAACTTGAACGCTTAAAAATACTGTGTAAAAAATAAAAAAACCCTCAACTAGCCATCCTTGAAAGTGGTGTTTTTACACCCTTGAGTCTCAGTAATGCTTCTTGTTCTGCTCTTGAAACACTGTCATGACTATGAAGAATGTTCAGTATTAAAGAGAAACCGAGACCGTGAGCCCTGGTGTGGGTCTGTGTGTCATTGGTTGTTGCTGTTTTGGTTTTGATATTTGTTCTTTTCATACCGAAACATGGCTCCCTCCCCTCCTCCCACCCCTCTGATCAGCTTGGACATATATCTGGCATCTCAAGTCTGTGGAAACTGACACGGGCCGCAGCTGGTGAGCGACAGAGCTGCGCAGATGCCGTGGCTGGCACAGCGGTCCGCACGGCCTGGCCGTGTCCTCAGGCTGCACACGGCGCATGTGCGTCCTGGTTAGTGTGTCAAGTGCAGACCAGGGGGTGGGATGGGGGGGCGGATCTCATTCTGCTGGGGCCCGGCGGTGACTCCGTCCAGGTCTCCACACATGGCGCTGCTGTGCTGCCAGAGTAACTCATTCAAGAAGGTCCCTACTGCCTGCAAGGCTTAGATGTTGACCTGAGGCAGAAACAAACCTCTCAGGAAGGGAAGACTGTCCATTCTGCCTTTCAAGTTGGTGCACTTGATCCTTGGCACCCAGTTGTCACTGTAAACAGGGATCCTCTTTGCTGAGGTGCTGACACTCGAGATCAGTGGTGGCTCCTAGTGTCAATGGTCTGAGCACAGCCATCCCTGCTCTGTACCTCCCAGAATGGAATGTCCCTGGGCCTTACTCTGATCTCTGACGGGTCAGCGCGCCACCCATTTATAGGCCATAGGGGAAGGTCATCCACTCTTCCAGGACAGGTTCCTCAGGTTTTGTTTTGAGTACCTAACACCTCTGGGAACATTTGTTGTGACTGATGTTTAGGACAGGTCTTTGGCCAAGACCTTAGGGACATGACAGGGAGCAAAACAGTGCATTCGTTTAATTCTCACAACCTCATGAGGGAAGTACTGCTGAGGTTCGTTTCACAGCTGGACACAGGCATGGAGCGATAGGAGGTGGGTGGGCCCGAGGATATAACTGGTAAGTATGAGTGACTGGACCCTGTGTGGCCTCACTCCAGTGGCCGCCTCAGGGGACTGAATGTCCTAGGGAAGCGGCAGGGCGCAGCTAAGGCAGGAGGGCCACCCATAGTGCACTGGACCCTCGGTCTCCAGGTGCCCAGGATGGGGCGCTGCAGTGGTTGCATTGACCTAGTCTCCAAGCTCACCGTTGGTCAAGAAACCCGGCGCTGCAGACTGGGTTGACCTTGCTAATAGTGTCTGGGAACTTTGGTTTATCTGGCTGGAAAGTTGCCTCATTCATGTACTAAATTCCTTACTGTGCAAACCCAGGGAAGCCTGGAGGCTCAGTCTGAGGAGCCCCTGGGAGGATGAGAGTTGGGGCATCTGAACCTCACCAGCACCCCTTCTTGTTCCTGGAGGCGGGGGAGCCCTTCCTCTCATCCACCTGGGCTTCTGCCAGGTTCACAGGCCTCTCTAGACCCCGCCTGGGCAGCTCCACACTGGGAGTCAGGGTCTAAGCCCAGATATCAGGACAGGGCCAAGGCCAAGCAGGCAGCCTGGATCCCTGCAGAGCCCAGCCCCCTTCCAGGCCTGGCTCCACGGGCAGCGTGGCAGTCAACCCTGCAGCCCCTTCACCGCCCAGCTCTTAACCTGCTGGGTCCAGAGCTTAGTGCGGACCAGGGATCTTGCTGCAGGGGTGCTGGCTCTTAGGAAAGGGGGGTCAGGGTGGTGGGAGGGAAGGGCATCAGGTGACAGCAGGACCTTTTGGAAAGCTCCAGAACCAGCATGGGGATTCGGGTGGGACTATTGGGCAAGTAGGTGGGGGAGTCCCTGTTGCCAAGTTAAGTGTGGTGGAGGGAACACCAGGTGCTGTGAAAAGACCGGGCACCAGGTTCCCTGCCAGGGGCAGTGGAGCGCTCAGGTTCACAATCATCCCCCCAGCGCAGCTCCACTTTGAGAAGGCTGCGGGGCCTGGGGAAGGGTGTGCCCACGAAGTACAGGAATCAGTTCACCGAGAGGCTACTAAAGTTGGCGGTGCCCAAAAGCTCCCACCCAAATACCGGCACGGGAGTCCTTGGCCCAAAGGAAGGGCCATGGTGTCACTGCAGTCCACCCTGTGACACGGGTGTAGCACCCCTAGAGGCCTCTTCCCCCAGGGACAAGACACTCAGCCCAGCCACCAGGAGGGCAGGTTCCACACTGGAGAGCAGTGTGGGGTGTGGGGCGTGGGTGTCTGGGATGAGGCAGCCTCCAGGCCTCAGCCCAGGCAAGTGACACATTCTCTACCAGATTCTTGCTCTCCAGTCCCTTAGGCCACATGCTTCCTCAATTGACAACCCCCAAAAGCTCCAGGACAGCTGTCACCTGATCAAGTTCTAAAACAGACCAAGCTGCCTGCTCCACCCCAGGTCCCTTGTTCCACTCTGTCCCTGCTCCTAGAGCCTCCTTGTCCAGGACTTCACTTCAGCTATAAGACTGGAGGCCTCTACACCCTCTGGCCCTCCCCTCTGGCCTACCTGGCACACCCAGGGACAGCCTGTGTCCTTCCCCACTAGTGATGATTACTAGTTCCCCAGCCCAGTATTTAGCAGCTCAGAGTGGGAGAAGCTTCAGCTTTGTGTTTTAATACTTTAAATCACACACAATCGTGCACTCCAGAGCACCAGCCCTTTGGGCGGTGTTGAGGCCTAGATGGGGGCCCACTCCCTGCCTGCCAGCCCACCACTGCTGACACTAGGGAGTCAGGGCAGAGGGCTGTGACAGGATAGCCTGGCACCTGTTGCAGCCCTGTGTCCAAGTTGGACAGCAGAATGAGGGCAGAGGCCCTGGCCAGGCCCTCGGGTCCCACCCTGCATCCTGGTGCCCAAAGCTGCACTTTTCTGAAGTTGGTTTGTTTTCATTTTCAACCTTAATTTGTCACCAAAATGTCTCAGAAATTCTGGCTATCAAATAACATCTCCCGGGTGGTATCATACCCTGAAAGAAGGCAACTAGTTGTCAGATAACATGTTCCACGGGGTTTGCTGCTTCAGGACCCTTTGCCAGGGACGGTGCTTTCTTTGGTCTGGGGAGTGGGAGATGGGGGAACCTTAGGCAGGAGGGGACCCGCTGCATCTGGGTCCGCACCGTGCCCACGAAGTGCAGGAAGATGTGTACAGATCCCAGGACACCTCCCAGCAGGAGGGAGAGCCCTCGGGTCCCCGAAGGGGCCTCCCTCCCGGCTGTGCATAAGTGAACGCGGCCCCCTCCCGTCTGCCCCGGCGTCAGACCAGCGCTCCGCACGGGTGACGGCCACCGGATCTCCGCTTCCAGCAGGCAGAGCTCGCACACTCGGAGCCCGCAGCCAGGGCGCCGCCTCACCGGGGAGCCGGTCTGTGCCTCAGCACGCGCAGCGACACGCTCTCGGCCTGCGCCAGGAGCTCGCGGACCGTCGCCAGGCCCAGCGCCGCTACCTTGGCGCCGCCCACCTCCAGGATCTCGTCCCCGCGCGCCAGCAGCCCGGCGTACAGCTTGGCCGCGCCCGCCGCCATCTCCTGCACGTAGAGCCCTGCAACGGGAGCGAACACTCAGCAGCGCAGGGGTCGTCGTGTCCCGGTCACCGCCCTGCCCCGCACTGTCACTCATCTCCCTGTCTCCTCTCTTTAAAAATGCTCAAGTGCCTGTATACCCGTGTGTGTGTGCGCGCGCTTACCTTTTTCTGAAATGACTTAAACCCTACCTCTGCCTGGCCCCAAGCTACTTGGGGTCATGGGGCAGGGCTGAGGCCACACCCGGACTGCCCTGCCTGGCAGCACAGCAGGTCCTGTAATAAAGTGGTTTTCTTCAACAATGCTTCCTTATAACATACTGAGAAAATCTGAAAGGAAGCCTGGAGGACCTGCTCTCAGTGAAAGTCGCAGTTTCCAGGAAAAGGACTTGCTGGTGGTCTAGGACTGGCCCTGGCCTGTCTTCCTCGGAGCTGTTTCCTCACTTGGGATTTGAAGGCATCTGGGCAAAGCCGAGGAAGCTAGAAATTCCACCCCTCACGTGTCGGGGAGTTCTGACCAGGTCTGTCTAGTGCCTGTCCTGCCCCAGAAACCCGCTCCAGCAGCTGCACTTGGCTGTTTCAGGGTTTTATTCCTCCCTCTCCCCTCCTCCCCTCTTAGCTGGGAAATACCTTTCAGGGTCCCTAGCCCCGAGGCAGAGTCTGGATGAAGGCCAGGGCAGAGGCCTAGGCAAGTCATTTTGCCTGGAAGGACCCCAGGGCCTGGCGCTCTGCATGCCCAGGCACACAGCGGTGGAAAGGGCACCCGTTGCAACACACCAGCCACATCAAAGGGACCAGCAAGTACCAACAGTCCTCCCACTGGCCAAGGAAAGGACGACCTGCAGACTGACTTCAGGTGTGGGCTCAGTGACACGACTCCGCTCTCCACAAACCAGCCTGGAGTGCTTCACAGCTTCCTGAGGGAATTACTTTACTGAGAGGGCCCTGAAGTCTGAGTTCCCCTGCTCGCCCAACACCGGGAACAGTCTCAACTGCCGCCCAGAGGCCCAGGGCTGTGGCACCCAGAGAGGGGAAGGACTCACCTGAGTCCTCGTGCCCATTCCCTGAGGCCACACAGAAGCCAAAAGTGCCCTCCGGGGGGCGCTGTAGCTGCAGCTGGCTTGTGCCATCCGGGAACACCTCCACCAGGCAGCCCACCCTGCGTGCCTCACTGGGGGCACCCACATCCTCCACGCTGAGGGCACGCCGGGGCCGAGGTTCGGCTGGCCTGCAGGGGGTTGGGGGTACGGAGAGGATGAAGGTAAAGACAGTGCGACTGGCCCCCCTCATGTCTGAAAGATACCTAATGCCTCCCGACTGAGGCTGCCTCCCACCCCCGCCCGTCAACCAGCTCAGAGCTGAGCTGCGACAGGGTTCCCAGTGGTCTAAGGCTCCCCAGTGCCTACCCCAGAAGTAGAGCACCCCACTTCCCACAAGAGCAGTGCTGCATAATCTTTTTGGGTGCGATGACCTGAAAATCTGGTGAAAACTATACTTTCATGTAAGTCCAGGAGTCTCCAGTCTCCCATGTCCTCCTTGCGAAGAGCCACTAGCCTTGAGGGTCTCATCAGAAAGGTGGGATTTCTGCAGGTAGCATCACAGGTCAAGGGCCTCATTGCACACCTCCCCTGCCCCCCCCCCATCATATCTGAAATTAATTGGATATTTGCTGGGCCAGGGAAGCTCTGATTTCAAGATGTCATTAGATAGTTGAGAGACAGAGGCACCAAAGCTTCCAACCCCACCCCTGCTGACGCCCCGCGGTCTCAGGGAGGTGCATCTCAGGGACTCCCATGACGCAGGGCATCCATCTCCACTCAGGCTGCCAAGGCAGGAAGGAGTTAACCTGTAGGTCTATTGGCCAGTCTATGTTTATCCTCCAGACACCTGCTGTCTCTTACCTGTTAACCTCACGGTCGTGCCCTGGCTCTCCTACCAGGTAGAGACTGGACCGGTCCACCTTGTGGCTCAGCAAAGAGTGGAGGTTCTGAAAGGAGGCGGCTTTCCGGCGTTGGTGAGAGGGCAGCACCTGGTGGGCAGGTCCAGAATTGCAGGTGAGAAAAGCCACCTGACGGGGTGGAGACCCCACCAGAACAGGGAACCTCAGAGGCCTCCAAGAAGCAATGATGGGAGAGACCAACTGGAACACGGTAACTGGTGTGAGGAGATGGGCCTACTGAGGTGACCTGAAGTGCTGCCTTCACATTTTGGATTGAAATAATTTAGTACCATAATGCTACCTCATTAAGAACATCTAATTTTCTCATTAAGAACAAATGAAAGCAAATTCATTATAGCATAAACACAGTTTTCTAAAGAGAGAAGGGAGGGAAACAAGGAAGGCAGAAGCATTTCTAGTTACTTGCTCATTTTGGTTGTGCCTCTCTGGCCCTGGGTCTGCTTGGGTTTTACATGGTCCACTCCCAGCAGTCTCAGCCACCTGAGCCACCAGGGCATGCCCAATAAACACAATTTTAGAGTTAGGGTCTTAAACAGTATCTTGTGACTCTTCAGTATTTCTTTTATGATCGCTATGTCCAAATATATATATATATTTTTTTTATCTAAGTATGCATCGTTTAAAAACACTGCACACAAAGACAAGGAAAAAAATCTCAAGGAATCCAGATGGGGTGGAGTGAGCACAGAGAATTGTTAATTCTACATGCAGGTTGTGAATGTTAGGATAAGAGCATGGATGACGTGCAGGGAAGCAAGAAACTTCAGGGACACAAGGGACTGATGCAGGTACGAAGCACTATTTTCCGGTGAGGACAAGTAAGGTAGTACAGGCAAAAGCAGCAGCACGTGCAAAGATGAGGAGGCAGGAGAAAGAAAGCAAGATGTGTTTTGAACATGGATGGTGGCTGAGACATAATGGAAGATGGGCTGGAGCCAGGGATCAGAGCTGGAAGGACCTTTACGTGGTCTGCTAGGGAGATTCCACATGGTGCCAGTCAGAGGAATTATAAGTCCAGATGTGGATTCTAGAAATGGATCCAGTGAAGGAGTGGTGGTAGAGATGGAAGCAGGAAGAGCAGGCTTTTAAGTAAACATCACACCATTACTTAGCACATTTGGAAACTGTGCTCTGTACATATCAGACATCTTAGCAGGAAGCTGAAGAGGGGGGCCTGAACTTGGTCTGTAATTTTCTTTACTGGAGACGTCTTATCAGCTTTTGGTATCAGTGTAATGTTAGCCTCATAGAAAGTATTTGAGAGTGTTGCCTGTTATTCAATATAATGGAAGTGGAAGAGTTTGAAAAGAATAGATATTAATTATTTTTTGAAGGTTTGATAAAACTCATTAGAAAAGCCATCTGGTCCTGGGCTTTTATTTTTAGGGAGACTTTTGAGTATCTCTTCAGTCTCTTTGCTTGTGGCCATTCAGGTGTTCCATTTCTCCCAGGTTCAGTCTTGGTGACTGTGTTTTCCTAAAACTCTGTCCACGTCCTCAAGGTTGTCCATTTTGAAGGCGTAGAGCTGTTCACTATAGTCCCTTGATGTTTTGTATTTCTTTGGTATCTGTTGTAACTTCTCTTTCATTTCTGATTCTAGTTATGAGAACTTTTTCTCTTTTTTCCTTTGTGAGTCTAGCCAATGGTTTGTCAATTTTTTTCAAAGAACCAACTTTTGGTTTCACTGATCTTCTGAATTGTCTTTTTGTTTTCTATTTCATTTATTTCTGCTCTGATTTTGATTATCTTCTTTCTTCTGATTTTTGGTTCTAATTGTTCTTCTTTCTCCAGTTTTAAATGTAGGGTTAGGTTGTTTATTTGCAACTTTGTTTCTTAAGGTGGTCTGGATTGCCTTGAACTTTCCTTTTAGTTCTGCTTTTGCTGCATCTCATAGATTCTGGTAGCTCGTCTTCATTCTCCTTTGTCTCTAGATATTTTTTGAGTTCCTCTTTGATTTCTTCTTTTACTCAGGAGTCTTTCAGTAATATATTGTTTAGTCTTCAATTATTTGGTGTCTTCCAGCTTTCTTTTTGTGGTTCATTTCTAGTTTTAAGCCACTGTGATCAGAGACGATGCTTGGTGTGATTTCAGTCTTTGTAAATTTGTTGATAAATATTTTGTGTCCCAACATATGATCTATCCTTGAGAATGTTTCATGTGCACTTGAGAAAGTGAAATCTGTAGTTATTGGATTAAGTGTTCAGTACATGTCTATTAGACCTATCTGCTCCAGATGGTCATTTAAAGCAGCCATTTTCCTATTAATTTTCTGCCTGGTTGATTGTTGTAAGTGAGGTGTTGAAATCTCCTACTATTAGGAGTTGCTGTTGCTATCTCTTGTCAGTTCTAATAATACTTGCTTAATATATTTTGATGTTCCTTCATTTGGGGCATATATGTTAATAAGCCTTATGTACTTTTCTGGATTGATCTTTTAATCATTATATAGTGTCCATCTGTGTCTTTTGCTATGCTTTTTACTTGGAAGTCTATTTCATCCAATGTAAGTATAGCTGTTCCTGCTTTTTTGTGGTTGACATTCAACTGCAGGATCATCTTCCAACCACTGACTTTGAACCTTTACTTTTGAAAGAAGGTGGGTTTCCTGAATGCAGCAGAAGGTTGGGTTGTGCTTTTTTAATCCATCAGCCACTCTGCGTCATTTGTCTGGTGAGTTCAGTTCATTATATTTAGGGTGATTATTGAATAAGCTATTTATCGTCACTTTGTAATTTATCTTCTTTGCGCTGTTTCAGACAGTGCTTTTGTTCTTCTCTTTCTTTTCTTTGGTGGATTTGGTGTAGTTATGTTTTGATTGGCTTCCTTTTTTGTTTTCTTTTTTGCTTTTTCCCTGGAGATGTATTTGAGTTTACCCTGAAGTTAGCATTAAAAATTCTATGTTTATTTCCTATTTTTATTTGAAAGCAGATTAGTCTCACACTCATTCTAACCATCCACATTTTTATTCTCTTCTCCCCACTTTTCATATTTGCTGTTTCAGTGTTTCTAAGTGGGTTTTCCTTACACTTTATAGAGCATCCTGTAATATTTTTTGTAGAGCTGGTTTTGTGGTGATGAATTCCTTAAGCCTTTGCTTATCGGAAAAGCTTTTTATCATTTCTTCAGTTCTGAATGCTAATATCACAGGGTATAATATCCTAGGTTGGAAATCTTTTTCTTTCAGCGCTTTGAATACTGTATGCCATTCCCTTCTGGCCTGTAGAGTTTCCATTGAGAAATTCACAACAGTCTTATGTAGACTCCTTAGTATAGGATTTGTTTTTCTCTGGATGCTTTTAAGATTCTTTGTTTTGTATTTTTGACATTTTGATGACAATGTGTCTAGGTATAGGTCTGTTTGGGTTTCTTTTATTAGGGACTCTTTGAGTTTCCTGGGTTTGGAGACTTGTTTCATTCTTCAGGTTAGGGAAATTCTCAGCTATTATTCTTCAAATGGTTTCTTTCCCCTTCTCTCTCTTTTTCTTTTTCTGGGACCTATGATGTGAATATTATTCTTTTGATGTTATCCCATAGGTCTCAAATGCAGCATTCATTTTCTTTGCATTCTTTTATCTCTTTGCTGGTTTGCTTGAGTGTATTCCTCTGCCCTATCTTCTAGCTCACTGATTCTGTTGGAGGTTTCATCCCATCTTATTCTTGAGTACCTCTATGGAGTTCTTTAGTTCAGCTATTGTATTCTTCATTCTTTGATATCTTGCTTTATTTCTTCTCTCTTTTTGTTGTTGTTCTCATTTTCTTCCTCTGTTATTTTCCTGATTTCCATGAGTATGTTTATCACTGTTACCTACCCTAAATTCATCCCCTCGTAGTTTGCATACATCTGCTGTATTCGGATTTTCCCGTGTTTTTGATTGGACCCATCAGTTCGCGTATATTTCTCTGTATCTTCGCTCTGTCTGGCATTCTGTTTATGTTTCCTTGGGTTTGTTTTCCCTGCAGTAATGGCCTTGGGTAGGGTATCAATTTGCATGAGATCTTGGTTTGAACACTAGAATTCTTGAGTTTTATGGTGTCAGCACTGTTTATATTTGTCAGTTCCTCAGTGAACCTTGCGTTGAGCTCTGAGAGATAAGCCTGTGGGGATGGAGTTTGTGTGCAGAGTGCAGAGCCTTCCCTCAGCATCTCAGGTCTAAAGAACAAGTCACATTGTTGGCCCACAACTGGCAATCAGGCTGCAGTTCCACCTCCACCCACAGGGTGGCACCAGTGGTCGCATTGAGGGTTTGTCCCTTCTGGGAGATTACCTTCTTCCTTTAATCCTGGGGGCACAATATCCAGTGGGCAGGATATTTGGTGGGCTGATCCTGAGACTCCCAGTGCAATATGGTGGTGGGAGTGAGTGAAGGTAGGGAATTCCCATAGTTGCCTTCTGGTTATGGTGGCACCATTGTAATTTCACCACAGGGGCTCAGGTTCTGACCACTGTGATGCTGATTCTCTTTCCACCCTGTGCCAAGACCATCTCCACTTCAGTGTCCCAGTCCTGCTGGGCAGGCTGTTTGCTGCTTTGGGGGTAACTCTCCAGGAGGCCTGTTTCTTCCGGCAGTTCCACCCCCTCGACTGTGGTCTGAATCCTGAGTCCCAAATCTGCTGTGTAGCTCTGAACCCGGACATTTTTTGCCTACCCTTTGCTGTCGTGCTTGCTGTTGAGTCTCTATTGCCGCTGGGCCTGCTTTTCCTCAGTTTCTGGAGAATAGGTGAATTCCTAGTTGCTCTGGTTGAGGATCTGAACTTCATCCCTACCAGGTTGCCTTCTTGACTCTGTCCCTCCCAATACAAAATTAAAGGGCAGAGTAAAGCTCACACAAACACCTGGTACAAAGACAGTTCTCAAAAACCAAGCTGTGAGCTAAGGTGCTGCTCTGGTTCATCCTCTGATCATGGGGGTATGTAAGTGGTGGGTCTCTCTCAGTCTCCCCTCCGTCTACATCTCACACCTCCTCCTCCCTGTGTGGAGGGCATGGAGTGCCCTTACTCTACTAGCCACTACACCAAGTATTGGGACTCTAGCGATCAGTCACTCCAGGGAAGGGAGACAAAGCCCAGTGAAAATATTAGGTGACAAGCTCTGTGCAGGAGAGGCACACAGGATGAGGCAGGGGGTAGAGCAGAGGCCTGGCTCAGTCTATGCAAGAGGGGGAAGCAGCCTCCTGGAGGAAGCAAATATCGACGTTCAGATGGATGAACAGACACTGAAGGTAGAGGAGGTGAAAGGACATTTCAGGTGAAGGCTCCAATTCAGATGGTGTGTGGCCTGGAGGTCAGAGGCCAGGGATCACTCGTTAGAGGTGGTGAGGAGCGATGAAAGCAGGCCCTCACAGAGTCCCCTGCCAGCTGAGGTGATGTAACCTTTATCCCGACAGTGATACAGGACTTCTGGTGGATGTCTGTCACGGGGCAGGGTGTATGTGAGGGAGGTCTGGCCAGGCAGAAACAGCAGGGGTCAGATGGTGTGTTGAGGGTGCCAAGTACTTGTGCCAGAATTGCTGCAGCCATGGAGAAGGTTCCAGAATGACCAGGTAGACTGGGGGACTTGGCATTGTTGAGGGAGAGGGAAAGGGAGGGGTCCAGGATGCGCCCAGGCTGGGGCAGCTGGGTGGATGAGGGCAGCGCCCCACCTATGCCTGGGACCCCAACACCTCAGAGATCCACTACGGGGGTGCAAGCAGCGCCCCTTCCTCCAGCCTGGGCTCCCCGGGTGGCACCTTGCTTCTTCCATCACCATTCCTTCTAATGGAGACATTACGCTAGCCTCACACCCCATTAGGGACATAGGACTCACCTGATGCAGAGACTGTAGAGACGGGGCTCTCTTCACCTTGAGGGCACTGGTGTGTGAGACTGAGCCAGATGCAGGGAGCTGCAGCTGCTCCATGCCACAGCTGGAGGCTTTGCCCAGCTGGGTCCAGGTGCCCTGGCCCAGGGCGGAGAAGAGCTTCTTCAGCCCCAGGGCGGAGGCGATGCGGCTGCTTTTCTTGCTCCTCTCAGAAGGGGCCGGGCGTGGGTCGGCGTCTGCACTGGCTCCCAGCAGCGTTCTGTAGTACGAGAGTGATTATGAGGTGTGGGGGTCAGACTGGGTAGGGAGGACTTGGAGACCAGCAGCATCCTGTGGAACTCAGATGGGAAATGACAGCCAGGATGCAGAAAGGAAGGTGGGCAGACAGAGGCTGGGGGTCTACCTGGGCAGTTTTGGGAAGAACATCTCAGACTAGACCCTTGGATCACCTTCTAGGCTGGTTTCCCCAATCATGCCTCCATCCATCCATCCATCCATCCATCCACTCATTCATACTTTCATTCAGATCTCACAGAGCCTCTCATAGGCACCGGGGCATGAGGAAACACTGGTTTTCAGTAAACAAGTGGCACAAGTTCCTTACTCCTGAGAGCTTACAAACAGGCTACTTAAGCAAAGGAGCAGCCCTACCACTGACCAGGAAGGAGGGTGCAGCAGTGCGCCCAGCTGTGTTTCGGATGGGGCACCAGGGAGGTCCCTCTGGGCAGATGACACCTAAACTGAGTCAAATCGCAAGGAGCTGTGATGCCAGGCCCAGAGTTGGGGCTCCAGGGCAGGCAGGGCTGTGTGCATCCACTCGGATGGGCAGGACAGAAGTGGGGCTTAGTTGCGGGGCTCGGTGCCAAGGGGGTGGAGATCTGACGTCATCTGAGTCCTGTTCTGGAAGGTCCCGTGGCTACTGTGGCAGGAGGAACCTGGCAGGGTGAGGGAGCAGAGAAGGGAGGCTGCATGCTCCGTGGGAAGAAGTCAACTTTCAGTTCAGGTCAGTGAAATGGGGGTGCTGGTGGATGCAGGAGCCATAGGTGGATGCAGCCACGGGAGGGCCCAGACTTGGAGAGCAGCGTGTGGCTAGCATGACTGAAAACAGGCACGGAGGCAGGTTTTATGGGAGGAATGGAGAGTCACGTTGGAGGTGCCTGATCCCCTAGGGGAGATGGTGGGAAAGAACTTGTATGAATCAGAGTCCTGGGGAGAGTGAAGGCTGGGGATGAGGTTTGTCTCCTGGTGGATGTGAAGCCAATGCGACATGTGGGCGGGGATGATGGTGGAGAAGAGGGGGCCCGGCCAGAGCTCACCAAGGCTCTGAGGCCCAGAAAGAACCCAGACCCTCAGCATGAAAGTGGCTCCATTTCTCAGCATCGGCTGTTTCCAAGCCCAGAGTCCCTAGGCATCTCCTGACAGCAGGACTGCAGCTGCAGTGCCCAGAGTGACTGGGAAGGTCCCACGAAGGGAGAATCAAGTTCACAACACTGAAAAGGCATGAAAGGCCTATAGGGTGGGGCAAGGGTGGGAGCCCAGGAGCCCTTTAGGAATCTGGGAAGAGGAGGGTGGTCACATCACCTCAGCACCCCGGCCCCCACCTCCTGTCTTGTTCCTGTCACCTACCGGGATGACTCAGGACCCCGGGAACTGAACTCTGCCCTGCACAGGCCTCCCTGCACCTCCTGGCTGCAGGACTCTGGCTCCTCCAAGGCCCCTGAGAGGCTGGTGCCTGCTGAGATGTCGGCGTCCATAACTGCTGAGCCGACAGTGCCCTGCTGTCCTCCTGCAATGACACAGCATCCCTCCATGTCACCATACCAGCCCCACGGATGCATGGGGGAGGATGCTCCCCATGACAGGAGACGCTGGAGAAAGTGGGGAATGAGCTGGGCCCCCTCAGCCCATACCGCACCAGGCACACAGCAGGCGGCTACTATGTGTCTGAAGGTGCAGGGTTGCTTGTGATCGGTGTGTGGAGACACTGGAAGCCAGGATACTAATCCTGGTAAAAGTCACAGTCTGTTAGCTGTGCTTACTGACACTGCAACCAGTGAGGCTTTGTGCCTTCAGTTCCAGAGGCGCAGTAGAGAGAAGTGCCCAGGAGGGCAGGCCCTGGCACCTTCTGTAAGGTCAGTGTGGCCTGTCATTTCCCTGTGCTCTCCTCCTGAGTCCTCCCAGCCCCAGGGCTGCAGAGCCGGCCAGCTGTCTCCCCGAAGGCTGAATGGTCGGGCTGCCTTCCTTAGACCACAACATCGGGGATTGGAGCATGCTGCTGACCACCTGGGTCTGCCCAGAAGAGGAGGACCCCTTCCAAAGGAGGAATGCACCTATAGCCTTGCTCCCCAGCAGGGCCGAGGACTGACCTGGAGGACTCAGGCCCAAGAGCAGCCCAGGCTCCTTAGGGGACACCCATAGGAGGTCTGTGGTTGGTTACCACACGGGCAGCAGGCCACCTGGCCCCAAATGGTTCAAGGGAGGGACCTGTGCTAAACAGATTCGCTCATACCTTGTCCATAGCACCTCCTGCCAGGCAGGCATAAGCCTAGCAGGTGCTCAGTCCATACAAAATGAATGAGGGATGGGAGAGTATGGTGAATATTGGGGGGCCTCAGTGCATGCTCACTAAGCATTTACTGTCTAGGCAAACAGTCAACCCTGATCACTGCTCTTCCTGCTGTGGGAGTGGATCCCCTTAAAGCCCAGACCTCCAACAGCCAGAGCCTGGCATTTCTACACACCTCAGGAGTGCACCCACCTTCACTGCCCCACCTGCCATGGCTCTGGGGCCTCCAGGAGACTGCTGGAGGGCGGGATGTGTGGTCTGTGAGGATGGAAGGTAGAAGGAGCCCCAGTGCCTGCTGGTCGCAGCCAGAGGCTCCCCCACCCACCCAGCAGTCCCTTACCTGGGGGCGGCTCCAGCTCTGGGCTCCAGGGGCCATCCTTTGCTTTGCCCCAGCAGGCGGCTTCTCCCCAGGGCCCCTGGCACTCCCTGGCCACACTGTTGTTGCAGTTGGTGGCAGACAGGTCCACAAGTGGGTGCCCAGCTCCGGGGCTGCAGCGCTGGGTCTGTGGGGGTGTTGGCTCACAGGTCCTGGGGACACTTCTTGAAGGAGGCACAGGAGTGTCTACAGGCTCCTCCTGGTCATCAGGCCTGTGGGGCCTGGTCAGGGCAGCCTTCCTGTGAGACACAGGGTTGGTGGTTTTCCTTGCAGGGGGAGGGGCTGGCACCCAGACTTCAGGGGAGAGGGCCTGATGGGGGCCAGTGGGCTCCTCAAGGTGTGGTGGCCAGGAGGCCATTTCCAAGGATGCCTGGCTTTCCACACCCTGGGCATGTCCGCCTGGGCCCAAGGACACCAGCTTCATGGAACTGTCGATGGCAGAGGTGGTCCTGCATGGAGCCTGGGAGTCGGCAGGGCGAGCCCTGTGATGTTCCAGCCCTGGTCCACGCTGCCCCTGGGGTCCTAGGGAGGCCCCCTTAGGTGCCAGGATAGGAGGTTTAGGGAAAGCATCTTCTCTGGGACATGGTACCCCGTCAGGCTTGTGTCCTAGCTCTTCTGTCACCTCATCTGAAACCTCCACCAGATCAAGCCTTGGCAGGTAGTGCTGGGCCCTGGGGCTCTTGGGCAGCTCCATTTCAGTCTTCCAGAACCATCTGGGGCCTCCTTGCAGCCTCCAGCCCCAGGGAGGAGGACTGCCGCCTGGAGCCGGGCAGCAGGCCCTGCTGGCTGGAGGTGCGCCAGCATCCTCGCAGGCGGTTCTGCAGGCTTCGGAGGTGTCTGGGCCGGCCAGGGTGGAATCCGCCTCCTCAGGGCGCAGCCACGAGTCCTCGGCGTGTAATTCCTGGATCCATTCTGCCGGGAACCTGAGCTCGTCAGGGAGGGGTCTGAGAGGGATTCTCCTACCCCGAGAAATAAGGGGCTCCCCCACCACCCCTTCCATCCCACTGGCAGCCCCGCGCTCCTGCAGGGTCCTTGGGTCAGGGGTCGCCTTCGGCGGGGTGGGCCTTCGGTCCTCGACGCGGTGGCCACAGGCTCGACATTTCCTCTCGCTGGCCCGAGAGGGTGGCACCGGGCAGGCCCTTTCGTTCACGGAGCCCACAGGCCTGAGGAGCGCCTCTTCGCCAGCGTCCCTGTGCCCCGGGCCCCCTGGGCGGTAGTCGGCGAGGTCCGGCTTGGAGCGCAGGGGCAGCGCAGACCTCAGCACCTGGTGCCCGCGGTGCTGCAGCCGCTCCAGCCGCTCCAGGTAGCGGGACTTGGCTTCTGGAGCAGACTTGTCCTCAAAGCGCACGTGGGAAGGGGAGCCGCCCCGCCTCGGCCACACCCCACTGTTGGACTCCCTGCTGGAGGAGTCACTGGTGTTCCCGCTCCCTGGCTTGTCTCTGCTGGAGAAGGGCACCCTGGGGTCCGTGGTGGAGCTCCTGTGTCCATCTCTGAAGCAGAGACAGGGGAGAGGTCAAAGGGAAGGAGGGGGAGGCAGTCCCCTGGGGTCCAGTCTCCTGTCAGCCAGGTGGCACTGCCGCCCCAAATCGGGTGGGGTGGGGCAGGCAGCAAACCAGGTCCTGGGCACGCACTGACAAACTGCATCACTGCTGGCCTGTGTGGGATGAGACTGGCACAGAGGGGTGGCAGCCTGCCTCTAGCTGACATGTTCTGACCTCCTGGAATTAGGGCTTCCACTGAGATGTGCCTGCTCCCCAACAGAGCTGCCTGATTTCCACATCAATGTACTTCCAGAAAATGCAGCTGCTGCCACCTCTTCACTCCTGGTACTAGCTTTCTGTTCAGGCTTGCCCAACCTCCAAGCAGATGGAAGAAAGAGCTTTCTGGAAGGAGGGGTGCCTCCAGGTGGGGGAGGGAGGCAGGTCTGTCTGAGCAGACCCGGGGCCTCCATGTGAGCTCAGCACGGCCTCCAGGGCGATCTGACAAGCGTGACCTTTCACAGCATCTGCAGTCAGCCATCTGGCGTTGATTTTTCAGCTACAGCTATACCCTGAGGACTCACCAGTGCTGCCAAGTCAAAGTAATTCTTTCCTGGACACAGCAGCTGCTAAAGTAGGTCACCTGGCATTTCTGAGGCTTCTCTGGGGCCCGGGGAGTCTGGCAGGAAGGACCCCGCTTGAAGGTTAGTGGTCGGGCTGTGATGAGCCTCTGCTGTGATGTGATAAGAGAAAGTGTCCTCAGCATGTTCACTCGACTGAGCCTGCTTTGCCCAGAGCTGGGGCTCCGCACCCAGTCCCAGCACCTGCAGAAAGTGGATGGGTACTGGACGCCTATGGCTCCACCCCTTTTGTGTGGGGTTAGTGAAGAAGCCTCAAGGAGGCACACCCACTCCAAGCAGTGCCTTCCAGTCACAGGAAACAGCACAGAATGAAAGGGCAGCCTGTCCGGCACCTCTTGCCAGGAAGGATGCATCTCCATCAAGGAGCAGGTGGTCCAACCCCCAGGAAGCCTCCTTCCAGGGCCAGGCAGCAGTGGGAGAGGCAGACCTGATGCCCACAGCTGGGCCTGCTCGCTGGGCAGAGGCCTCATCCCACCTGGGTGCACCTGGTAGGAAGGGCTCCACATGTCCCTTCAAGTGTAACCTGAGGCACATGTGGCCGATGATGGGAACCAGTCACCCATGGAGCAACCAAGCATGTGAAGTGCTGGTGTAAGGATCCTTGTTCTCTTCCCATCTTTTCCTCCTGCTGAGCTCACCCTCAGCCTTGCTGAGGCCATCAGGGGATGGCCCGGCCTGCAGCCCTGCCCTCTCTCCTCCACACATCTGTGCCCCTCGCCTGGCAGCCTCTTTGAAGCCAGGCCCTGCACTGAGTTTCACCCTTAGCTGAGGCCCCACCAGCCCTGCAGAACTGGCTCTGTCCTGGCCTGGCTGCCTCCTGAGGTGGAACCTTCCCACCTGAGTCTGTCAGGGATGAGCAGGAGGCTAACTCCCAGCCTCTCAGCCTGCCGGGTGCCTTCTAACGCAGCACACTAACCCATGTGCCCACATGGCAACCTGCACTGTTCTGATTTTGCTTTGCAGATGAGGAAACCGAGGCACAAAGGCTTCCTCAAAGGCACACAGCTAGTCGAGGGCAGAGTCAGTTTTCAATTGGGTCTGGTTCTGGTGGCCGAATCATTTGTTCGCTGCCTCATTACGCTTTCCTAAGAAGCTCGCCTGGCTTTGGGAATCTCTTCTACACCCTCTCGGTCCCCACCTCCAGGACCATAAGGCTGCCTCCATTAGGGAGCCTCAGTCTCCCCACCCAACACACCCCTGCAGCCAGACGGCTCTCCTCAGGTGCACATGTAACCAGGCTGCCACCCGGCACAGCCGTGGCTCCAGTTTTCTGGGACTGCCCCAGGTGTGCGGCTGATAGGCCCATCTCCCCATATGCCCCTCACTAGGTTCCCCTCTTCTGCCCTCCCATGCTCTCCCCTGCCCATGACAAGCTACCCGATGAGCCTCTTGTCTTTCCCAGAAGGAGTGACAGTTTCCAGAATGTTTTCCCTCTCCGCCACCACAGTCCCCAGAGCTGCAGGGACCTGTGACCCATCTTATCCCTGAGACTTGGCCTGTGCTCCCCAGGAGCTCGGCCATGTTCACTCATCCTTGAAGCCTCAGTAAGGGCCACTTCACCCTGGGTACAGCTGTGCTGGCTGAGTAATGAGTGCCTGACACGGGACACACTCATGGAAGGGGGGTGCGGTGGTGCGGGCCACTCACCGGCTGCCCAGGGCGATGGCGGGCACAATGTCATGACTGGCGCGGAGGGGCCGGGTCCTGGCCTTCACGCAGGCATGTGGCAGAAGAGGCCCAGCTTCCTTCAGCCTGGGCCCCGAGGTCCTGCAGGTGGCACGCAGGCCGGCGTGGGCAGGAGGGATGAGAAGAAAATAACACAGATCAGGAGGCTTTAACAGCTCAGCCAGAGAGCCCTGGAGGCAGCCTCCCTTGTCCAGCTCCCACACAGAGGGCACCCAGCCCATGGCCAGTGCCTGCGAAATGGCCCTGAGTGACACTGGACAGGGCCCGGGACAGAGCCCGCCTGGGACATCTGCTCAGGGGCTGGAGGCAGAGACCCCAAGAGGATCTAGAAAAGGGTAGGAAATGTCTAGATTGTTAGATTGTCCTCTCTGGGCAGACGGGTGGGCTGGGGGGTGTTCTCTGGGAGGATGGTGGAGGGGCCCGGGCAGCGGGCTGGGCCTGGGCCGGCCAGATGGTCTCTACATCATCACCCCTCTCTCCTTCTGTCACTCCTGTGCCCACGCAGACCCACTTGGGCACACATCCCCTGACTCCCTCCGCAGATGCCAGAATTTGGGCTCTGTCATCAGAGCGCTGCTCCTTGGGGAAATGGCATTTTCACAAGTCCTGGTATTTTCTGCCTCAGTCCAATCCCAGTCTGTCAGGCCTGTCCAGGCCAAGGGGAGGTAAACCAGCCCCTCCCCAAGTCTGCACATGGCTCTGTTTCTTCTAAGTAGGGTCCTCTCACCACCTTCACCACCTAGCAGATGTGCTGCCTCCCGGCCAGTTTAGAGCTGTAGAAAATGACAGCAGCCCTTTATCAAAGCTGTCACTCGCCAGTGACACACAGCCAGCTCCACATGGCAGCAATCCCAGCCCAGGACAGGCTTCTCTGCAGGGCTCACTCTCCAGCCAGGTGGCCAGGACAGGTGGGCGCACGTGACAGATGCGGGCGCTCCCGAGAGGGGGCGCGTGTGCTGCTCAAGGTCGAACATCAGATCAGAAACTTGAGCGGAAACCACACAGCCGCCCACAGCTCTGTGCACCCTTCGCTGGAGCCAGGACGAGAATGTTTATGGCTGCACCAGACACACTCTGATGTGCCTCCAGCTTCCTCGTGGCTGCCTGTCTCCACAGCGACACACTGGGCCATCCCACCCGAGGAGGGTTCAGAGAAAAAACTCAGACAGACTGTGGCCACCCATCTGTCACCTACAGGAAGGTCATGTCTTGACGGGGAAGGGTACCAAGCAGTTTTGGGCCCACAGAGATGTGAGTGGAAATGGACATACTGGACAAGGTCTGAGAGACTACTGTTACTGTTACGATCATTCTCCCTGCTTTGAGGCTCAGAGGAAAAGAAAAAACTAGAATAAAAGCACCATCTGTGCCTATGAGCCCAGCAGGGCCAGGCACAGCTTGGAACCAGGAGCCTCACTGAGGGAGAGCCGTGCGACCCGGCCTGCTGCCTGGGCAGCGTGCGGCAGGGTCCTCCCGGGGGGCAGTGCCTCATCCTCGGCCGCAGCCCAAGCAGCGGTGCTCCCCGGGCTCCTATTCTGTGGGCAAAGATAATGAGGTTCCCAGCCCAAGAGCCTCCCTTGCAGCCGCAGGTCCCTGGCTGCCTGCCCGCACTGCAGAGCCTTCCGGTGACAGCTGTGGCCCCGGCTGTCGGAGGGCATTTGTCACACACTGGGTGGGCAGGCAGGAGGGAGCCCAGGCAGCTGGCCAGATGCTGCCTGCACTGGCCTTGCCCACCCGTCCCCGCCTCCCCAGGTTTTGAGGCCACTTTTCCAGCTCGGCTCTTTACTTCCTGCTCCTTCTGCTTGGAGCTGTTAATTTTTTTTTTTTTTTTTTTTTCAGCAGCAGCCTTGCTTGGGCTGCTGGCAAACAGAGCTGGTTTCTCTGCTGATTAGAGAAGCAGGCCTGGAGGCATCCATGTGGCAGCAGGGACAGGAGTGTGACAGTCACCTTCACAAGGCAGCCAAGGTCAGCAGGGCAGGTGGCGCCCGCTGGAGAGCAGCCCACCAGCCCCTGAAGGGAAGGTGCTCTGTCCCAGGAGGCAGAGCAAGTCACCCACCAAATAGCCAGACTACCCAGCACCGCCTCCTGCTGTACCCCTCCCCACCCCCAAGCCAACGTCTTCTGGGACAACTGACCTGCCAGGGCCCCTGCCAAGGTCACACAGCCCTGGAGCCAACCCCTTCCTGTCATGGACTGTAACCCCAATCTTGCTCCCACAAGACTCCTGGATGCTCCCTGGAAGGGTCGGGGTGGTCAGTGCATGGACAAAGGCAATTCCATCTAAGAGGCAGCTTTTGCCATTTTCTGGAAAGCTCCCTGACTGCTCAGCAAGAGGGCAGAGGGACACAGGGCTTGGTCCTCACTCTCTCTGGGCCTCTGTGTCCCCATTGTGGGCCATGGGGGTTGGGGGGATGCACACTGTCCCCTGTGATTCTGGGTCTTTGTGGGGGTCCGGCGAACCACAGGTGGGGTGGGGTTTGAGGTCCTCTCCCAGGGAAGGGGTCACGTCACGGATGTTTAGCTGTCAAAAAGCAATCACGCAGGCACCTGGGGAGTCTCCTTTCTGCTCCTTCACAGGCAGCATGTGGCCTCCCCTCTGAACTGGTAACCTGGTACAGGACAGGTGAGCTCCCCTCACAGCCTCAGGTCTCAGGTCAGGAAAGCGTGTCCTGGCTGGAGGTTGAGGGGGCAGCGGCACTGTCATACTCTGGATGAAGACCTGTGCTCCGGGAGCGCGGGTTTAACCCCCTTGCCTCCAGCACGTGACTCAAGAGTGAGGGCATCTGTGCCTCCAGCTGCAGGCAGAGAGAGACCAGTGGCATCCAAGACACATCACGCTGGGCTGCCAGTGCCGCTCCTTTCTGCACGCACTGCAGCGCTTCGGTCTCCAGGGCTGTTGCGGTTTCCTCCGCGGAGACGGCGGTGGGCACTGGCCCGGGCTCCCAGCCCTTCTCCTGACTGCAGGGCTCTGGAGGACGGTGCTCTGAAGCCTGCCCAGGCCCCAGCCCTAGCACCTCTAGTGCACGGAGGCGTCCCGGCAGTGACAGGCTCCCCGCAGCGTCCTCCTCTCAGCAAGGGCAGTCCCGGGGCTGGGGAACCCACAGCAACAGTGCCTATTCCCATCGTGCCTTTTCATGGGCGCCTTTCTTTGTTTAGTGACACCCATTCCCTCACTGAAAAAGGATGGAATTCCTGAGCGTGAACTAGTCACCTGCCCAACAGGTCACCTGTCATGCCAGTCAGGGGAAGGCATGTTGGGGAGTGATGCTGTCTGAGGCTAGAGAGGACATACTGGTTGGCTCTGGAAATTCAGCTGTGCAGAGGGGACCAAAGGCTGCCCTTCCAAGGTCCTGGGAGGAAGCACAGAACTTCCCAGAAGAGCATCTCCCTCCGTGGAAGCAGGTGTCTGTGTCGGCTGCTTGAAGGGCAGCAAAGTCCTTGCGGAGTCCCAGGAGGAAGGGCTGGGTGTCCGGACCACGGTCGGTTCAGCTGGAGCCCAGAGTGGAGGGTGTCAGCCTGACCCCACGGATGAAGGGTCTGGGCAAATTTGCTTTCTCCGGTCTCGTTATGTACAAAAATTAGGGCCATATGAGGCTCTGTGGGTGTGATGATGACAGCATGACCACCGCCAGGTGGCCTCTGCTTTGAGGCAGGCCTGCTGTGTGGGCATCCTCCCCACTCTTGGATGCAGCCACCAAATGCTGGGGGCACTGTGTCGGGAACACCGGTTCGGAGGGCATCTCATATCTGCCCTTCAGGTTTCAATGGTGGCGAGTCTGGGGTGGGAAGGGCTTTCCTCTGTATTTCCATGTCAGTGGGCACGACGGGAAGGGGTGGGTTATGCAGGGGTCTATCTGTTCTTGGCTACAAACTTGCCCTAGGTTTCCTGTTATACCTGCGGTCCTAAGAATCTTGGGGTGCAAGATTCCCTATGCACTCCCAGGACTCAACATGACCCTGATACTGGGGACCCAGAGGACCCAGTGAGCAAGAATGAGCTCGAAATGCCTTCAGGGGTGCATGGCCATCAGTGGGACCCAGGGCATGATGACAGCCTGGCACGGAGCAGTGCCGTCCTCCACCTGGACAAGACGTCATGTGCGCCACTTCCTACCGGACTCTGAATCTGAATTCCACCAAAGGTCTCACCCACCTCTGCCCAGGCTCCTGGCAGTGTCTGCACTCCACCCGGGACCCTGGGATCCCCAGGTCTTAGTGCCCGCAAAGTCTTTTCCTGCGTCCTGGCCCCACAGCCCACGCTTGCACCCGCACATGCCCCTGTCAGAGCCTCTGAACGCCTGACTAGGCTGACACCTGGCAGGAATCTGATGGAGACACAGTTCTTGTCCTCAGCAGTGTGTGTGTGTGTGGGGGGGGGGCAGGGGGAGTGGGGAGGGGCATCTGCAACAGCGATGGCTGAAGCTGCAGTAAATAGTTGGCATGGAGAGAATTCCATGAGAAATTACATGCAGTTGTGGGTTCACAGGGGAGTCCCCCAAAACACTAGTTGATGTAGTTTTTAAAGCTTGAGTCCTCTCACAGCTATGGGCCTGATCACTTGAGCCACAGGTCAGGCCCCCAAATTCTTCAGGGCTCCATGCCTGCTCCCCTTTAAATTGGAGTCTACGCAGTTTGGGGGCCAGGAGCTCCACCCCTAGCATCTCGGACCACTGAGGCGAGCTCTCCCACCCTGCTCCTTCAGTGGCATGGACACTGAGACCTGGGTGTCCTCAGCTTCTGAACCTGGAAACAGGCTCAGGCTCCCTGCAGGGATGGGTCTAAAATCCCCCAAGTTTCCTTCTTCATCATAACTTGAATAAAACCCCGAGAGCCTCTGCATTTCCCTGTTACATCCCTGAGGATCCCCCAGGACCTGGGCCCAGGATCACACACCGGTGTCCTGCCTCCCCCACGAGACTGCCCAGGCTCACACGGGGTCCAAGCCGTCACCCACATGCTCTCTCAGAGACCTGGCCTGGTCACGGCACAGAGGGGAGGGAGGGATGGGGACAACCAGGGGGCTGCTAAGGGAGCACAGACCCCAGCACAGCAACACCACATGGCTCACCTTCGGGCCCACAGCCCCAGGACAGGAAGGCCGACGGCACCAGCCCCTCCAAGCCCCAGTGCTTGCCTCTGCCCTCATCCTCTGCCCCCGATCAAAACTTGCTCCCAAGTCACTGTGGCCGCAACACAAGTGTGCTCTGTGCAGCCTGTCACCTCTCCGTCTTTGTCTACGCGAGGACATCAGGCTGGGGGCGGCAGAGCCTTGTAGACCCTGAACTGAGGCCCAGAGAAGACAGCGTGTGGTCTCCTGGCTCCGACACTTGACCACTGGCTGACCCTGCCTCTCACCTCCAGAGGTGTCTCCCTACCTGAGCAGGAGCCATGGGAGTGGGTGGTTAGTGGGGTGAATGAGAACAGGGTATAGGCCTTTGCAGCTGGCACGTGACAAGAGCTGAAGTGACAGGGCAGGCGAGTTCTTTGGAGGGAAAGACTGGCACCAGGACAGGGTCCCCAACGACTGAGCCCACATACTTGGTTCTGCTGCCCCCAGCATGTCTCGGGGAGCTGGGGGTGGATGCCTGAGCTGTGCCCTAGGGCCTCCTCATCTGCTGGCTCCCGGGCTGGGGTGGTCCCGAGGCTGGTGGAGGGGAAATCCTTTCTCCACCACAGGGTGGGGGGCGGGCAATAAAAGCTTGGCACCTGGGCACTATTTTCCCCCAAAGATGTGCACCCCTCATTTAGCCCCACACCATTCAGACTGCTTTAAAGACAGAGCAAGAGAGCCGCACGGATTACCCAGCTCGCAGAGCAGGGAACTGAGGTCGGTGCTGGGGAGGGTGCCGTCCATGCATTTTTGGGATGAGGACCTACACTGACCCACCATTCCCCAGCAGGGGCTGTTTTCTCTCCACTCCAGAGGGAGAGCAGCCATGGCCAGGCTCTTACCTGCTCTGGTCTGAGTCCTGCAGGGAGATGCCTGAGTCCCAATCCACGTCCCCCGTGGGGCGCTCTGGAACCAGAACAGAGGTCAGGAAGAGCCACACAGTCTCTCGGCTGTCACCTACTGAGCACAGAGCATTCTCCACCATCTCAGTCCCCAGAGAAACCTGAACCCCTGCCTGAGAGGCTGCCTGGCATGGAGTGTGGAGGGGATGGCATGGATCACCTCGGGTGAGGGTGAGGAACTTGCTTTGCGGATGTGGAAGGAGGGAAGATGTTGACTCTCCATCCTGGACACCCACAGCCCAGTGACCTGAGCTCTGCCCCCTGACCTCTGTGGGGAGGGGTCCTGTCCACTGTCTACCAAGAGGACACTGAGTTCCCCTGGGGAGAAGAAGTCATGGAAGCCTCTACCCCAGCACAGAGGTGGCCTCCATGGGTCTGAGGCTCACAGGGCCGTCATCAGACTGTGACTATGAGGGGTGGAGAATCTATGGGAGAGTCAAGAATAAGATGACATCCTGGTGACAGCCAGCACTGTGGGCCCCTCCCCACAGCTCCCCTCCCTGCTGTCCCCCTCCCCTCAGATCTATAGAGTGAGCCTCACCTGATACAGCTCTGTCCCAGGCTGGGATTCCCAACTCTGGGGGACCCTGTCCTCCAACATTCAGCATCTGCTGCAGCAGAAGGCGGTTCCTCTCCACCAGGTCAGACAGAGACAAGCCGCTGTCCCTAAGGCCCAGAGGCCCCCGGTCTCCATCTCTCCAGCCACCAGGCAGGGCTGGCCTGGGGACAACGTCCTCCTCGGAGGTCACAGACATGCTGTCTGGGTCTCCCTCTGTGACCAGACCATCCCAAAGAGAGCAGGAACTTCCTTTCCTAAGGGTGGGCATGTGGGTGATTTTGTCACAAGGCTGGCCTGGGCTGACTCTGAGGAGGGGGCTCTCTTGTAAAGAGCCGGCCCCCCCCAGCGGCATCCCTGTCTCATGATCAGGCTGTGTCCACGTGGCTTCAAGAGGCCATGGGGTCCTTCCATTCCAGAACTCGAGCCCAGGTTCAGGCGGCCTGGGAGACCTGGGTCCCCTACTCCTGGTGGGCTCCTCCTCACTGGCACTGCTGTCCAGCTGTCCATTAGTCAGGGTCTGGGCGTGGAGGGCCACCACAGCCTCTGGCCCAGAAGGTCCCTGTGCTGGAGGCCCGGCTCCACCTGTCTTGCCACGTTTGCACTTGGGCTTCTTCGGCCGCTCTTGGGAGGTGAGGCAGGGGCTCCCCTCCTGCCTGCCTGCTGTCTTCTCCTTCAAGGCCCTCACCTTGGACTCCAGCATGGAGGGACCTTGGAGCTGTAGTCCCCAGGCCCAGGGAGGCTGGGGGCCCACCAGGCTGGGCTGGGGGCAGGGCCAAGGGGGGTGTGACTTCTCTAGCTGCGGCTCCCGGCCACCTCTCTCTGCATCTGGGGTCACCTCCATGGAGCCAGCTGGCCTTCTCCCTGGTGGAAGGAAAAAAGACAGAGGTCCTTGGACCACTCCTGGCCAGCTCCAGCAGGCCCCGGAGTCCCCAGAGGACTCTGTCCCCATGAGAATAAGGTGGGGCCGGAGCAGGGGCGCAAACAGGCAGTGTGGACGCTTTCTCCTCCCAGCCCAAGTAGTGATCCAGTTTTCTCCATTTGACAGAAGGGGCACAAGCTTCAAACAAGGAATCTTTGCCAAATGAGACAGTGAAAACAGGACCTTCTCCCTCCCGGGCCTGTGGCTTTGTGGACAGGAGGTCTCAAGGGAGCGCGTCATCTGCTACTAAGGGGGCTCGTGCCGATGCCGATGGACTTCGGGAAGGCAGCAGTCACCACCGCAAGCCCTGTGAGGCACAGGGCCGCAGCACAGGGCCGCCCCCCAGGTCTGCACTCACAGGCGCGCAGCCAGTCGGTTCACCCAGCAGCAGCCGCTGGCAACCAAGCTGCAGGCTTCCACGCACCACTCAGCCCTCGCACCAGCCCGCCGCGGGGTTAGCACCTCACTTCTACAGATGGTGAAACTGAGGCAAGGCCCAGTTCGGAATGCAAGGCTTCTTCCAGGCCAGGCTCTTGTGAAGCACCCATACATTTAGCCCCCCACCCCTGTTCCATAGGTGAGAAAATCCCCTCTAAGAGGCTTGCGGGTAGGACAGGCTTCCTGGGAGAGACCAGAAGCAGGGACTGGCCACCCCGCTGTTCCAGGCACACAGAGGTCACAGCTTGTCACTTTATTTTGCTTGCTGAGGAAAATCTCCGTAAACACCGTATGCCTGCACACATCCCACTTTGAAGTAAAGTGTACAAAATAAAACTTCCAGTCAGGAGCTACTCACTTCATAGACTGAATATAGAAGCACCAAAGATTTCTCTTAAGTGGCACGTCCCACTACAGTGCCCACCACCATCCACTTTCTCCAGCTTCTACAGGCCACACGCGTCCTAAAGCAAAAGACGCCTGAGTGCAAACCGCAAACCCTCACAGCACTTGAAGGCAGTGCCTCGGGCTGCTTTAGGAGGCGGTCATTGACTTGACCAGTCAGCCTAGGACCAACGACTTCACAGCCCCCGCAGCTGCCTCTCTTCTGAGCCTCAGTCCAGAAAGGGGTTTGAATGTAGAATGAACGATTTTGGTTCAAGTGAAAGAACTTTTTGATGGAAACTGGAACAGCATTCCAGAGCTGTCCATCCCCGCAGACCTTACACAAGACCAGCCCTTGGGCTCCTTGGGGTACCCGAAGCCTCTTACTCGTCATAGGCCCCCCACCTTACTGAGGGACTCCGGCCCCCTCTTACTCACCACGCACCCCCGCCAAGTATTCACTGAGTCCCCATACTCTCCTCTGGGCCCCCAACTCAACTCACCGCTCTGGCCCATACTCGTCAGCTCCCCAATACTCACTGTGCCCCCACCCACACTCACAGCTCCCTGGGCACTCACCCGGGTCCACACCGCAGGCCTGGCGGCCAGCTCTGTCCCGCTCCCTGGAGCCCTCTCCCTGGAGCCCTCTCCCTCCCGGAGCCGCGGGTTCCGGCGGGGCCCGGTGTGCGGACAGCAGGTCTCGGCCCTCCGGCCGCACCCAGTGTGGGCACCGGGCCGGGTCAGTTCGCGGCCCTGCAGGCGGCCCCCGGACCCGCATGGGGGCCCGGATCCGCGGGCCGGCTTCCAGGCCGAGGCGGGCGCGGGACCGGGCCGGCCGGGCTCAGCATGGACCGCCGTTTCCGGGTCGGTTCGGGGAGCGGTCCGCCTGGCGCCTCAGGCCGGAGGAGCCGCCGAGGCCTCCGCGCTCGCAGCAGCTCGGGCCCGACGCCCGAGCCTAGTGCAGCCGCCGACGCCTGTCCGGGCTTCCCCGACGTCATAGGGGCGGCGGGAAGCCCAGGGCTGGCTCCGGGTTAGGAACTGGGGCGCCCCGCGGGCCCGCAGCCCCGTGCGCCAGCGGGCGCGAGCGAAAGCCCCGAAAAGTCTCCGACTTGCCCCGCGGCGGGCGCAGCTCCACGCGGGGGTGGCGGGCGGGGGCTACGGCGGGAACTCCCAGAGGCGGGGCGGCCTGGTGCCCTCGACCCAGGGCCGCTTTCCTGGGGGTCAGGGCTCCTTCTCGCCTTCCTCGGGCGCGAGGGTAACCCGGAGTGGACCTGGGCCCCCTATCCTGTGCTGCTAAGGGAGAGCCTGCTGCCAGCGCCTTGGGCCGGAACCGTTTCTTGGGGTCTTGGGTCCTTTTCACATTTTTTCCAGAACTGGGAGCAAAGGGTCGTCCCTGCACAGGCAGCCCGGACAGAGGAGGTGATGGAGCCGCACCTATTTCCAGACCTCTTTTTTTTTTTTCTTCATGAAATGATTGGAAACAGTAAGTTAGGACCCAGGAATTTCTACAAAGGGCAATCTTTCCTTCAGTCAAGAAGTTGCACTCAGGAGTCTCTACAGCCAGCACCTAGATGACTGGCCCAGTGACAGTGAGGACCACACAGAGTGCTGAGTTCAGGCAGGGGCGGAGGAAAGGACTGACCTCTCCAGCCAGTAGGAGTTAATTACCCTGCAGAAGGTGAACTGGGGGCTCTTCAGGGCACCAGCACCCTGCCTGAGAGCAGCCTGAGCTGTGTATAAGAAGGCCTGGGGCTAATTTAGGAGTCAGAGGGATTCTCATGGGCAAACCCTAGATTTTCACACAGCTGTGAGGACAGATGGTTTCCAGTATGGGGCCTGCACCCCTGTTCTACAATCCAAGCAATTCTTCCAACAGAAAGCTTAGCCTTGTGCTTATGAGTCCCAATGACTCCGTAATACAGGAACAGTACGATTTCCAGCATGGACTGTGTACCTAACAGTGGACTAAATACTATGCACTCTGTAGGATCAGTCTCCCCAAAAATGTTCAGACGGGCTTTTACTAAGATGTCCAGACTTATTTTCCAGTATGTGTCACCTTAGCAGGTGGCACTACGGCCAACTGAGGCCCATGGATCTCCAGAGAATCCGTTACCATATCCTTAAAGAGTAACGATTACCCAAGACACAAGGTCATCTCTACAAACAACTTCCCCCACCCCCCGCCCCAAATCAGAGAAACCTGTCTGAAGGCAGAGAAAAGTCTAGAGGTTAGATTTTATTACATGCCACATGAATTCGTTCTCTCCTCTCTCCTGGACACCCAGGCCCAGATTTCCATTCCTTACACAGGATGTAAGTCCTTAGTCTGCCTCATTTGCTATAGTTTACAGCCATGCAAACGCTCCTTATTTATGTTATTAAATGCCATCTCTGTCTCCTGCTAATCTATCTGACATTAACTTATTTGCTCCACCAGCCAAAGCATCTCAGGAGATGGGGGTTTCCCCAGCAACTCCTTATTCCATACTGCAGCCTTAAGGGATGGGAGCTGTGTGCTGTCCCCTTTCCACAGGTGAGGAGCCAGAGGGAGATGACTGGCCCAAAGTCACAGAGCTAGTAAGCAGCAGGCCTCTTGGAGTCCAAGACACTGGAGTCAATCAAGTGGCAGTGCCATTGAAAAATTGTGAAGTGCTATGACAGTCAAAATGAGCTGCCACTGTGGTCTGGGCCTTCCTTTCAGGATCCTTTCTGTCTTCTTATTCCTGCTGCCCAAGGGAAACTTCTGGAACTGCAAAATTCTTCTTCTCCACATGTAAGGTCAAGGTTGACAATAGCCTTGGGGACTGTTGTGCGTTATATGCTCTGTAGAGGGTCTTTAAAGATCTTTACAGAGACCCTGCCTAGTGGATCTAGCTTCTACCCACGTGGGAGGTGAAACAGGGTGCAGAGGGGTCAAGTAACTTGTCGAAGGTCACTCTGGGTAGAGCCAGAGACAGAGCAGGGCCAGGCTGTTTCTTCTCTCAGCTCAGACCTTCCAGCTGCCTTCTCCGGGATTCTGCTCCCACCTTGCCAGCAGTTAATGATCCATGAGGCAAGTTTCTGAAAGTTCCAGAAAAGGCTTAATGTTGAAAGCAAACCTGACCCTTTGAAATGCAAGTCATTGCCTTCAGTTTACTCATTAAACACATTTTATTCTGCACTTAATCTCAGGGTGGGGTGTCATGTCTAAATTCTGACTCTCAGAATTTTCTGTCCTAAAAACAGTAACTAGCAAGGCCTTAGAGCTATTAAATGAGCATGGGATTCAGGTGTCTTGAGGGCTTCTTTTCCTTCATCGGGATTCTCTTTGATTCAGCAAATATGTGTGAGCTCCTAGGATGTGACAGGCACCAGGAGAAAGACACTCTAACCGGCCCCTGGGGAATTTTTGGTCAAGTCAGAGGGGCGGGCTGTCCACCCAGTGAGGCTGTGCTGGCCAGCGCCCCAGGCCCGAGGGGTGCCAGAGGCGTGGTGCCGGAGAACTGGGTCTTGGGGGTGAGCACACCAGGGCTTGGGAGGAGGCATTTAAGAGACCCGAGCACAAGCACAGGCATCGCTTGTAAAAAGTCCGCTTTGGGAGTGTGCCTGGGGTCGGGGGGAGGGGGGTGTTGGTGGTGGCGGGGAGCTACACCTGAGAAGGCAAGGAGCATGCGTGGCTGCTGCTGGGTCCTCCAGTCCAGTGGAGAAGCTTGGACTCAGTCGTGTGAAGTGGGAGACCCCAGAGGGTGCCCTAGTCTTTGAGCTCGGCAGGGTTCTGTGCTAGGCAATCAGCTGTGTCCTTGGGCATCAGCCTCTGATGACCATCATTTAGGAGGAACATTGGTCCTCAGCCATGGCAGCCCTTTCCACTTAGCCCAAGGGAAAACACTAGCCTCACGCCTCCTCCCACCTGCCGCCACGTGCTCTGTGCACTCAGCAGGAATAAGGAGCCCCGTGGGCGTAGAGGAAGGAAAATGAGAGCGAGATGGTCCTTGGAGGTGGCATCATTAGAGCTGGGTGGGTGGAACACCTCGACTGGACTGCTTACCGGATACCCCAGCTTCCGGGGACTCCTGCCTTGGTCATGAGCACGGGATCCCTGGACAATACCGGTGTTGGTGGCCTTCAGTCAGTCCTGCATCATTTCCAGAAGCAGCCCAAGAGAGTGTGGGGACGGGTCTCCCCTGTGCCTGCCTCCACCTGCACCTGCCTCTCCCCTGCTTAGAGCCCACTGGCACTTCCCAGCGGGGGTCTGATGTGTGACTGTGTAGTAGGCTTTCCAGGGGCCCTGGTGAAAAGGCTGATTCTGAGGTCTCACTCATGTAGACTGATTCCTTAGGATGGAATAGGTTAGGAATTGGTTTTCTGATAAGCTTCTTTATTTTTTAATCAAAAATAAACTCTCCAAAGAAACCTAACTATATGGCAGGGCAAAGGCCTAATTACAGAGTATTTGGTCATGGAAATCCCTTTCCTTGCGATGTGAGTCCTCCTCTCTCCTTGAAGCCACAGGCCTCGACCCCATTCCTTAGCTTAGGAGAAATACCCCTATTTTGCCCCACTGGCTTTAGAATCTCCACCTATTGTAGAGTCTCCATATTACACAATACAATTTTTCTTTTCTCCTACTAATCTGTCCATCGTTCATTTGATTGCTCCACCAGCAGAGAAGAACCTAGATAGGTAGGGGGGTCATTTTCTCTCTATTCTACACTTTCCAGTTGGTTTGAGAATAAGTCAGTTTTGAGAAGTACAAGTCCCCAGCTTAAAACTCAAACTCCTTTGTAAGGCACAAGGGTCCCACCAGCTTCAGTGCTGGGTGGCCAACCCTGCAATGTCTGCCATATTGAATTGCTTCTCAAGCTCGCTGACCACACTGATCAATGTCTCCTTTCCTCTTCATAGCCTCTCCCTCAGCTGGAATCTCCCTGCTTCGCTCCATACACACATACATATGCATCCCAACTTGTCATTTTCTACTCAGCCTTCCAGACTCATTCAAATGTCACCTCCTCAGGGAAATCTTCCCCAATACTCTCAATAGCCACCAAGCTGGGCTAGCACTCCCTGGGCCACTCTAGCAAGAGCACTTATCACACTGAAGTGCCAACATCTGACACTTTACAGAGAGCTTTCTGATCAGTCTCTGTGTCCCTAGCCTCTAACAGGTGGCTGCTACAGAGAAGGTGGCAGATATATAAATGAAAAAAAACCCCTATTGGACAAGGCTACCTCAGCGAAGAGGCAGTCACTGCTGCCTGCAGGCCAAGATCAGTCCCGCGCATTTGGTTCATTCGTCAGGCTTGGCTAGTCTTGCTCCGGCCTGTGAGAAAGTGGGTCACTGGCAGGGCACGACCAGCACCTGGCTTCCTGACTGACCCCCATTGACACCTGATGCCCAAGCCTCCTCTTTCCTATCCTTCCTCTCTCTTCCCCAAATGGTCACTGATCGCAGATGATGTAGGCCGTTCGGTTCTGAGTGAGCCCTGAAAGCAAAGCACTATCAGATAAAAGGGTGCAGGAGGCAGAGGAGATGTTGAGACAGAAGCCTGCAGAGCAGGTTAGGAAGGACACCACAGTCAGACAGCATCCGGTTGCTTTCTTGCTATCCCCGTGTGCACACTCCAATACACACACGCACACACACGCACACATGCACACACGCACGTGTGATCACTTGTATGCCATGCCTGTCCATTCCACCTCTGCATGTCTGACCGAGCCCCGGGGATAGCAGAAGTGTGGCTCCCACCTGGACAGCTAGGCCTGCACTGCCTGCAGGCTGGCACAGAGAACTGTGGGACGGGGCAGGGGTCTTCCCTGAAAGTCTGCACTCCAGACTTCATGGCCCCAGATGCCACTCATCCCATGTCCACCTCTGCCAGGCAGCTGTCCCCAGGCTTTGCCAGTGGTGGTGCAACCTGACTGAGCCAGTGAGCAAAGTGACTCAATGTTGGGAGGGGTGGGTTTCCCAGGGTCTCACGCTGAGTGGAGGAGGGCTCTGGCAGTGGAAAGCTCCAGATCTTCATTTTTCTGGCCTAGGTGCCCGAGGCCGCTCTGGTCAAAGGAGCCCACTGTTTGTGTATTTTGCTAATGGAGCCCACTCCTGCCTTAAGTAAGTCTGAAGTCAACACAGCGGCCCTGCTCACTCCTGCTTCAGGCCTTAGAGGATCACCCAGAAAAGGGGTCTGCAGGCCCCAGGTTAAAGTGGCCCATGTGGAAACTACCCTGGTCTCGGGGGGCTGCTGTAGTCTGGGACCCATGTATGTTTCCCTGGGCCTCCTAGAATGGAAGCCCCCTGACCCCAGGCTATGAATGCCTCTGCGGGGCTTTCCTCCTACCCCCAGTGGTCTGGAAAGCTCCACCTGAGCAGAACTGCCTCCACCCTTAGCCATGGAGAGACGGTCCTGAGTTGAGGTGTGTGGTGAGTGAGGCCTGCAGGGAAAGACCCTCATTTGGCAGGATGAGACTTGGCCACTTGGATTCAGCCTTGGTGAGGCCAGTGTTGGTCATGATGGGAGTTCACTTCCCTTGTCTGGAAACAGGCCAGGCTAACTCTGAACTGAGCCCCTGACCCAGTGTCCAGGGAGGTCCTCATAGTGCAGAATTCTGGGGGATTGTGTGGGCCAGCTCCTCCCCCTGCAGTCATTGGGCCCACAGGCAACCCGGAGGCTCAGGGAATTCCTGAGGAGCAAACAGAACAAAGCTTGTTTGACCCACCCTTGCTCACACGGAGGCCTTTTCCTTGCAAAATAGCAGATAACATCCTAGGAACCACACTGTAAGCCAACCTGGGCCAGAGTCCTCCCTCTGGGCCAGGGGAACGAGCGGTCCAGGGCCGAGGAGCACAGGATGCCACAGGAAGGGCCAGGCTGCAAGGGAAAAGCCTCCCTCAGGGGCAAGGGGCAGCCCACCCCAGATTTGTTTAAGCTTTTGGAAAGTATAGTGCATGAGGAATTAGACCAAAAAAAGGAGAGATTTTTTTTTTTTTAAATCTCAGTTTCTTTGATTACAATTTCAGTCTAGCTCTTCAATTTGATTAAGCTATTTCTCCTCAAAGCCAGCAAATATTAGCAAAGTTTGCCCATCTCTGAACAGGGAGACACGGTCGGTGTTATTCCTCAGAAAGGAAGTTTCCAGCCCGGGGTCCCCAGACACCAAATGGGGTGGGGAGCGTAAGTTATTGGCAATGTTTAAATAAATCTAATGGGAAATGTACATTTACCATGAGAAGTGTGTTTGCTTTTGACTGGTATTGTGTCAATTCAGATGATACCATGGGTTGTCATGGGGACAAGGATCATTATGTAATAAATATGGTTGGTTTGTTGCTGGGGAAGGGTCTCACTACCCTTTACTGAGCTGATGACAGCAGAGACCTTGGGTCCCCAGGAGGCCGGTGACTCAGGGATGGGGCCAAAGCAGATTCTATAAACCACTGAGAAGACCTTCTGGGAGAGCCCATGTCTGAGGGTTTCAAGCACTTGAAAGCTCTGCTTTCACTCGTGTCAACCCTGGCCCGCGGGGCCCATATCAACCTGTCGCAAGCAGCCCAGCCTGGAAAATTCTATGTGTGATTTATGATGTTGATTTTTCCCTCCAAGATGCTATTCATCCCGAATTGCTCCCCCGCCAGTTCCCCCTTCTCCACCTTGGGCCTCCCCCATCAGTGGCTGCATTTCAGCAGCAGCTTGGGAGCTGGGTTCTAGAACTTCAGTCTGTCCCAAGGAGGCAGCCGTGAAAATAAGCATTGGCTGCTGAGAAGAGGGTCCACTTCCTCTAATTCTTCACTATGCAGCATCAAAGACATGAAAGTTTTCTCTTGCTAATATTGATGCTACTAATAACATCTCCTGTTAAAATTCAAGCCATTTCTGTGGAGATTTGGAGCAAATAAGGGAGAACTGAGGTGGATTTCATGTGCCCCAACTTTAACTGGTGAAAACAGATGCTTTTTCTCTAGGGTATTGAAAACAAAGCATTTTGTCAGGTTTTAAAATTAAGTCAAAGGACCAGATACATATATGCATAATTTTAGGTGGAGGGTTTATTTGTTAAAGTATAAAGGAAAATGTGAAGGAACCAACAATATTATCAGGCGCGGTGTCTGGTGTACCTGATTATTGAACCCTTGAAAATGTTACAGGTGTGGCGGCTCCTGAATCTTCTTAGGGCTTGTTTCCAAATACCTGGAGCACGTCTTTTCCAGGGCTCCCATTTGCTGGCCTCTGTCTGCTTACTCGACCCAATTAATACGTCACTGATGTAAAGGGTCAGTGTGATGTTCTGTGGATGTCTCCCTGGTTCTGTGTTGAGGTGTGGACTCCACCTAGCTTTGAAAGCTGTGCCTGCATGTTGTCATTTCTGTGGAGATGTGAATCGTCACCCTGTCTTGACTGGAATAGAAAGAACGCCTCCACCAAATCGATGGTGTTTATCAAGTACTCACAGAGGCGCTGGTCTCGTCTAGTGAAGACACCACATCTGGCGCCGTGCTGCTCTACTTGGTCGAGCTGCTTCTGATGATCTCCAGGGCACGTCCGGATGCATCCAGGTCCTTCAGGGGCTACACTGGTCAAACAAGGGCTCAAGAGGAGGAGGAGGACAGGATGCGGTATAATCTCTATTCCTCTCTCTCCCCACAGAATGACTTTACATTTGTTTATTTCTGTCTGGAGGAGGGTTAATTTGAGAGATTTCCACTTGCGCTTTCCCAGCATGCTAAGTTTGCAGACCAAGGATGCGATGCGGAGGTTTGGGCCAACTACCAAACAGGTCAATCCAATCATCTATTCGCAGACTGGGTAATTTGAAATATAAATATAAAATGACGGTTGGGTGGAACCATGCATGTGATGGACTTCATAAGCTGGACATTTATTATCTGGCCCCGTAGGATCCAGTCTAACATAGGGGCCATGATGACTCAGAGCTCTCAGCATGTGACAACATAGGCCCTATGTCCATGTCTCAAAATATCTGGCTATCACCTTGACCCACATGCACAGTTACCAAGGTAAAAAGCCACGGGGCCCAGCGGGAGAGATCTAGGGGAATCATCATTCTGCTTACTTGTCATAGTTAGTGTCTCCTGTGGACCCAGACACCTCGTTTGTCAGTAAGTCTGGGTCTGAACACTGGCTTAGATTCAGAAATTGGGCAAGAGCTGTTGACTTTTTATTGGAGTAGCTGCCTTCAATTTCTCAATTGTCCAGCTTTGATTTCTTCTGCTACTATAAGCTGACCAGTGCAATCTGAGTGACTGCCATCTATTTTGTCTCTAGGGACACTTCCAGGAACCATTCAGGTAACTCTGTGGCCTGACCTTGCCAGCCAATACAGTAATTTCAACTCCTAAGTAAAACACTCTTATATTCAACTTTAAGTTCTGTTCCTTTCTTTAAGCAGCCTTGGGGCCTCCTCCTCTCAGTACATGCTGACTGTATCTTATGACTCACCGTATCCTGGGTGAGTCATGGAGGGTGCTGAGCGGCGGGCAGAGGGGGGCATGTTGTCTTGAACAGTAGAGGCCTTTTTAATGTCTTCCATCATGGAACGGGGCTGGGATGCTACTGAGGATTGTGGGGAGGAGGACTGTAGGTTCTGAACATTCCAAGGGGCTTGGGGAGTCAGTCTTTGTGGGGAATCCAATTAGATGTTGCATCTAAAGTGCTTTTCCCATCAGGGCCCTGACCTTGCATGACACTTGCCTTGGCTGGGTGTTTGTCTTTGATGTTCTGACACTATTAATCGTGGCTAGGAGTTCACTTGTCTTTTCTCGGAGGTGAGTTTCTTTGTATGCGACCAAAGAGACCCTCTGTTTCCATATTTGGCTTTCAGCTGCCTGGCACTTGCCCTCAGCACTTCACTGTCCTGTAGGCATCAGTGACACTTAGCAGCAGATGTAGTTTCATTGACCTCTGGCTAGTTTCTTCTCTACATCTCAGATGTCTGTTGCGTGCTCCTGCCTTCCTCCAGGGCCCATTCCAGTTCACACGAAACTGATGTAGACAGGAAGGGAGGAGGGCGCTCAGGGAAGAGGACTCCAGTGACAAGCACTTGATTAGGGAGCTGTATTAAAAGAGGTGGTTAAAAAATTCCCCAGGAGCTGTCTTCCCTTGAGAGACAGAGGACAAATTCTCAGAATGCAGCCATCAGTGGGGCCCCGTTAGTGGAGGAAACTATGGTTTGGGGCTCTGTGTGTGTGTGTGTGTGTGTGTGTGTGTGTGTGTGTGTACATGTGTGCGTGTATTTTGTAGGAGAGGTTTTCTTTGGTTGGCAAGCAGAACACCTTTTTTTTTTTTTTTTCAAGGGAGAGAGAGGGTGGACTATCGTCATTCAGATCTGGCCCCCAACCCCAGGTTCAGCGATTGCTGCTGTGTCCAGGGTCTGTGACGAACGCTCCAGAACAGACACTGATGTGGCACTGGCAGTGAGGTCGGCCGGGCTGCTGTGCCCTGTTCTGCGAATACAGTGTGAAGCCCGCAGGATGAAGCCACACGTCCAGTGACGGGGCAGGAGGTGTCGGAGTCCAGTGTCCACACCGCTGGCCTCACGGAGGATCAAAGTGAGCGCGCTGGCAGTCTGAGCCGCAAGCCCTTGTAAGAGGCACAGCATCCCTGCGCCCGCCCGCCACCCCCCTCCCCGGGAAAGCAGGTCGCCTCTCACACTCACTCAGGGGCTCATCTGCTGTCGGCCCCCAGTTTCAGCTGCACCAGTATTTATTAGGCCCCTCCTGTCTACCAGGAATTGAGCACATTTCAGTAAACCTGAGTGACAAGGACTCACAATGGAAAAATTAATGACGGTCACGGCTTCCCTGAATTGTATTCCTAATAGGGTCCCGACAGGTCAGCCTGGGGCACTGCAGCCACAGAAGCCGGTGGCCTCATGGACACGCGCCAGGGCTGGCAGCAGAGCACACACCCACCCAGCAAGTCTTAGAGGACTGCCCGGCAGAGGCTCAGCTTTTCAAAGAATCTATGGAAGTTTCAGGCAACTGTCTAAATTCAATAGATGGTGGAATACTTTGGCAAACTGCTGTTTCTAGACTATCTTTGATATTTCTTCGTAGAAGGGATACAAAGCTCTAACCGAAATCTTTAATTTTGCTGGCCATCTAGTCAAGGTAGTGTTTGAGAAAGCACAATTAAGTAATTTCTGTCTGTTAACCACACAATATATGAGTAATTTTGTGATTTAGTACTGGGGCAGGAGTTGGGAGTTAATGAATCTGCTTCTCCTTGGTTATTTTCTGTGTCCTGCCTGTTTCTCTTGAATGTCTTGGTTTTCTCCCTACTCTAGAAACTCAGCCTAAGGAAGCAGAGCATCACAGTAAATAATCGCATACTGACTTTGCTTATTCTACTCACATATGTAGAAAAGGAGCCACAGGACTGTCCTAGCAGAGTATGATTGACAGATCTAATATTATTTTTAAAAGAATGAATTAAAAAAAAACACAGAGTAATGATTTTGATATCTGCCCAGGAGGACTGAAGGAGAATCGCTAAAGCAGAAAAAGGAAATTCAGCTCATTCAGGGCGCCAAGGCCTGGGAATGAGTCTGGGTTTTGGTAGTGGTTTCAGGTAAGTAGTTGGGAAATGACTTTCCCTGCTTGCTTTCTTAAAACTATCACAGTAAGGAAACTTAATTGAAACTAAGTATTAAAATAATGCCGAGCACACAGTAAGAGTTCAATAAACACATGCTAAATTAATTTTTTTTTTAAATATAAGAACGCTTTACTTTCTCTGAGGGAAAAGGAGGGAAACTAGAAAAAGTTGAATCTGATCACTAATATTATTATTATTCTCATAGGCTTAGAAGAAGATCGAATTAAAATGATCATTTTAATGATATAGGCCACTGACTAAACAAAGCCCAAGGCTTCTGGAAATGTAAGATGGATAAAAGAGATTCATCCTGAAAGATAAATCCTAGAATCATCTGGGATTGCCGACTTATCTGCTCCAAGTCTGTCTCTTCATCTATGCTGAGATGCCTTCTAAGTCACGCCTCCTAGCTGCTGCACATAAAATATGACAGGCATACAAATGCTGATGATGTATTATTATAGGAAGCGGTATTGAGAAGTGATTTGTATATATTCACAGCCAATCTTGAGTTTAGCCTGGAAATTTATATTTTTACTTCGTCTACAAAGTAGGAGTAGAGCTAATGGTATTAAAATTAAATGAAAAGGCTTTTATGCTTCAGTTAATGTTCTTCTCTTTGCATTTTTAGTATATTCACCTGAAAATCCGTTGATTTTATTTTTCTAAGATGTATCTAAGGAGTAAGAACTAACCAAGAACTCTACCGGAAGTCTGTTCCCACAGAGGTCTCTAAAACACCTGTCACTGTGCTGTGAGTAAAAACCAAAGACCACCTGCTGCAACAACCCCCTTGCTTTAGTCACACCTCACCTATTACCTAAAGATATAAGGCAATTTGAGATTTTTTAGATTAGTAAAATAGTTAAAAAAGTGTTTTACCCTTGAAGTCTGCCTTCAACCCTTATTTGAGTCCTAAGGTAAACCATGTTCTGGAATATCAGAAACCCACAAAGAAACAAGTCCACTCACACAAACCATTCGCCAGTGACAAAGGAGTCAGCAAACTGTTGGAAAACAGAGAGAGCTTGTAATAATGAAAAAAGGACAGAGTTTTGTAACCAATCACTTATTTTCTTTTAAAAACACATAACCACATTTAACTTTTTTTTTTTTATACAATCATCTAGAAACTATAAAACAGTACCACATTGTGCATTTAACCTACCTATTGAGGAGGGAACTCAACATTTTATAAGAATTCTACCCATATTAGAAGGAAAAAGGAGACAGATCATAGCAAAAGTCACAGGTACATGAGTCCAAGCAAGCATCGATTCTTTGACGTCACCTTTTCCATTTATCAGAGTGGAGAGAGTAAGAAAGCAAGGGAAGAAAAAGAGGGAAAGAAGCACCCACAGAGACGAATCACATTCCAGTTACTTTTGACAGCTATACCTCAGGGTTTTATAATAGTATCATCTGACCAACACATTGCGGTGGGGGGTTAAGGAGACAACAGTAGAGGGAAAGGGTCTGAAAAGACAGATACATTTTTCACTCTATTCCCCTCCTAAATACTCATTGACACAAGCTTCTGCGCTGACCTGGAAAATAGCAAGAAATTAATGGGTTCTACTCCTTTTGCAAATGTGTGTGGCTTACAACTTTAGAGTTGAAAAGAATACAATGTCATGATCAATTACTGTCCCGGGACTCCCTATCCCGCCATGTTGGCGGTGCTGTCGAACAATCAGGAAGTGTGGGGAGGGGTGCCAGACGGCGATAAAGGAATCCTTGCTCGTACTTAGCAGTCTGCACCTTTTGGGTAGTGTGTCTTCCCTCTGATTTGTGGTGGTGCAGAGGGAAGGGTACATATAGGAAGAGCTAAGGTAATATGGTGGAAGTTTCATCAAGTAACTGGCTTGAAGGTATACAAGATGAAACTGTAGTTAGCGGAATTCAAGGCAAACGATAGGTTATTTGATTGTCCTACTTAGGTTAATGGCACCATAAAAAAAAAAATGAAGGCGACTTTGATTGAATTACAAAATAAACCAACGGTCTGCTACAAGGAAATATAGTCCAGTGGAAAATCGGCATAACGATCTCTGCTTCAGAGGAAATTTTACCTGGTCCCTCTACTTCCTCTTCCAGTTTAAGGAAGCAAATGCATGCCGGAAGGTTGTTTTAAAGAGGCAGCTCTGCATCAGTTACACTAGTTGATACAAAAAGGCATTATGAGCCACACAAAGCAGCAGGCTCTTCTCATGTTGCTTAAATTAAGTTCTTCCAAATTTAGTTGTTTCCACTTTTTCCTATCTTGTTAAGTGGTGTAGTTTAATGCTGGTTAAATTTTATTGGTTGTAGCACTGAGCAACACAAGTCTTTTAGGCTCTAATATAATCAATTCTACCCACAGTACCACTGTGCTCCGATATTGCATAGACTGAAAATACAATGCAGAAAATTAGGAGCTTTTAAGTTACTGTCCAGACCGATACTTGAAATGCAGAAGTGTGTAAATCATTTACAAAATCTTTAACTCTGCTTGCTTCACCTAATCATCCCAAGCAAGAAATAAAATTTAGACCCATCATAAGAAAATGAAGCTAATAAACTCTTCTGTACGTAGTATTTTCAGAAGTTCTACCAGAATTTTTGTTGTCTTAACCTAGTGACCATAGATCTTATTTATACTGTTACTTTATTTTTATTAGAGTTGAGAAAAGGTAATTTTGTTTTGAGAAAGTCGGATTCAATACTTTAAAATCTAAGAAGCTACCTTAATTTTTAAAATTTAAATGTTATATATAGTAAGACCTTCTTGTTCTTGAGTTAGACAAATTTTGTGTAAAGTATTAAAGAACAAAAATAATCTGAGATTCGTTCACCAAATACAGTGCAATCACTTCAAGAGAATCTGCCTTAGAATAAAATAAAATGCCATGAATAGGGTTATATTCTAGATTACTTTCCTTAAAATAAGACATCTTTCCAGTCATTGCTTAGACGATTACATTTGGGTACACAGAACAATGTCCTGAGTAATGCAAAGCCATGGGGAAATGCTAGAAGAAAGGTAGGTCTACTAGCAACGTAGCCACTGAAAGGGGGACGGGCCCCACCTCCGTCTCCTCAGGCTCAAGTGCTTTCCTAATGGCTCTGCTTTTCTGCCCAGGTCCAACATCTTCTTGCTCCATTAACTCAATTATTTCATCTCACCTCAATCAAATGTCTATTATTCTGATGGCTACATAACTCAGTAATGTTATTTTTCCTCTTCTTCACTTGCCTTAGTTCTCTCCTGCTAAGATGAACAGCCTTCTCTATCATGGAAGTACTTTGTCAAGCCGTGGTGGAAGGGTACCATCTATTGACAAGTTACTTGTAGCAAAATCTCAGCTAAAATCTCTCATTGAGAATGAACAACAGGTAGTCACAGCTCCCAGGAGGTTCCTACAGGTTACTGCTGAGACAACTGGCATTTCCCTTTCAATCACTGCTTCTGACTGAAGGTAACAGCTTGCTTAACGAGTCCAGTGGTAGGTGCTGAACAAGAATGGTGCACATGGTCTTCAATTTCTTTCCAATTTTAAGAAGAGCCACTACATTTATTTTATTGTAAGTCTCTGTATGGTATAAAATCATCCATTTTAATGGGATAGGCAGCCTTAAATATTGGTACTTACTTGTGCAGAGGAAAGAAACCACTTTGTCTTCTAATTTCTCTACACACATGAATGTTTTTCATACCATCCATCATGAAACGAAAAATGAACTCTACTATTTACACTTTCTTCTCATTCCTTTGGGAGTATTTTTAACCAATGTCATGAACTGAGCGATTATCACATTAACATAAAACTAGAATTTCTAACCCTAAAATGAGATGAGATTTTATCTTTGTTTAGACTGCTGCTCCCGCTGACAGTTTTGTTTTTTTTTAACCCCAAGAGTTCTATTGAATTAGTGTCCAGGGGCTGCCAACAAAATTTTAGGTAGGAGATATTCTGTCTATTTTAGGGCATAGAAAATTTAAGAGAGAAAAATGCACATTGCCTTTTCTGAAGGAAAACAATTTACATGTGACTGTATCCCACATGGTTTCTGATGAGGAAAACCCTGTTTTTTCTCTTTACAATTTTAGAAGGAACATAAAGCTATGGGTTTAAATACATGTTTAAGCATCTGTCCTGCTAAGCAGAAAGTTGCATATGCCTTATCATTTTGGAATAGATTATGCCAACAGGACAACATATGACAAAGGGAGATATTTTAACACAGCATTATCTATGAAAAAATACTGATTAGGGCCCAGAATCGTTAACATTTGAAGAGAGATCAAACTGGCCTTAGAGTATGCTGAACTGAAAACACTGGAGAGTTCAAATACCAAGTCAACTCTCTGATTTTCCATGTTGGTATATAGTGTTACTAACAGAATTAAGCTGACAATTCAAACTGCTCTGGATACACATTAGTACCACCAATTTTATTTGTACAAGAAATGACTGGTCTGCTGCACTCATCTAGTAACTTAGTAATAATTACTGCTGTTTCTGGACAGACCAGTAATATCCACCCCTCATAGTTTTAAGGTACAAAAACAGAACAGTTAGGGGAAAAAAATCCCAAGTATAAATAGTGCAACCTTTATTAAGGGTCACTAAATTGTTATCACTGATTATTATCAATTATTCAGTTTATTTAAACTAAAATAAAAAAAACCCCAGTAATTGAACGTTTCCTCTTCAGTTTTGAGCCAAGGAACACGCTTGGCAAAACCTATACAAAAAAAAGCAATAAAAACCACCAAGTTGTTTTTTTTTTTCAGGAAAAAAATTCTGAAAAGGAACAAATTTGAGAAGCTTATCAGAATAAAGATGGAAGAAACTTCTTTAAAAATGAACTATTTGTCAGTTAACTGATAGAAATTTGGTAGTAACAGCAACTTTAACCTAGTAGATTAGGATAGGCATGAGTGAAGACGTGTGGTACACGGGAGAAGCGCTGATGACAAAAAGGGGCATGTTAAAGGCAGGACCCGGGTTTGAAAGCATAAATGAGGGCTAGTGGCCGCTCTTCCACTTATTTGCTCCTCTGTCTAAAATTAAGCTGAAAACGTAAGTAATATACTTTCATGAATCTACTGATGTTGACTTTGGAATCTTTATCTGGATCTGGGGATTAAAACACATTTTTCCTTTTTACTGGTATTTATATTAACTTGGTTAGAAATGAAATGTTAATTTTAATGCCAACCACATTCCATTCAAGAAAGTAGAATTATAGTTTTGGGGCTTATTTGGACTAACAGGAAAGATATGAGACAAAGAAGTGAAAATGGGCATTTTGCTCAGACCATGACAGTATGAAATGTCTATGAGATATATACATTTGTGTATGACCAAGTTCAGAACCCAAACATTTTAAAAGTAAGTTTTCTATCATGGGAAGGGATAAAATCCAAGGTTTATCATTTGAAACTGCCGGGAGGAACAGCTGCTAAGGTCTGTCTTATCAGTACAATGCGAAAGAGGGTAATTTGTTCTATGCGCTCCAACACATGGTTTCCCCAGGACAGACTTTTAATTTGATCAAATTCTGGCTAAAGTAAGTGAGCCTAGGAGAAAAACTATCCAATGAGAGTGTAGAGAGGCTATAAAATAGCTTTGTGGTCTAATTCAGAGTTAGCACAGGTTATACTTCATTACCCTACTTGCTGAAGCATAATAAGGCATAACTTCAGTTGTTATGGTTGGAATATGGGAAAATGGATTCCACATCTGTTTCTTAAAACAAAAAACATCAGACCTCTTAAATTTGAACTGACTGTGTGGAAGTGTATGGATGCTTTGTTACGATGTGGGTTTTTAAAGCAGCACTTAAAAATTCAGTGATGAAACTGGATTAAAATTAAAAAGAAAAAAAGAAAAAGTCAATCTGGTACATGTTTTCCTGTGAGAGAGACACGGTGGGCCTGAACCCTCATCACTGTTGTCCAACGTGAGTGTTCCCATCTTCTTTCACTGTTATCACCTTCATTGCACAGGAATTATAGCATTCTTTTATGGTTAAGTTTCATAAATAATGAAAAAACATGTAACAAATACATCTTATTTCCCCCCCACCCAGGAGCCCCTCCCCAAAATAAGAAAAGTTACATCAAATTAAAAAGTAGCTTCATGAATGAAGGTACTGCTCTAAGTTGCACTTTCCCTGCAAGTGCGGCCAGTGCTTTTGCGCTGGGTGTGAAGGAAAGGAAAAAGTTCTCCACTTAAACTGACAAAAAATTTAAAAACCAATGTCCGGTTTCAACCAGTCAAAACCGGGCCAAGCAGAAGCTGCTATCTCGGTACCGTCCCATCAGAGGGTCCTTGCAATGCCTGTTATTCATCCTGATAGGTATCTGTGTCCTTCTGATTGTAAACAATCCATTAGATACTATGTTTTTGTTCCTTAAAATGTCCTCTGATTGGCAAAATGAAGTATTTGTTTTAAAAATAGAAAATGAAAATTAAACCAGAAGTAAAGAAAAGAAACACAGTGAGCTTGTTTGGAGTCCATAGGATCCGATCTGGAAGAGCTCGGAAAACGTTATGTGTCTTCTCCTGTTTTCGGCTGGAAAGGTACGAGAGGTTGCGTTGGTCGAGGAAAGAATTGTAGAGTAGGAAAACCAAGGATGTTAATCTGGACTTCAGAGGATTCAAGTGTTAGCTTCATCATCTGTGTCTTCTATCAATACCTTAGTGTCACGTGTCTTGGACCTAATAGTAAAAAGGGGGAGAAAGTGTTTAGTCCATTACTAAAATAAAAACACATCCATGTGTATTAGTGCATTTCCAGCTTTACCACCATTCAAAGTGCATCCTAAACAGGAGCTATGTTCCGCACCAGATGAACAATTCCTGAACTTTCATATTCAATTTCAGGTATAATTGGAAAAGCATTAAGAAACTAGATTGCAACAAGAGGAAGGTAACAAGCAAAAGGCAGGTTATTTGCAGTGGAGAGAGTAGTAATCTGGAAAGAGAAGAGCTGAGCTTAAGGACAGACTCTGATTTCATGAGGCCTCCCTGTGACCTCTACGAGTGCCACCTTTCATCTCTGAAAAGCAGGAATAACACCTATTTTGACCTACTGGAGCTCCTGTGACTATCAACTGAGAAAATGGATGCAAAAAGCCTAAGTAAAGCATTAAACAAATATGAGGCACCATGATGAGGATGACAGGATTAATGCCATTTCAGGGACATATGAACCCCAGAAAGTTAGCCAGCAAAAAGGACATAAGAAGAGGTAAGGCCTTTGATTGTCTTCAAACAATTGACAAAGGATGATGGAGAAGAGGGAGAAGACTCAATCTACATTATGTCAGAGCTCAACAAGGGTCAACTGGTTGCAGTTACAGAGGAGTGGATTTCACATCAACATAAGTTATCTACATACAACTATCCAGCAAAAAATTCAGGTGTCTCAGATAGTTGCCAACCGCATGATGATTGTCAAGCAGCAAGAGGATCCTCTGTATAGTATACAGGATGCTATAGAAAATATTCTTGTACTTGATGGAAAACTAGATTAATAATGTTAAGATATTCTGCCACTCATGAGCAGTACCTGGCGAAGCAGTTGTTATTACTCCTACTTGACAGAGGTGGAGGTTAAGGATGTGCTAAAGATTGCACAAGTGCCAAAGTCAGTCCTCACTTTCAGATCATCTTACTGTAGACCTCTGCGTCTCACTGCACATGACCTGCACCTTTGTTCTAAACGTTTTCCTCTGGGTATAATGTAGTATCCTAGTGCTTTTCCACTAAAAATCTGGAAGGTGAATATCAAAATTGAGTGTAAAAAGTCTCCTTGATTCTGAAGCAGAAATAGTATGTGTTCAGATTGCCCTCTGCTGGCAACCAAAAAGGACTGGACTTTCAAATTTAGGAGCTCAGAGACATGCACTCCCAGTACTGTCTCCCAGTCCACCTGACCTGCGGAACTGCAGGAACCTCTGCACCCTCCCCATTTCTCCAGACTCCCCTTCCTGCCATCAGCGTGCCAGACTTTAAGCATCTTTGATGTTCTTCCTCCTAACTTCTCTGACCATCCCCTTCCTGCATTTATTATTAATCTTTTTCTCTGGACTGTTTGTCCCTAAGACTTAGTTCTTCTCTGCTTTTCTTTTCTCTACCTTTTCCTCTTCAGAGAACTTCTAAATTCTATGCAAGGTTGATCTATTTCTATTCTACTTTCCATACCCAATGGGCTGCCATTACCAGCACCTATTTTTTCCTTCAAGCATCTCCTTACATTCCTTTTTGTTTTATCCTAAGCATTCTGACCCAAGTCCTCATTGTCCCAGACTTAAGAAGAGTGCAATGGCTTCCCATTGGCCTTGTGGCCTTCAGTTTCCCTTTCTAAATGTCTTGCACAGCACCATTAAAAGGTACTTTCAGAATGTTGTTCTTCTACGGAAAACCCTATGCCTCCTTCCTGTTACATATTCAAGCTTACACTTCTCCGCTTTTTTCAATCATACTTCCTCTATTCAGCTATATTTTTCTCACTAAAGTTCACACATTTTTTGCCTTTGGTCCATCACTGTCCTTTATATCTTTGCTGTGCATCTAGCCTATTCAACCCTCCTTTACTCTACAGAAAATGGTTCATGCCCAGCATGTCTCCTTCATTCCAATGTGCTGTGAATATCTTCTGCCATTGAATTTCAAGTGCAGTCAACACACCCTAGATTTAGTACTACTTTTAGGAATATATAAAGTTAATAACAGATAAAAATACAGTTGTTAGGTATTAAGTTTAAGCTTACTTAAGCTCTTTTGGTGAGAAAATGGGTCTAAATTCCAAGTCATAACAAATTTAATCCACTTAATTAACTCTGAGTAGGAATGAAATTAATCCCAGTTTACAGATGAAAGATAATATAGAGAAATTAAGTGATTTGGCCAAGGTTACATACATGGCAAGTGGCAGAGCCAGGCTTCTCTAAGTTTATAACTTGAAAATTATTTGGATGCAAAACATACCGAAGAGTCAACATATTCCTAACAAATCTTCCTATGTACTTTTAATGACAAATTAGTTGGTATATTTCATTACTAATGTACTAATATTTAATTCCACCTATACATTAAGACCTTCTACAGATGGGATCGCAGGATATTGCTGTCACTGATACAACGTGTAGGTAAAAACACTGAATTCAGCAATTTCACTGGATTCTTAGCTTAAATGTTATTCAGGGTTAACACCTGAAGGAACTTCATCACACAGAAACTGCACGTACTGGGAGGCGAGGCGCGGCCGGCGCAGAGAGATGCTTTGGCTGTACTTCCAAGGCCGGTTCTTCTGGCGGTTCCGGACCCCGTCATCCTGGTCCATCATTTGCTCAAGGAGTGTCTGGTCATCTGCATTGAGGGGGGCCACAGAGATGTCCCGTACAGCACGGAACTCACCACAGTTATTCAGATGCTCATTCTCCAGGCGAAAGAAGTTCCACACAAATCGCCTTAATGGGGTAGAATAGGCACATTACTCTAAATTTGAACATATTCTATAACCCATAAACTTTCTGATATGGCAAGTTTCTACTCCTGGAAACACAAACTAAGACTTAAGGGCTATAAAATTAAAATAAAAGGGGAAAATATGGAAGCGGGTGTTCATGAAGTATGGTTTCCGAGCACTCATTCTTTCTCTTTGTTCAACAGATACTCCTTGAGTGCCTATAATATGGCAGGAGTGAACAAGGCAGACAAGTTTTTGCCCTTATTGGGCATCGTTTCTAGTGGTAGAGACGGATAATAAGTAAACAGCTAAAGATAAGTGCCCTGAAGACAATAAAGCAGGACCGGGGAGGCGGGGTACGGGGGGAGTGCTTCTCAAAGTGACAGCATAACCTGAATGCTGCAAAGAAACTATGGTGAAGACTTTAGATTTTAAGTGTGATGGAAAACAGAATTCTGAGCAGAAATATGATGGAGTTTGTTTGAAAAGATCATTCTATTTGCTGCACTGTGAATGGATCAAAGTGAGACAAGAACCCATTAGAGGTTGTTGCAGTGGTCCAGGAAAGAGATGATGGAGACTTAGAGGAAGGTACTACTCACAGGTGATGAGAACTGAGTAGACTAGGATTTATTTATGAAGATGGAGCTTACGGGACTTACTGACATGGATGTGAATGGTCTAAGGTTAAGGAGCAGGTTGTTCCTACTAGGCTGGAGTTACCCATTAGGTATTCATGGGAGAATGCAGTAGTTAGATGGCCCAAGTCTGCAGTTCCAGGGAGAGTCTAAGTATAGGGATAGTATTTCAAGTCATGGGCTTAGGAATCATATAACAGGGGGAAAAAGGAGGGCAGAGGATTAAAACCTGGCGCATCCCTGCATAAACAATGTGTAAGGGGTTGTGAAGGACTAGCAATAAGATAATAGTGTAGTTTGCTGAGAGGTAAAGGCAGATAAGTACAGAGAATGATCGCTGCAATGAGCAAAATAGAGAAGGATGATATAAGAGCAAAGATTCTAGGAGACTGTCTATAAAGAAATTGGGTCTCACCAGGTGTAGTGACCTTGGATGAGTTACTTAACTGTGCTTCAGTGTTATCGGTAAAATGGGACAGTGACAGTAACTACCTCATAAGATTATTATGAGGGCTCAATAAGTTATATATTAAATGATACAGGTACATAAAAGGAAATACTATGTTTGCTATTATGATTGTTACTGTTATTACTGATTATTAACAAAAGCAATTTAGTTTGAGTATTAGGAAAAAAGACGTGTATTAAAGGACGAGAGGGAAGATGTGAGCATGGAGACAGCAAGTCCAGACACCTTTTGAAGCATTTTGCTGTAAAAGCTGAAAAATGGAGGGTGAAAGTAGAGTCAGAGTTTCTTTGCTTTTATTTTTAATGGGTGATAGCACACTTCATTTTACTATAAACAACTGTTTTTTTTAAATAAAATGTTCCAGAATGAAAAAACTGTTGAGCTTCCTAGTAGCTGCTTACCGGAAAACCTCAAGGGGAGCAAAGACAGTAGCAATGATGTCCCCGGAATGAGGCAACAGAGTCGTGGAGGTAATTGAGATTTGGATAGTCCAAGCAAAGCGCAATATCACATCCTCTATGATGGCACAGTAGTAATAGGCCTGAGGAATCAAACAAATTTAATTTACTTACCATCATATTTCCCACAAATAAGCACACCTACTACGCAGCAAAACTCACACATGTTCCACTAACAAACAAAAGTTAAAGAGAAAAAGTTTTATTTTTATTTTATATTTCACCAATTCTTTTTCTTAAATGGTGTCATATTCAAAATCAAGTTTAACTGAATTTCAATAATCATTTAACATATATTTCATCCCCTTACTGTATAGCAGGCTTTCTCCTAGACTGCAAAAATACAAGACACATGAGATCATTAATCTGATTGCGATTATTCTATTATGTATGACTCAATAACTAATATTAGATATTAAGATTAGCAGACTTATGAACTCTGCTCTTTGTATTTGTATTTGCAAATTACCTACCATGCATGTGAAGTTTTGTCTTGCTTTTTGATGTCAGTATATAATGGAATTGGAAGCTTGGATTTCATAAACATGAATGAATTTAAGAAATGTTCCATTTTCACATGGTAAGACAGCACTCAACTAATTAGTCTAGGTAATACTAAGTTCAATTTTAGCCACATAAAAGTCTTCAGTAAATAAAATGACAATGGACCAAAAATGTTATTCATGGATTTTTCTCTTATTAATCTTTGGATACTTAGTTCTTTAAAATGATGTATTTAATACTTTGTATTAAGGAAACTAGAACTTCTATGTATTAAGCTATAGAATTTATTTATTTTTTATATTTTACCAATTCTTTTTCTTTTTTTCTTAATTTTTAATTTTTAACAAAGGAATACTAGTCATGTTAAAAGACTTTAACAACAACAGCAAAAACTAATCACCCTGGCACCTTCTCATTCTCTAGACACATACATTTTCAAAATTTGTAGCTATTTCTCCTATTTGCTATACTCTATATTTCTAAATAATGTGTGTTTGTTGTTAAAGTTTGATTAAGCAATTTTAGACACTGTCTACCTATTTTATGAAGATTAGATTTTTTTTTAACACATTAACATATCTCTTCGACCCCTCCCCTCATTCACTCAATATAGTGATAACAAAATTTGGGGGCTATATCCACATTCAATGAATTCATTATCAAGCTTAAGTGAAGAACTGAAAAGTCAATCTTAAACTGATCCACAGTTGACTGAGGTGGGGGCTTATGTTACCAAAACTGGAAGCCTTTTGGGAGGAACAAACTTAAGGTCGATACACAGAATTGCTAAGTTTCGATAATAGATAATAGAAATGCTTCCTGGACCTGTGTGTTACTCAATTTTACACAATGTTAATCTCTGGGAACTGATTTTAAAGTTCATAATAGCTGTGTTCTTAATTTTAAATAAAACTCCACTAAACTTCACAATAGTTTCTTTCTTTTTCAAGTGGAATTAATTTTATTCTAGCAGTTCTGTCTTTTCAAAATTGAAAGGCATGTGGAGATCCAGGAGAACATTTTTGGTATAAATTTGGTATAAATTTGGTATAAATAGGAAAGCATATACTTTATTTTCTAGGCTCATGAAATATGAAAGAATAAAGAAACAGATTTAAAGATTTTATTCACTAATTTTATTACATAGAAATCAGTAACTTAGAACTATTTAAAAGTAGGAAGGAATTAACATCTATATAATAAAATATAAAGATAAATATAACAAAATATAAGAAATAACGTTATTACATCTCAGAAAAGTGAGAACAATATGAGGAGCTATGAGATCCATATACTGCTGAGTACAAAAAGAATATCTTTATCTGATGAACGTCTGCTCTTACCATGACTGGCTTTCTTATCAAATGCGATTTATAATGGTATAACGACTGTCTTGGTCAGATATTCTAAATTTGCACATTGGAATCATTGCTATAGATTGTGTGAAAAAAAAAAGATCACTGCCAATGAATATCTCCTTTTCTGGCTTACGTGTTTTATTTAAAGAAACCCTACTTAAATTCTTCCTATCTACTTGCCTACCACCTATCTTCAATTCTCATGAATATTAACATCCACACACTCTCGAAGTACTTTTTGAGGTACTAGTAACATTTTGACATTTTTAAATATTAATATACGCCTTCATTAGAGAATTTTAGAATTTGAAAAGGATTAAGAGATAATCTTTCCTAACTTTTTGGAAGAGAAGAAACTGTAGTGGGGCCACTTAAAGAACTGGCTGCAAAAGAGCTGGGTTTGGAAGTCACACATCAGGATTCTAAGTTCATCGTTTAATTTCTTTCAACATCTAAGTAAAGATACTCTTGGGTTTTTGGCTAATTCAGCCTCTTTGTTCCTTTCATTCGCATATAGATAAAATCCTAAAATAATTCCTAAGGTATTTGTATTTTTGGATTGAAATGGCACTTGACTTAAACAAATACTAGTTAAAATAACTGCAAGAGCTCTTCTTGATGCACCTCAGCAGACTCAGACACTCCTTTTTCTTTGTACTTTCATAGCACTGCTCAGTCAAAAAATTACATATTGCAGTATTTGTTATCTGTTTAGAATATAGTTTACAGTCTCCTTGAGGAAAAGAAATTTCCTTTGTTTTTATTCTGTAGTACCTAACATATAATAAGTACCTGATACATCTTTATTGATTGAATAAATTAGTACTTTTTGGTAATTATTTTTCTAATCGTATCAGATGGGTTTGGCTTTCTAATGTAATAGGATTTAGCTGGTGGTACACCTGGTATTTTATAAAAAACAAACACAAACACTCTATACATACTTTTTGGGGGTATACAATCTCTTCCCGGAGGAAGGTGTTTTCTCCGGCATTCTTATCAAAGAGACCCCAATCCATTTTCAGATCCCAGATGAGGGTATAGCAAGAACTGATGATACAAAAGACAATCCACAGGTAAAAGAACACCATGGTGTCCGAGTGACTTTGTTCTGAAGGAATAAGGTAAAGAGAACAGTTATTAGATTTAAGTAAAAGTTTCCATTCAATACAACTGGTTATACAATTCCATAAAGTAAGATTTTAAACTAATCTCCCTAACAAGAGGATTTTCTTAAACATCAGATAATATAACTGGTTCTGAAATCCAAAAGTAATCATTCAAACATTTACTGAATTTATAAAATACATACAAATATGTATTGGGAGTTGTGGAGGTTCTGCTGAATACATAAAAACTCATTTGTCATGTAGGTTTTGAATGTTACAAAAGATGTCATTTTAATTTTTGCCATTAGGTGGCGGCTTAGAGTCAAAGATGAAAACAAATACCAACAAGGAATGTACTACACTGGCCTCAAGGGATTCTTGGGTTGTTTTTTTCTTTAGAACATTTCCTGCATGCTATGCTAGGATCTTGTCAAAACTTACTGTGAAGGCAATAAGATAATTTCAGTTCTAGATAAAATGCCAGAAAGCAATAGACTGATGAAGATTTTATCCTAAAGGATATATACATGAAAGCAAGTTTCTCTCAAATCACAAAAGCAAAGCATGGTATTTTTGCTACTTTTAGAGGTTGCTTATTAATACAAAATTCAAATTTGACTTTATGCTGGGAACACTATAACCTTTGGCCTTAAGCTGAAAATACTATAAAATGCACTAAATTGGAATTTTTTTGCTCAAAAGTGTTTCATATATTCTCTAAGGAAATTCTTCACTGGTAAGCTCAACTGTCTTGTAATTGTTTTGAGTTTTCTGTGTAGGCCACAGGTATATAACTACTAATATGCTTCTGAATCACCAGGAGAAATAAGGACAAAATATCTAATTAAAAAAAGAAGTTTGATTAGTTTCCCAAAGATATAGAAAGTAAAGGACATATCATGCATTATCCATAATCCTTCCTATTAAAATAAACAAATGCTTATTGAGAATTCTTAGATATTATGTATGATTCAAAGGCACCCTTTATAAATTTAGATAGTCATTTGTCACTGATGGTAAATTTGAGCTCAAAATGAAGTATAAACAAAGTACTATGAGAAATATCAAGGAGAATGGGAATGTTTCCAATAGCAGGAAATCAGAGGAAGTAGTGTTTGAGTTATTTCTAGGTGGATAAATAAATAGTGTTTAAAAAAGTCAGGCAGATGTAGGCCATTCAAGGCTGAAGGAAGAAAATGAAAAGGGTGGGAAAATGCAAGTGTGTGCAAGTAATCTAAATCTACTATAGGTGAAATAAAAAGGCTGTAAGGAATGGGTATAATTTGAAATGAGGCTGCAAAAGACATTTTGGGTCTGACTGTTGAAAACTTTCTTGGACTATATGATTTGATCTATATTTTAGAAAAATAACTGGCTGGCATGCTGTTTACATCAGAATTACTTGGTTAAAGAAATATACAGATATCTCAGAGTTCCAGAGTGGTGTTAGCCAATCCCAGCTTATGAGAGTCAATTGTTAAATTTTCAGAAATTCTATAAGCTGGTTATTACATGCTCATTATTAAAAATTAAATTACATAAACTTACAATATACATATTAAAACATAAACATATGAAAGGTAATAACTTAAAATTCATCACTTTCCTAAATTTTGCGATTACTTTTTCTTTTAGGTCATACATGTTTATTCTATCTGTATAACGGAAATACCATATAATGCTGTGCTACTATTGATTGTTTCCCAACATTCATTGTTGAGAAAAATCACCTTAGTAGCTTGAAACTGGCTATGGTGAACATATTTATACCGCGGAAATTGGCAAACACTGCAAATCAGTGGCCCCTGCACCCACTCCCACACAAGAGCTGGTCTGTTAAACTTATACCAGAATACCACTGCTCAGAGCTTCTTTTCCTGGAAAGTCAGTGGTAGGGAAAGCAGTATTTTTTATATGGTCTATAAGTGATTCTAATAATAGTCAAGTATGGATACAAATATTTTCAGGTTTAGGTTATTTTCCACAAAAACTTTTCTTCACGAAAAATGAATTGGGTTGAATATTTGCTACATCACTGTTCCATATGAATTACCAATTTAAAAGCTCTAATAAAATATTACTTATTATCTTAGGTTAGTTGAATTTGTTCTGACCTATCAGTTTACTTCATTCTAAAAAAAGACACGGGGTCTAGTTTAATAATGAGCATCACGGTTACAGTAAAAAAATCCTACAAGTTATCTATTAAGGGTTGCAAAGAATAAAGCAAACTTAGCAACTTAATAAAATGTGCATTACTGAAATCACTAAGTTCAAATTATTATATAAAAGGACACCTTATATAAGGCGGAAAGTAAAAAGGAATAATGAAGCTAAAAGCAATGTACAAATTTTTTTTTCTTTTCTTTTCTTTTTCAGGGAGAGAGGAGGAAGAAGCAGTAATTTTTTTTTTTTTTTATTCAGTTGTTCATCTTGGTGGTTCTCCTCAGCCCCTGGATGCAAACCTGGGCCCCTGGGATGTATGTGGACTGTGCCCAACTACTATTCCACCAGGGCATGCCTGTGCAAAGTTTCTTTTATTTCCTCTAGATTTTTAAATACAAGTTCTATCCTTAGAATATAATTTTTTAAATTGTACGATGAGGTCAAGTACCTTCCCTCTTATCTAAACCCATAGTATTTCTATGAGATATACATGAAGACTTACTTTTAAAAATCAAAGCATTTTAACAAAATATTTTGGATAAGTGAAGTTTTATCTGATGGACTTCTTTACATAATGACTAGCGCATATCTAATCTATATATGCTACACTTGGGTCTCTTTTTAATTATCACCCTTATTTGATCTTTCCTATCTCCCAGATGAGGACTGCTTCTTGTTGAAGTCATTTGCTCTCATTGGTATGCAGAGGATGTGCTGGAAAGATAATATCACTTTAGGCAAGCTATTATATATATTCTCTCTTGGCTAACTCTGGTAGCCCACTTTAATGATGTCAGAAATCACAGAAAATCAAGTCATTGATATTCTATATTAAGCTTCCATCTACTACAAACCTGCCATGTTAGAAACATAATTTGTACTGGACATATTCATTGCAATGGTATCTAATACATCTAAAACAAAAATATGTTTCTTAAAGTTTTATACCCATAGCCATCACAGGAAGAATAAAGCAAAATAATACATCAGGAAAACTGCTAAGAGAGAAACCAAAAGAATTACAAATGGAAACCATCCAGAACTATATTTCAGGGAAGATACTATAAAATTTTTGAACAAATGGTACAAAGTGAAAAGAGTCAACAGTCTTTTTTTCCAGCTAAAACCCTTCCACTCTGGCAGTAGTTAACTAGGTTTTAATTTGAAATTAAGAACACAAATAAAATGGAATGCATACCATTTTCAAAGCACATATCTGCATGGGAAAACTGAGGTATAAATGAACTTGCAAATACTACTTCCATTTTTATAATCTAAAAAAATCAAACCACTGAATTATGAGATTAATATGGTTCTCTGAAAACTTAACGAATATGCAATGAATGGAGACAGACCACTCTTGACACCAATCACAAACATTAAATCAAAATTTAGACTAGAGACTTGGACATAAGACCAGAAACCACAAAATTCTTGGAAGACAACATAGGAAAGACATTCCATGACATCATCCTTAGAGAGGTCTTTATGGACTCAACTCCAGCATCAAGGGAAACAACTGGGACTACATCAAACTAAAAAGCTTCTTCACAGTGAAAGAAAACATCATCGAAACAAAAAGACACCCTTACCAACTAGGATAAGATAATTGTGTTCCATATTTCTGACAAGTGCTTAATATCCAAAATATACAAAGAACTCATAAAACTGAGTAGCAGAAAAACAGGCAACTCAATTGAAAAATGGGAAGAGGAACTGCAGAGACATTTTTCTGAAGAGGATATACAGATGGTCAACAGGCACATGGAAAGATGTTCCTACTTACTGGCTATCAGGGAAATGCAAATTAAAACAATGAGATACTACCTTACACCCAAAAGACTGGCTATTAAACAAGACTAGAAACAGTCTTTTGTATAATTGGTGAGAGTGCAACTTGGTGTATGTAACCCCTTTGGAAAATGTATGGAAATTCCTCAAAAAGTTGAATATGGAAATCCCACTTGATCCCTCCGTCATCCTACTTCTTTGTGTTTACTGAAGAGATACAAAAACACTAATTCACAGATATTTATGCAGCCCCATGTTTATTGCAGCCCTATTCACAACAGCTAAGAAGTAGAACCTAAGTGCCCAACATCAGATGAATGGGTAGAGAAGATGTGGTAGATATACACAATGGAATATTACATAGCCCTTAGATGAGATGAAAACCTTTTCTTTTGAATCAACATGGATAGAGCTAGAGGGGATTATGTTAAGTGAAATATGGCAAAAGAAGATAGATACCAGATGACTTCACTCACAGGGGGAATGTGAATATAAAAAACAAAGGAATGGATGAAATAAAACCAACCCTTGGATACTTGCAATAGAACTGAGGTTACCAATAGGGAATGGGACAAGGCGGGGCGGGACGGGGCGGGGCGGGGCGGGGAAGTGGTGATAATGCTTGCTGGACAATGATGAAGAACACTTGGTGATGTGGTAGAGGGCAGGGTGTGTTGACATATATCTTCGGAATAGGGTAACTTCACATATGGGGAGCCTACACATATGAGTTTATTTTAATGTTTAAAATCAAAGTTACTGTAAAAAAATTAATGGATACAGATACTTCCCTCATCTTTAGAGTGTTTTGTTAATATGTAAAGTCATATTTTTATCCCTTCTCAAGCAATTATCATATTTATCTTCAGGACAGGCAAGATAGACATTATTATCCCCATCTTATAGTCAAGGAAGCTTAAATTCAGAGAGACAGTAAGTGGAGAGATAACTGGATTTGAATCCAGACTGCCTCTTTCCAATTTTGTTATTAAGGAAAATTCATACTCTTAAAATAATTAACAAAAAATGGAAATCATCAGGTTTAAGGATAAATGAGGAAATCAGATACAGAAATTGTTATCTAAGGAACTTTTCATACTAGGCAGTGTTATTTCTCTAAGTCCATCTCAAGTGTGAAGAGAGAAATCCATTCCATAAAACTATAATGTAAACATTAAAAACATCTCAAAGGTATGTGAAAAATAGAATTTAAAAGCTGCACATATATTAGCATTTCATACTGTATATAAAAGTATGGTTATAGAAAGACAGAGATGGTTATCCCTGATGAGGGATGATAGACATTAAGAGGACTAACTTTTAATTTTATGTATTTCCTGTATTATTTGAACTTACATCATGTAAACATTATTAAAAAGCAGGGTGGTTCTATTTCTATCAAAATATTCAGAACAAAGAAAATTACTGGAAATAGACATTATAAAATGATGCAAAGAGTCAATCCATCAAGAAGATGTAGCAATCCTAGTAGTGGGCATATAAAAAAATAGAACAGCAAAATATGTGAAGTAAAAGTAATAGAATTGAAAGGACAACTATATATATACTCACAATTCAGTTGGAGATTTCAACTCTCCTCAATAGTTGAGAGAATAGAAGTAAGGATAGAGAACCAAGCAACATCATTAACTAATAAAATTTAACAAGCATTCTACCAAAAAAAGTAGGACACGTTCTTTTCAAGTACCTACTAAACACACACTGAGAGGGCAAACAAATCATATCAGAAAAATCTCCAAACACTTGGAAAATAAACAACACATTGTTAAATAATTCATGGATCAAAGAGGAAGTCTCAAGAAATATTTAAGAATATAATGAGGCATGCCTTGGTGGCTTGGGTGTTAGGTCAGCAGCTCTGGCATAGTTTCATGCAAAGCAAAGGACCTGGATTTGTGACCCAGGGCTGAGGCAAACAACCAACATGACAGCTAATTAAATAAATGCTTCTTCTTCCTCTCTCTTCTTGCCTATTTGCCTTCATTCCTGTCTGCTTCCATCCTCTAAGAATAAAAATCTATATAGAAGAAAATGAAAATACGAAAGATCAAAATTTGTGGAACATAGCTAAAGCTGTGCTGAGGCCAATGTATACAGCATTTTACATACATACATATATGTGGATATGTGTGTATATATATGCATATATAAATATAAATATATATATGTGCAAATTACATATAATGGAAAAGAGAAAAGATTTCAATTACCTAAACATCTTAAGACCTAGAAAAGTAGAAACAAAATAAATCCAAAGTTGAAGGAAGAGAATAATAAAGAAGAGTAATCAATAAAGATGGAAAAGAAAACTCAACAAAACAAAGAGCTAGTTCTTTGAAAAGATCAGTAAGATTTACAAATTTCTAGCACAACTGACAAAGGAAAGAAAAAAGTCACAAATTATCAAAAGCAGGAGTAAAACAGGACATCACGACCAACCCTGAAGACATCAAAAGGATAATAAGGGAATACTATAATTCTATACCCAGAAATTTTTACAACTGAGATAAAATGATCACCAAATTCCTTAAAAAACAGACTATTAGAACTCACTCAATATGAAATATTTTGAATAGATTTTGTAACTTAAAAAACTATTCAAATATATCTCTAGGCCTGAATGGTCTCACTGGAGAATTTTACTAAAATTTTAAAGAAGAAATCTGCCACAATATAGGAGAAAATAGTCCCAATTCATTTTATGAAATGAGTTTTATATCTATAAAACCAAAGGCAGTCCAAAAAAAGTACAGCTCAATGTACCCCATGAATACAGACACAAAAATCCTTAACATATCAGCAAACAGAATTGATGAGTATCTAAAAAGAGTTACACACCATGACCAAATGGGGTTTATTCTAGAGATGCAAGACTGGATCAATATTCAAAAATCAATAATTCACCAGATTAATGGGCCCAAAGCTTAGAAGAAAAAAAAAAAAATCACAAGATCTTATTAAAAGATTTAGAAAAATAACCTTTATTTAACACTTAACTATGATTTTTAAAAATCTTACAAAAATAAGAATAGAAGGAATCTTCAACTTGATAAATTTTCCTCAACAAAAAAAATCATTAGCTGAGGATTTAATCATACTTACTAGTGAAAGATGGAATGCTTTCCCTCTAGGATTGGAAAATATTGCTCTCCCCACTCTTACATTCTTAAATAGTACTAGAAGCTCAGGCTGGCATAGCCTGGTAAAGAAAGAAAATAAAAGGAAGTAAAGGCATAGAGATTAGAAAGGAAGAAATAAAACTGTTCCTATTTGTAGATGACAATGGCCTGTGCATATAATCCCAAGGAATATACAAAAAAAACACTTTAGAAGGAATGAGTTCAGCATGACCACAGATTTTTTTTTTAAAGGAAGTAAAGGCATAGAGATTAGAAAGGAAGAAATAAAACGGTTGCTATTTGTAGATGACAGTGGCTTGTGCATATAATCCCAAGGAATACACAAAAAAACACTTTATAAGTAATGAGTTCAGAATGACCACAGAATTTTTTTTTTTTTAAGGAAAAGTGCAGGTAGGAATGAAGGCAAACAGGTAGGCAGACAAGAAAAAAGAGGAGGAAGGAGAATTTCATTTCATTTTTATTTAGTTGTTTATACTGGTTGTTTTCCCCTGGACCCAGGACTTGAGCCCAGGAGTATGTGGTCTGTTCCCTTCAGAGGTGACTGACCTAACTGCTATTCTACCAGGGTATGCCATGATGCAGGATTTAAGATAAACATCAATTTTCTGTGTATATATATATATATATGAGCAATAAACACATGAACATCAAAACCACCTTTATAATTACTCAAAAATATATAAAAGACTTGTACAAGGAAAAATACAAAATGCTGATAAATAAAAGAAAAGAAGATCTAAATAATGTAGAAAGATACTATGTCTATGGACTGGAAGACTCAATATAGTCAAGATGTCAAATCTCCCTAAACTGATAAATGTGTAACACAATTATCACAATTATAAGACATTTTGTAGATAAATAAGATTATTCTAAAATTTACATAGAAAAGCAAAAGAACTAAAATTGCTAAAATAATTTTGAAAAATAATACAGTAGGAGGAGCCAAGCTACTCAAATTCAAGACTTATTATGTAACCACAGTAACAAGATTGTGTAGTATTGGCAGAGGGATAAATACATAGATCAATGAAACAGAATAGAATCAGAAATAGACCCACATAAGTATGCCCAACTGACTTTTGACAAAGATACTACAAAAGCAATACAGCAATTTAATAGAAAAAAGCACTTTCAATAAAGGTGCAATTTAATAGAAAAAAGCAATTTAATAGAAAAAAGCACTTTCAATAAAGGTGCTAGAGCAATTAGATAGCCATAAGCAAAAAATGAATCTCAGACTATCTCATGCCCTATATAAAAACTAACTCAAAACGGACCACAAATTTAAGACATAAAACTCTTAGAAAAAACTCATAAAAATCTTCAGGATCTAGGACTAGGCAAAGAGTTCTTAAACTTGAAAACAAAATATGATCCATAAAAAGGGAAAAATTAAAACCTATATTTAAAAACTTTGCTTTGTGAACTCATGTTGAGAGGATGAGAAGACAAGTTGTACACTGGGAAAAAGACTTATAAATATTATTCAATGACTTGTATCCAAAACATACAAAGAACTCTTAAAATTCAACAATAATAAAACAACCCAATTTAAAAATGGGCAAGAGGTCTGAACAGACACCTTATTTAAGAAGATGGCAAAGAAGCTTATGAAAAGTTGCTCAACATCATATGTCATTAGGGAACTGCAAATTAAAACAGCAATGGATAACAATGCATACCTGTTAGAGTAACTAAATCCCCAAACTTGACAATACCAAATGCTGATAAAGATACAATATAACAGGAATTCTCAATCATTGTTAGCAGGAATGCAGTTTGGTATAGCCACTTTGGAAGACAATTTGGCAGTTATAAAACTAAACAGGCATACTATATGATTCAGCAACTGTTTTGCTATGTTGAGTTGAGATGAAAAGTTATGACCACCAGCACACCGATTCTATTGATAAGTAAAAGAAGTCAGTTTAAAAAGGCTGCATATTATTCGGTTCCAAATATATAACATTTTGTAAAAGGCAAATCTACCAAAAAAAAGCAAAAGGACCGGTGGTTTCTCAAGGGGAAGAAGAGGGATGAAAAGGCGACACATGGGATTTTTAGGGTATTCTTGAGGAAAATATAACAGTGGATACACGTCCTTTTCCATCTGTTAAAACCCATAAAACTGTAGAACACAGAGAAATAAACCCTAATGTAAATATAAAGTATAGTTCAGAATAATTTGTCAATCATAGTTCATTCATTGTAACAGATGTACTACATTCATTTAAGATATTAATGGGAAACTGAGAGAATGGTAAGGGATGGAGATGAGAAGGGTATATGGAACTCTACATACTATCAGCTCAATTATTCTATAAATCTAAAACTGTACTACAAAATCAAGTCTATTAATCATTCTATTAAAAAAAAAGTTGGAAAAAATATCTGTAAATATTATCCAACAAGTGGATAATATCTAAAACATATAAAGGATTCTAAAAGCACAATAAAAAAAGCAAATAACCCAGTTAGAAATTGGGAAAAAGACAGGAATAAACATTAAACTGAAGAAATAAACAAATGGCAAGTAAGCACATGAAAAGATGTTCGACAAAATTAAAATCACAAAGAGATAACACTATTTACTTATCAAAATGATTGAAATAAAAAATAGCACTATCATCAAAGGCTGACAAGGATGCAGAGAAACCAGATCATTCATACACAGCACTGATGAGAATATAAAATGGTATGTCCACTTTGAAATTAGTTTGGCAGTTTTGATTTTTTTAAAAGAAACTAAACATGCAGCTACCTACCCAGTAATTTTAATCCTGAGCATTTATACCAGATAAATGACAATTTGTGTTCACCAAAAACCTATACATGATTTTCAATAAGTTATATTCCTAACAGCCTGAAATTGTAAACAATACTAATGACATTCAGTGAATGACAGTTAAACATGGTACATCCATATCATGGAACTCCACTCATCAATAAAAAGGAACAAACCATCGATTCATGCAACAATCTGGATGAATTTCCAGAGAATTATGGTGAGTGAAAAAATGCATATCTCTGAAGATTACAGAAATACATGATCTCATTTACATAACATTCTTGAAATTGCAAAATAATAAAATGGACAACATATTAATTCGTAGTAGTCTGGAGTTAAGGAGAGGTGGGTGCAAGAAGAGGAGGGTGTGATAGAAAAGGCAACAGAGGAATTTTTGTGATGAGGGAAATGCTCTGCATCTTGACTGTATCAAAGTCAATATTCTGATTATGACATTATACCATAGCACTGTAAAATGTTACCAGTGGAGAAACTGTGTGAAGGGCATATGGGATCTCTCTGATTATTTTTAACAACTACGAGTGAATTAATAATTATCTCGATAAAAAGTTTAAAAAAAACTTAACTTCAGGGAAGCAACCAAGATGAACAACTAAACCAAATAAATGGAGTGCTTCTTCCTCTTCTCTCTTAAAACAAACAAATCCCCTTAGGTTTTCCTCAAAACCCTAGGTACCCTACATAACGCTGATGATACAGAATTATTAAACTGGTTATGTTCTACTGAAATTTGTTGTTGTCCCTTACTGTGAAACTCAACAGGATATATTAAAGGTATATTGTGTCCCCTTACGCACGCCTAGCAGCTGGCAATTTGACATACTGTGGGTGTTTTCTAAACGTTTGAATAAAACCAATGTGACAGATGCAATCAATACAGGAATTCAATCATTAAATTGTTTTTATATACTTATTTACTGAACCTTCAAAATGATCCTTCAGAGATTATTAAAAATTGATTTCTGCCTTTCCCTCACTCCTTTAGTAATGCAACTAAGTAATTCTGGAGTGGATAAGATTATGTTTCTGCCTTTTTTTCTGCAAAGAGAAACAATTTTTTTGATTTAACTAAATGGAATGCTATCAGTCATACTAAGTTTACAAAAAAATACAAGGATCCTATAATTTTTTGACAACGTCCAAATGCTTGTTTTATGAAAGTATAAGAAAGCTTCAGGTGCTACATATGCATGGGGAGGAACTTTTTCTTAGGTTAACTGAAAAATTAAACCATAAACACAAGCTAAAATTATAATCACTTAAAGATGGAAATAAGATTGGATTATAATTTAAAGTAACTATAATAGTATGATACAGTAATTATAGAGTTGAATAAAATATAGATCATACAAATATAAGCTAGAAGTATAAAAATAATATATATTCCATACTATGGTTAATCAACAGATCTAAAAAGAAAGGAAAGAGTGAATATATAGTAGAAGGAAAGCACAGACAGGCAGGAAATGCCAAAAATCTTTCACACACAACCTGCCAACTTCTATACTAGTATAACAAATCAGATCTAAAAACACTATCTGAAACAATTCTTAAACTCAGAGTGAAATAGTCCAAGACTGTGATACCTTTTTTAATAGAAACCTTCATTTAATACTTTTCTTTCAAAGTGGTTATTTTTAAAAGTAGAGTAAAATGTATATTATCCTAACACTTCGACAAAAGGACCAAAACCAGTACTTTTGAACTATCTATTCAAATATTTAATCAAGGAACCATCTCATCAATTTTAATTATTACTATTCTTTAAAAAGGCAAAATAGTCTCTAATGGCTTTAATCAGTTTAAAAGCTAATGGGGGGGGGCATAAAATCTTATTGTCACTAAGGAATCCTTGGTTCTTTTTTCTTGATGTTTTTTTGTGTTGAGACTTACTGTCAGAGTAACACTTCCGGCCTGTTTTTCCCCATTCTCTCATTCCTCCCTAAAGAACTTTACACCTATTTCTTAGAATTTCCTTAAGAAGTGGATATTACTCTCAGATAACATGCCAAGGGACATGTGATGCAAAGTCCAAGCTCTCAATGTGTTCCACTGCCTATTCTTCAAAGTTCCACAAGATCTTGAATATAGTTCAGTAGGAAGAAAAAATTCAGTTGTACTTGTCTATATTCTCTCAATAGCACATCCATTTAAAACCTCTATTCTTTACCTTCTAGTATTTACTAGTTCTAGTATTTACTAGCGTTCTCAGTAAATCACCTTTAGCAGAAGCACCATTAGGGGCATGGTAAAAATGCAAATTTTGGGATCACTGCCCTAATCCTACTGGATTATAATGAAGGCGAGTCCAAAAGAAAGCATTTTTTAAGAGAACAGCCAAGTGACTAACATACAAAAGAAAATTTGAGGATCACGGCATTTCAACATGCTGTCTTGTTGCAAACAACTTTCTAGCATACAAAGAGGAATAGATTCAGAGACTGAGAATTTAGGTTTTGCAATTTACTGCATTGTAATCTGAAGCAACTTAACTTTCCTGATTTGTTAAAAAAATCTTCTCTGATTTGATACCAGGTTCAAATGAAATAATGTGGGTCAAGGTGCTATATATTGGCAACTAGCTCTATTAGAATAAAAGAAGTGAAGGGGCCTTAGAAACAAAAGTCTAGGCAACTCCTTAAAAATTATTTCATGAAAAGAACTATTTTTTTCCTGTTTATAAAAGAACTGCACTCATGTTAAAACAATTTCCTAAAAGGGCAAATAAAGTGAGAACACTGAACAGCCATATTATCTATAAATTTTAAATTTATTATTTAAATTTGTTCTAATGTTCTTCATTCTTTTCATTTTCTTATAAGAATGGTCAGAAGAATGTTAAATAATAGTGATGACAGCATACATCCTCATGGTAGTCTAGATTTCAATGGGTTTAATATTCTACCTTTAGTCGTGACTTTTAACTGTTTGAGATAGACTATACATGTATGAATATATACAGTAATTTGTTGTATTTAAGAAATACTCTTGTATTTAAAAAATTAATGTCTTATTCAACTGTAATGGCTTTTCTCCTTTGATTTAGTGATATGGTAAAATATTCTGAAGTATCTTAGTCATGGTAAATTACTCTTTTAATACACCACTGGATTCTAGCTCTTAGTATTTTAAGGAATTTTTATAGGTATATTCTTAATTAAGATTGGGCTATAGTTTTATTGAGTACTGTCTTTTCCAGAATTATGTTAGTTTTACAGAGAAATAAGAAGCTTTCTTAAGTCTTAAAACAGTTTAAATAGCACAGACTAGACTGCTCCTTGAAGGTTTTGAAAGGTGGTTCATAAGGCTTCACTTGTGAAAATATTCTGGCCTGGACGCTTTAAGGACAACTTTCTTTATTCCTTTGATAGTTATTTTGAATTCCTCCAAAACTATAACTAAATTCTCTTTTCAAATATTTTTACATGTGAGTTTTCCCCACACACTTATCACAGATCACGGCAAGGCTATCAGTAACCAATCATTATCAATTACAGTATGCTTACACAATTTAATCCTAACAATAAACTTAGAGGTAGGAATTAACTCACTTTTACTAAGGAATTTACTAATTTACTTAACTTAAAAGAGTTAAGTCACTTTCTTAAGGTGACATAATTAATGACTAAGTTAACCTAGTTTTAGTTCCTCTAACTCTAAGCCCATATTCTTTGTCTCAACACAAAATAGGATCTTTTGCTAAGAGGATACTTCTCAAATTCTTACTGGCAGAGAACTTGATTAAATTGAGCAGAGAGAGGGAGCTGGCTCTCTAGAGGAAGACAACCTATTTTCTGCAAAAGGTTAAATGATTAAATCATATGATGACAAAAACGGATTTAAAATATCAGCTTTTTTTCAGTTCCAGAGGAAGGAAATATGCTTTGTCACATGTTCATAAGGGAGAAGGAAGAAGGTCATTCAACAGCTCCTAGACTCTCAGCTCATCTTTCTCCAGTAATTCAGTCTTTTTTCCCTACACCAGCTATAAAAGGTTATGGAGACTTCAGTGTTCTACTTTATTTGGTAGATATTCATTTCCCTTGAGAAGACTTCCTGGTAAGGATAAAATATTGCAAGTAATATAAATATTAAAATAATGCTCTCAGACATTATTCATAAGCATTAAAAATATTTACACACAGCCCTGAGAATCCTACATAAAAAGAAACAAGGAAAAGCTACATGCCAATGTGATATTTAAACAGTAGGACAATGATACACACTTTAAACCTATATAATATGATGACATATGTCCCTTCAATAAAATTACTTAACAACAACAGTAGGAAAATGTTTTCCCTTCTATTAAGTAATGGTACTACTTTTAATATGTGAAAATACTGTTTTAAAATATAGAAAAACTTAAAAAATTTCCATGTAAATCACATTGTATACATCATTCAAAGTACCAATGAAACCATATTTCACTGGCTTTCTTTTCAAATTTTATTCTAAGAAGCTGGCAACATTCCTTGTTTATAAACTATATTAAGGAAATAGCCAACCAGCTTTAACAAATAATTATCATTGATATTTCTTAAGAAGTGAATTTTAAGACCCTAAAAAACAACAACAAAAAACCTCTAAGCAAAGCCATCATATCAAAACATTCTCCTATAACTAGAAATGACACAAATCTGCTAGTTTTACCATCCTTCTAATTAAAAAGATGACTTTTAATTTTTCTGGCAGGGAGAAATTATTTACATGTTTGGACTGACTCCCACATTGCTTTTACTAATTAAAGTATACGACTATGAATGTGAAATAGTCAGTTACTACACAGTGTCTTTAGTTTTCCACAATTGTGGCCATTAAAACCAAAGGAACAGAAAGTAGGTCTATCCCCTTAAAAGCAGCTTGAATTATTCTCATAATGTACCGGTGTGCATCCCAAACATAATTTTTTTTTTTTTTAAGGAAAGATGCAGGAAAGAATGAAATGGAGCAGGCAGGCAGGCAGGCAGGCAGGCAGAAAGAGAAAGGAGGAAGAAGCATTTTATTTTATTTTCATTTTTGTTGTTCACAGTGGTTGTTTTCCCTCTGGACCAGTGGGGAATGTGGGCTTGTGTTCCTTTGAAGGCGACTGACTTAACTGCTACTACACCAGGGTACACCTGCAAACGTAAACTTATTTGAAGGGATGGCACACTACCCCATCTGATCTTTCTGTCTTTGTTCACCACAAGATTAACATTTTGTTTTTGGTAAGTGCTCAGAGATGTCCATAAAACTTCAAAGGCAACCTGGTGCTAATTCTAGCTTCATAACCTACCTGCTACTTGATTTTAAGATTCATATCCTAGGTTCTTCCACTTCATAGTTGTATGACTTTGTCAAGTAACAATCTGTATTCAGTTTCCTCATCTGTGCCTCTGACAGACTTTTCTCCTTGACCTAACTTTAGTGGGGCTCCCCTAAGCCCTCCAGACCTTAACACTGGCATCCATCCTCATCAAATCAGCTATACCAAGAATCTTGCTAAATCAGTTTAAAGAGAATCTCCTATTCTCCGTACCTGATTACCTTTGATATCTCATCAATTTCTCATTTTCCACCCTTTTTATCTGATCACTGGGTCTGCCTTCAGCAAGAATACTGTCAAGTTAGTTCAGCCAGAATCTTCCCTTACTAATGTTTATTTTTTAAATAATTTTCCATTCACTGACCTTGCTTCCTGCATGAATCTTCACTTGTCCATTCTGTATTTGCAACTGAGCCCAGCTCAACACTGAGATCTCTTTTCCCCCTACTGCAATAATTCTTGAATCAAATCTGCTTTTACCACTCTACTGTCCAGCTGCTTCTTATACTTAATGGAGTCCGTGAGGATTAAATGACTTAACACATGCTAAATGCCTAAAATAGTGGTTAGTACATAGACGTATTCAAATAATTAGCTTTTAATAATACCATTATTCTTTATCTATTATTTCCAGGTGACTTGCATTACTTTTGATAAGTCATTGTATAATATTCCATATACCAGTCACTATAATTGAAAGATTCTCCTAATGTTGGACATTTATTAGATTATTTCATTTTTTTTTAACTAGATGACGATGCTGCGAATATACATTCATTTTTTTCCCATTTCTCTAATTACTTTCTTAAAAAGTATGAGATTTTGACTCCTGTAGAGGCACATCTTGGTAACTCAGAAATCTGAAGTGCAGGCAACGAAAGTCCATGGACCTTGGTTCAAGACCTGGGGGTAGGGGAACAAGTCTTGATAGAATTACCAAATTGTTTACCAATTTACATCCTATCAACCAAGCAAACATTCATTTCTCCAAATTTTCATTAAAAATGAGCACCATCACTTCTTTGATAAAATATTATTTTAATTTGTATGTCTTGTTGTGCCCTGTGGCCTAGAAGGTTAGTCTGCTTTGGCACAATCCACATACATCCTCAGGTCCCTGGTTCAAGACCTGGGGCCAGCGAAATAATCAAAATGAACAACTAAATAAAAGAACATGAAATATTTCTTCCTCCTCTCTCTTCCCGTTTACCTGTCTGCTTGCCTTCATTCCCGCCAGCACCTTTTCTTTAAAAAAATTATATTTCTTTTGCTATTAGAGAATTTTTAACATTTTCATGCTTATAAACCACATTTATTCTGCAAATTATTTGTTTATAACTTTATGATAAAAAAGGCAATAAAAATGAATTTCTATATTGTGATAGATTAGATTATGGTTCAAAAATACTCACTCTCTCCCCAGCAACCCTATTTCATGATTCTTACCCTACTGATGTAGAGTTTAATGATTTTCTTTGATTTCAGGAGGAGCAGATATCCTTTGGACCTGGCTGTGACTGCTTAAGCAAATAGGAAGTAGGCAGACACAAAGAGATTTAAAATGCGTTTGTGCAATGGGAATTGTTTCTGACAGAATTTGGGAAGTTTTCCTAGGATAACTGCTGTTCCTTACCCCAGTATGAACACACAGCAAACAAACCAAAACTCAACCTGCAGGGAAGAGCCTATGGAACAAAAGGCTGACTCAGCTGAGTCTAGCCTAGTTCCAACAATTCCCACTTCAACCACAGAAGCGCAAGTGAGAATAACTTAATGTTGTTCTATGATACTGAGCATTGGGGTGGTTTATTAGATAGCAACAGCTAATTATACTGATTTTATTTTATTATAAAACCTCAAAAGAAAGAGATTTATAAGTAATCTACTTCTTACAGTCCCTAGAGTAACACATAACTAGCAAAACAAAACGCCTTGCAATACATTTGCCTGATTATTTTTTACTTTTCCTTTGTCTGAAAATACATAGATATATAACTTTCCTTCATGTTTATACTTTTTTAACCAAAATTCTCATGTGTAATTATATATATGAAATAATAATAAAGTGAAAATTAAAACTCTATTTTTAAGCAATTCTTTAAATTCCTTTCCAATTAGACACATTTTTCATAAGTTAAATAATTATGAAACTTTAAACATCACATATCTCCCAATTTTTAAGCAAATAGTACATATTTTTTAAAAAAACTTTAGTGCACAAGTATTTCAAAAGCAACATAATTTACATGGAAATGCTAACCTACATCTGTTTTAAGAAAACAAAGTGAGCAGAGAAAAAATAATGGTACCAGGTTATGAACATATGTGCTATTTTTAGAAGCTTTTTTAGTAGTGTGACAAAGAAGATAGAAAAGAAATTCAAAACTTTATATTTAAAGCAATTTAGGATGAAATATAAATGGTATTGTTTGTTTAATATTTATAAAATCCTTTACAATGAGCACAATGCCATGTAGATAAAAGCTACTTAGGAAATATTTGCTAGTCAAATTAATAATCAGAAGCACACAATATTTTACAGTTGATTTCACAGCATTAGCAGGATGCAAATCAATAGTGACAAATGATGAATTCTAAAATAATCTATTTCCTGTCTATATTATTAGTTAGGCTGGAGAAATTATAGCAAAATATATCAAATTTCAAAAGGGTTAAATATTTGAGTACTTTCAACAGAAAGTCAAAAACAGGAAAGCATTTATCCAAATGAGTTGTTTAAAAAAATTGTGTGAATTTCTTACAAAAAAAGTTAATTGAACAAAAATTCCCCTAGAGAATTTTAAAAACAATTAGCATTCTATTATTGAATAACAAGACTAAACATTGGAAATCTGGCTTAGCAGCCTATTATTCAGGGTAGAAACAGGGTAACAAACTGGCCGTACCCCAGAGAGGAAGCACTTCAGAACGATGCGTGCTCACTGAAAACAATGATGACTGAAGGCACTGAACTACTGCTGGGGAATCCTCATTAGGGGGCACAGTGCCCTTCAGAGAGTGTTGAACAAGAAGAGATCTAGAAGGGATGGGGCACTGGAAAACAAGCAGCCAAGCAAACACAAATGAACTCAGTTTTTAACTGTGCAGAGAATATCTTTTTCTCCAAGTATTAAAAAAGCCCAGCAACAAATGCTTGTTAGCAAATGCTAACACTAAACTCTAAAGAAAAAAATGAGGTATTTTTTAAAGAATTTTTTTCTTTTATATATTTAAACAACAGTAAAGAGCTAAATCCACTAAGAATTTATGAATATTTTAGAATGTTAGAAGCTGTAAATGAAGGAAAAAAAAAAAAAGAAAATCTAATGAGGTGCTCTCTCCCCATCAAAGGTTAGAAATAACAATTCAATGGCTTTTTCTATTATTGTACCTTCCACGGAATTTTCCTCACCAAAGCTAAAAAACCTCAAGCACACACCCACAAAAACCATTTAGAACCCTTTCCTGTCTCCTCTAATTCCAATTCCAACAACAACAACAACAAAACTTGCAGGGCTTGGCTTCAAATTTAGCCTTGTAATACAATGTGATTTCTTAAAATATGGAGATTGGCTACCAGCTAAATTCCTTTGTTTCCAAAATGAATGATGGATAACAAAATACACTGAAATTCTTAAAATGTGTTTCCTTCTCACTGTAAGTGATGACTGGCTGCAATATTATAATAGTCTCTCTAAACCCCTTTCCTCACCTTTTGAAAAATGATTTTAGGTAAACTCATGTACCTCCATTTTCAAATCATGCCACATAGCATAAAACATAACCTTTGAAACAATCTTGAAAATGCCCCAGTAATGCTGTTACTATGGAAACTCTTGTAGGCTTGTTCTTCAGAAAGGCTCTGATCACTGAGTCTAAACAAGGTTACCTCACCATCTTCTACATTCTTTCTTCTCATAAAATGATTTCTTTGCAATAGCATACACAGACTTAATAGAAAAAGATTCACCTTACTAATCACATAGAATCCAGTCTTTGAGCTCAGTGATTATTTATAAAGTCTGTTTTCTGATACCTTTTCTCTTGGAATTTTGTCCAGGAAAACAAGAGAAATCAAATTTTACTTCTGATCATTACTTAATGTCCAATTTTTGGTCAATGGTCCCTCTTAAGTTATCGTTCCAATTTTTCCCCTCTGTTTTAGGCTTTTTGGTAAAAACATGTAGTGATAAATATATTTACTATGTAGCAACTATAAAAAGTGGTATTTAAAATTATTTTTAGGGATCTGATTAAGATATGCAATCAATGGTCCCGCTAAAAATTGCTTGTTTTTTAAAAAATTTTTGACAGTGGGCACATGAACCAGGTTCAGTGTGTAAACAGCTATGTTACTTAAACAAAAAGTCACCTACATTCCTAATTAATATCTGCCACATACAATCCCCTATTATAAGACAAGCATGTTCTTCTTAAAGACTGTGCAATAGGAAAACACATTTACATTTCATTTAATGATAAATTCCATTTGTGTAGTAGCAAGTTAAGAGTTTTAAGGTGATTTCCTACTTAATTTCCTTGTTTAATCCTTATAACAAATCTATGAAGTAAGCAGAATAGATAAAATTATCTCCATTTTAAAGGTGTGACTTTGTCTAAAAAAAAACAAAGACCCAGGTTTGAAGATGAACAAAATCTAGAAACAGTAATACTTCCACCATTCAGAAATCACAAGGCCTTCAGCAAAAGACATACTGGGATAACTGGAATTCCCCTTTACTTAATATAGACAATGAGATTCAGTTTAATTTATACCTCTAGAAGTCACTACACTTCCCATTCTGAGGCCTTGAGTCTGGGGTTTAGGGTTTTTGCTATGGGCTGTTCTGGTACCTGCTTACCTCTTTACCTTCTATTTTATAAACATCCTTCCCTGCCCTTTTGTGGTAAAAAAACCATATAGCGTAAAATTTACCATCTTAGCCATTTCTAAGTGTACAGTTCAGAAGTTTTAAGTATATTTATATTGTGTAACCAATGAATGCCAATGAACACTTTTTACTATTTCTCTACTAAATTAAAGATTCTTGATGGCAAGAACAGCAAGAACAGTGCTTTGTTTGTTGCTCTATTTTTAGTGCCTAGAACAGCCTGACATGTAGAGTATTCTCAATAATACTTACTGAATGAATACTTAATCTATGTACCTACCAACTCATTCTCCTATCCCTCTTATTCAGAATTAGAATTAAGAAATGTTTATACAGGACTGTACATGAGTACGGTAAATTAAGTCAGACTTTTTCTGATTTGGCTGACTGGTTTTCCAATTAGGATATATGGCAGATATTCTCTAGTAATTGAATGAGTATAGTAAGTTCCAAGATTTTTTTTCCAAGAAGATATATTTAAAGGATAATAATTAAAAAATTTCTTAAAAAAATAGTGCACTGGCAAACATGTACTGAAATGGACAATATTTTGATTTTTCTACTAGTTTGGTGAGGCTATTGTTGAGGATGTTGAGGAACTCCTAAAATTAAATACCATATGATTTGTCTTACTCCAACTTCTTGGTATACTGCTCATCAGAAACAGAAAGTGAATGACTACCATGACTAGTTAACCAATCCTTTTTCATTGTGCTTATGCTCATTTTTTAAAAATTTACTTTATTTTCAACTCTTTGCTCTCAACAAAGAAATATTGACAGATCACTGAAAATAATTATTGGTGGGAGACTACCATGCAATTTTTTTGCCAAGTAACTAAAGATCTGACTAAAAATTTGAATAGCACTGCATCTCATGTTGGTTTCTCAGAATTTTCTTATACAAAAATTGAAGAATGGAATAACGATAAGTACTATAAATTAATCTCATTAAGAAATGTTTACGTGTAATAATTATTAAAATTTGTAATAAATTGATATATTGCTTTGATAAACTATACATATAATCAGGGAATAAGGAAAATTACAACACAAAAAAATCTGTTAGCACCTACTATATCAGCAAATTAATAATTCAATTTCAATTTACATATATTACATATCAGACAAAAGTATTTAAAACAAAACATTAAATAAAAATATAATAAAGGTTAATGGAAAAAAGATGTAAGATTTCAATTGTAGAACTGCTTCACATTTAAAAATATAAATCATGGCAAGTATCATGCTTTTGATTACCTGGGTATATTAAGTAGAAACATCTAACAGTTTTGCTTTAAAATGTATTTAAAATTGGCAACTATATTTTATGTAATTATTTCAACTTAAGATGAAAATTTCAGATGTCTATATAATATATGAGAAGTAATATAGATTAATACTAATAGGTTAAAGTAACTTTTTTAAAAATGAAAAATTATTTGAAGGGAGAGATGGACAAAAAAGTCTAAGGACGACAATAACCAAACCTCTGCACTTCTAGTTTTAGGTTTTTAGACTACAGTATTTGCAGATTTGAGGAATTCAGATTTTCAGCTTCTTACTAAAAGCTATCAGTATACAAAAGATGTCATGTCCTAAAATATTCATCTAAAGAAACAATACTCATATTTACACAGGATAGAAGAAAAGTAAAAGGTTCTTGAGTCAAAGGTACCATGTGTTAAATCAGCTGCCTGATTTATGTTTTTCTTTTTTTTCTTAAAGGAAAGGTGTAGGCAGGAATGAAGGTGAGTAGGCAGGCAGGCAGCAGAAACAGAACAGAGTTCGGAAGCATATTTATTGCATTTTTATTTAGTTGTTCACTGGTTGTCTTCCCCCTGGACGTGGGAGTCAAATCTAAGGGTATATAGTTTTCTCCTTTGGAAGCAACTGACCTAACCACTGCTCCACCAGGGTGCACCTGACATATTTTTCTAGCAACAACCTTCTGAATAATGATACATCCCATCTGAATAACAGTCCTCAGTGAGAGTTAAAATTATGGAAGCTTTGAGGACATGTTTCCTTCAATGAGGTACTTAAATTAAATTATGTCATTTAACAGGAGTGCCTACACAGTAGTAAAATTATTGGCTGCATTAGCAATATCAGTATTTGAAGAATCTACTGAAAAAAGTGGAAGTGCGTTATGAAGTTTTCATAGATCTTACCAAAAAAGCAAAAGAAAAGCCCCATCAAAACAAAACGACAACAAAAAACTCCTCCAAAAACCCACTTCCCTAATCTTTCAAGACTATCAAACACACTTTAAATAGCTAAGGCTCCTAAAATATAACATCTCAATTAAAAAAATAACTGAAAAATATACCAAAGTATTTACAAATAATTACAATAATTTCAATTAGTAACATTTCTTTTACCACCCCAGATGAGAAAGAGTGCAGTCTCTAAGGTGTGGGCTGACATTGACTTAAACAGACAAAGAAGGAATGCACTTATAGTAAAAAGAAGAGAGACCTTTGATTGACAGTTCTTAGAAAAAGGTTAAAAACTCAAAAGCAGTGACTGCATGTAGCTCAGAACCTAAAAGCTTTTTTCTCTTCTGAACAGAAGAGCAGTCTCAAGTAATAACTGGTTGCCATGGAGATAAAAAAAAACTACAGAGATCAGAGAACTCAATTTGCAGTTAAATGGGCTGGAAACAACCCTTACTATTACATGAAGGAAAGAGATTAAAAATATACATGATTGCCAGGGGAAATCTTTTGCACCTAGCATTTCTCAACCTCACTAATGAACAAGAAGTCTAAAAATCCAAATGAAAACCCAAGGTGTCCACAGAGTGAGCCCATTAAACATAATTCAAGATTTCAAATGTTACCACAAATCCTTTGTATTCTGGACAATTTTGATTCTCTTTATAATGGTATTTGCTAGTAAATACTGGAATAAGACTAAAATTGCATTCAGGAACAAACAGGTCCATCTGAGGGAACTGGAATATCACTGGGAAAACAGAACAGGATAAATGGAAAAGGAACCAGTACAGATTCACAAGTGAAAATCTGGGTTTTGAAAAATCTCTTCACAGTTAACCACAGAATACCTTTGTGAGTGTTGTAAAGGGCTGCAAACGTCACCATGAAGAACGTTGTCGAGTATTTGCCAGCATTAACTAAGTGAGGAAAGGCCCTTTTTGTGTCTCGGTATCGGCGCAGGCACTGAATGAAGCGAAGCCAGGCAGGAATGCACTGAACGATGGCCCGCACACCATACGAATATTTATGGCACATTTTTGGATCTGTGAAGATTTCAAAGAAGGAAAAATTACAATGAAAAAATACCATATTCACATAATTTAGTCACATATCATAATCACTAGCAAGTCAATAAAATTGCAAGGAGAGCAAGTTTCAGAAGCACTTTCATCTTTGCAAGTATTCGATTCTCTAACCTTTGAGTGGTAGGTAAGTGGAGGAGAAAAGGTAAATTATATAAAAGAGACCTGGTGGGCCAACTTGCCCTCTCAAATTTTTGATGATCTTTGCTGGAATCACTTTCTTTGGAGTGTGGTACAAACTACAGGAAAATTAGAAGATGAGTATATTAATCAAATCAGGAAAAACCTGGTTTGTTCTGTAATTTGAAACACCTGGGAAACCTGCACAGCTCAGTGGCGACTCCTGTCAAGTTCATAAACTTGAAACCACTCTAAATAATATACCTACCCTGGGTGGGTTATGCTCTTATGCTTTTTCCTTTAAAATGAAGAAAAGAGCTTCTAAATTTAAATGGAAAGAAAAGAGCTGGTAAGTAGATAGGTTTATTCAAATTCTGGGAATGTATTTGAGTGTGATCGCCCTCACTAAAGCTGTGAGTTGCTGGCAATCATCTATTACTCAGATGTTCCATAATCGGTCTACATTTGGTCTTTGTCATTAAGGCAAAACTCCTTAAGACTTTGAACTCCTCAAATAAACTGAGTAGAAAAATGAATCAGAAGAAAAACTGGGTCCCCAATAAGAATTAAAAAACAATCTATAATGACTTTTTCAAAGCACCTGATCTATCTCTAAATAATCCCCTTTGATCATTGTAGAGCGATACTGTGATAGCAACTGTTGGCATTAATGCATTTGTGATATAACTACCAATATACTAGAACTTCTTTTCTAGTTCTAAATTTAAGTGTAAGTTGTAAATTTCTTGGCAAATGGATGGTTAAAGTCGTAACACATTAATCTGAGAGCCAAATAATATCAGATAAAGAGATTGCTGAAAGACTGCCAAGTACATTTAATGAATTCTGCAATATTATTGGATGAGTTTTCACCAGATCTTAAATTTCTCAGTTATCATTTCCAATATTTCTTGGTTTATACTGGCAATTGAGTGGTGTGGATGCACAATCATACCCTACCTTCTGAATCATTTGGCAACAGGCCCTCACTTTCATCCCATTTGAGCTCAAAACTGTAGAAACAGATCATATATTCCAGGTCCATCAGTATCACTGACAGGCTGTTGAGCTGATCGGCCAGCCAGAAATCAGCAAAGCCTACCTTATGGAAGGGGGCTGTAAATACTCGAAACTGGGAGAAAGAAAAATAAAATCAGAATACACAGGAGCAAGAAAATTCTTTAAATTTCTCTAATTCATGTCTGACCATGCAGCATGATTACTGTAGATGATAAAATGGAAATCAGAGAACAAATTACAAACACAGGGACCTGGCTATAGAGGCTAGATTGAGAACTAGTAGTGAAAGAAATGAGTTGAATGGCTAAATAAGAAAGTTTATAAAGGGTAGGGGCTGGGGGAGAGCAGGAACAGCCACATTTGGAAAACAGAAAGCAGAGAGGTGGCAAGCGGGAAATCTAAAGGCAGAAAGTAGAAGCACTGATGACACCTATTGTTAGATTTTAGGGTAAATTTTGCTGGAGACCCTTATGCCATAATTTGGAATGTTCTCCCATTTTAGTTGGAGCAGGAGTGTAGCTAACTAAAGATAAATTTTCCTTGCTTAGAGGATAGAAAAGGAAGGACTGTGTATTATCTGAAACACACTTTATTCTCAAACCAAAGTAATTTTCAGTTCATTAATGCCATGATATGATTTGTCCTGAAACCATGCCACACAAATCAGCCCACATTCCACAGTTATGTAAACAACGATGAATGAATTCAGGTTAAATGTACTGAGCACTAATCCATGTTGTGTATTTTTCTCATAATGCACTTTTTATAATCCATTAATTATAACAATTCTTTGACCTAGGTATTATTTGTCTCCCCCTTTTACAGAAGACCTACAACAAACCCATTAACCTAGTCTGTGAAAGACTGTTTACCTCTGTAAAGTGTAGATCCTAGTATTGCAAGAGAGGGGAAGGATTAGATACTAATGCAATCACCATGAACAGAGTCTAAATGTGCTGAATAAGTTTTGAGAAGCCTTGAGTGAAGTGGAGATGGGGTTAAGGCAGATTTAATTCTTTATCTTGTCAGAGAATTTCTATCTTCCACAGTTAGGAATGGACTCCTATAATAAGAAATTCTAGTTAAGCCGCAATTTTGAGAAAGAGTACAAATCTGTAGCTCTTCTGCCAATTAGCTAAATTCAATTGGTAGACACCTTCAGTATATAGTCCATTCTCCTTTCACACTTGTCTAGTTCTTTGTATTTCCCTAAATATTTCCTTTTATTATTTCAGGGATATATATGACTACATTACAATTCTAACCTTGGTGTCACCTATTTATGGCGAATAGTGCTTTGAAAGTTAGACCAGGTACTTATAGGATAAAATATGGGGATGGAGCTGATATAGTCTGAGTCCACATCTTGATCTCTTGGTCACTATCTTACTCTTTTAATAAGTTTGTGCAAAATGCCAGAGTTATATTGTCTGCACGTAAGTTCCAGATACAGCAAACATTTTTCTTTTTCTTTTTTCTACTCTGTGGAGGGGGATTGGTGAGAAGGTTAAGTTGTTAAGATGTTAGTTACTTATGCACAAAGAGGTTCTGATGCCAGTTTATATTTAAGAAACTCTAGGAAGTAGAATGGACTCAAAGAGTTGAAAGAGACAAAATCGAAGAGGATGATTTAGGATATAACACCAAAGGATCAGGGAGTCTAACTAATTCAATCTCTAGTTGTACTTCTGTAACACTGGTACCCTCCCATCATTCTCACAATCTGCCAAACCCAGCTTCAAAACCTGGCTGATACAGAAAACCTCTGTAAGAACAGAAGAGGGGGAGAGAGCATTAAATAAGAAGCAGAAATGGAGGGAAGGAAGGAAAAAGTTGCCTGCAATAAAAACCGGGAGAAAGGGAAATTATACAGAAGAGAAAAGATGGAAAAAAGAAAAGAGAAATGTCAGTATAAGGTAACTAAGAAAGGAAAGAATATAATTTAGTTATTCATGTATTTAACAAATAATTTGTTATTTACTATGTGTCAGGAATTGAGGTACAGAGATAAATGAAACGTAGTCTCTACTTTAGTCTCTACTCTGGAAGACCCAAGTTCTAGTTGGGGAGATAAATATATCTGAAGAAATAATGGCAACATCTATTAGCAAGTGTGCTACTACAGACATACCTACAAAACACTCTAGAAATTACACAGAAAGGAGCAAGCAGCTGGGGTAGAAGGGAAAAATAAACACATTAGACTTAACTCCCTGACAGTTACACAAAATCAAATTTATCTTAAGTTTCTCTAACTTTCCCTTTTTGAGTGATAATTCTCTCCTTCCTTTCTATTCTGGCTAAAGCTTTTCAATTTCTTGATTTTTATTAAAATGATAAAGATTCACTAGGTAATAGTATTAAGAGGGACAGAGACAATTCTAGACATCTGATGTTTTATGCAGAAACACAAAAAAGCCACTAATAAGGTTTACAAAGCTGATACGTTAACAGCATTTTCTAAGTTAACGCAGATAAAAACTTCAGGAGATGAAATTTTATTTTCTACCTTTTAGACACTAATGAATAGTCACATTCTTCCTAAATTTGTTTTCTCTATTCCATTAGTTTGATCCACCAGATCAAGTTGAAACATCTTAGATAAAGTGTCTAGCAGGTTTGCTTAAGAGTGCAGATGGTGAAGTTGGGCTGCCTGGGAAAAAATCTCATCTCAGTACAGATTAATGCATGTAAAATGTCACAACAGTGCATTATTAAATGAGAATACCTCTTACTTACATCTATTCTTAGGGCAAAGACGTGTGAAAATTTTACTAAACAAAGAAATACTGGGAAAACCTATTTCTAAATTATACACCAAAGGACTCTAATTTTAAAACTTTAAGAAGCCTTCTATGAAAGAATAAGTTTAGAAAATCTCAGATACTGTTTATGCTTCCTAATTGGATTTCCTATAAGGCAAATACAGATATGAGGAGAGAATGTATGACCTACTGAATGTAAATAAACTACTAATTTGATACATAATATCCATATTAAAATAAATAAACTTCTAAGCTTTTTTTTGTAGCACTTCCACAGATTCAAATGTAAACATGGATATAAATGGTATCTATCACCATACCCAAGTGACATAAAAATTAAAGAAAAAAATGTAGTCTTACTTCTTACTTTAGGATGAAATTTAAAAAAAAAAAACAAAACCACCAATAACTCTATCAGAAGTGTAAGTAGACAGAAGCATCCTTATTAATTTAACAGAAATAAGCCTAAGGTCAGTTTTCTCTGTGTGATTTAAATGAAAATAACCCAATAGGTCAACTAATATTAAAACGATCTATAAATAAATTTTTCCTGCTTAGAATTATAATGACAAATATAACAAACCACAATGCTTCCTCCTTTATTTCACTGCTTCTGATAGTATATTTTATTGTTCTATGATTCCTATTTATATCACCATTGCCAACCTGTCCATCAACAAGTTTTCATTTATTAGTACACAGGAAATGCATCAATAACTGTCTACTCAATGGGGAATCGTTCTGCTAACAGAAGTAACTAGTCATGCATGAATCACAGCTTACTACTTAAATAAAGTATGCACTGGATAACGTTCACAACTGTATTATCCTATTATTGATATGCTGCAATCTTATTAAACCTCAGTTTTCTGAGTCTTTAAGACCTCATTTCAAAGTGATGTTATAGAGATTTCATGATAATTGAGACAGAAAACAAAACCAAAAATGCTTACCATCTTAAATCCATTACATTTTTATGCATGTAATAGGTTAAAACTGCACCAAATCTATTCATAAAAAGACAAGTAATTGTAACATAAGGAAGGTAATCTAAGATTATGACTTACTAGAAATTAAATTTATTTTTTGTATAAATCTTAAGAGTAAAAAATGGTTCAAATTTTTGTCTTAAAAATATCTACTAAAAATGTCTTCTAGAGAATGATACTGTATTAAAGGTGATGGTATACTTATGACTTATAAAAACATTCTTGTTAGATAAGTTCCACAGGTAGAATTCAAAGTAAGAGTTAGATTTTGTTTGCACTTACAAGGAATGATTTAAGTATCCATAATGAAATTGGAGGAAAAGAGGGAGATTATCAATTCATAGTAGAAGTAGTAAGAAATACAAATACCATTCAACTCTAGGGGGAAAACACAGAGGAAATTTGGGCCTTTTCCTTTTCCTGATGACTACAAATACCTATATTGGAACACAGGTTGTTTTTAATTTGCTGATTGCTCATTATGTTTTATCTAGTAAGAAGGCTATTTTATGTCTTCTGATTTAAACAAAAATTAGTCAATGTTACATGTGGTGGCTGGATTACAAAGAACCCAAAAAAATAAAATAAAATAAAATTCTGCTAACCTGAAGGGTTACACGAAAGGAAAAAGAAAGGAAAACTAGTTTTCGATGTAGTATACTTTAAAAAGGTGAAAAAAAAAAAAAGCTAAATAATGAAAATTCTTAAAATTTTCATAGAAACTGGGCAATTTAATCACTAATCTTCACTTTACTGTTTGCTGTAATGCATAATCTAAGAAAAAATAATGTAAAGCCATTCCCAAGTGATGCTCAATAGAGTTGGATCTGAAAAATTCCTTCCCAGAACTATCTTTACACTATCACAAAAAATACAGCTAACATTTTTATAGGAAATACCATATCCTAATATTAAGACTAAATGATTTCGAGATCATTAAGAAATAAAGTGAAAGAAGAAATGTAATTTATTATTAATAAGACAAATCAGTTGCTCAAATTAAACTAGGTGATCTGGCAAGATAATCCTACTACTTTTGGAGAACCAATAAAAATGTTTGGTCAACTTATGTCAATTTAAAAGGAAAATATTAACTTTACCACTTTAAAAAAAGGAAACAAAGTTCTACAATTATCAAAGCTAATTAGGCAATCTATATAATGAAGTAAATAAATTAATCACAGATTATTAGTAATTTGCAAAGTCATTTCAATATCTGGACACTTCACACTCCATTTTAGGAGGAAACAAGGCATTAGTGATTTTCACAGGGTCACCTCATTGCAAAGCGTCAGTGGTACTAATCACATTAAACTCTTTGCCCCAGGTAAATGGGTTTTGGTTTCATCACAGAGGAAGCCAATGACCAATATACTACTCTAAAAAGGCACAGGAATTTCTCTACTTACCAGCAGTTTGAGCAGCCAGAACCGGGATTTGTAATAGAAAGTTTTGGTGGGGTTAATAAGAAAGAAAACCATAAATCCATAAAGGACAAGTGGATAAACATATGTGGGGATGACACTAATTGGAGCAAAGAAGCATGCCAGGAGGCTCAGGCACCACAATATCCCGAGGAATCCAGCAATCTGATAAAGGATGGGAAAGATAAAAAGACAGAAAATAGTTATTTTTATTTTTACCATTACTCAGAAAAATATCTTTCACTAAGCAAAGGTAAGAAAAACGTTTAGTTACTAAGTCGATAATCCTCTTCAAGGAGAAGATGGATTTCAGAACTCACAAAGATAGCTCCATAGTGAGTACAAATTATATTCATGGAACTTTAACTCTTGCTTTGCTCACCTCAAAGAGATGTTGATGAGACAAATTACTTCTTGGATTAAGTTCAAAGATGAGCACATGATTTACTCCAGCCTGTCTCCAACCGTATGTGTTGATGCCCAGTAGAAAAAGGAATTCAATCAGAAGAAAGCCACCCCGATAGATTCTTATCAAGGGCCATACATTTCTATCTGCTTCAAGTCTAAATACAGCTGAAAGATATTAATTACATGGTTAGTTAGAAAATTCATAATATCTTCTTTAATTTCTCTTCTCAAATCTCAGTGACATAGCCCTGGAATAGAAATTTTTCATAAATAAAACCTAAACCTAGATTATCTAAAGAGGCTGATATAATCCATGTTGTTTTCCTCTATAAAATTCCATCAGAATAATTTTCCTAAAATTTGAATTTTAGCATGTTAGGTCATTGTTCCATTCATTTCTTATATTACAGAGAATCATGGTGAAATAGTTCAGAGCCCTAAGACTAGTTCTGTCAGCTGGGAATTTCTGGCATGACACAACTTTTAAACTTTATTTTGTCATTATTAAACTGGATATAGTAATACCTATTTACCTAAATTGCTGTGCAAATTAAGATAAAAAATGCACATGGAAGCAATGTGAAATTGGAAACGTTTATAAATGACAAGTTAATATTTACAGAATGCTTACTGTGTGCTACGAATTGTTCTTAGTATTTTACATACAGTAATTCATCAAATTCTCACAATGGTTCTCTGAGTTAAAAGCCATTATCTCCATTTAATTGATGAGGAAACTAGAGTACAGAGAGGATAAGCTGAGAGCTAGTGAACAAGTATAGGCAGAGTCAGGATTTTATCCAAATAGTTTTGCTCCCAAGCCCACATTCTTAATATCTAGATTCAATTGCCCAGAGCCCATACAAATGTTGAGCAGCATCATTATCCCATAATTACATTGCTCCAATAATTCCAATTCTATTATTCCAATAATTGTAATGTTCAAACACCTTAGTCTCTGCAATTCAGATATGAGTCTAGTGTGCTCAAAGAACAAGGAGGCAGCAAAGATCACTTCAATTGGAATGAACGAGAGGGTAAGATGGTAAAAAGGTAGATCACTAGAGCTAATTCTTTGTCAAGACTTAAGTTTTTCACTCTGATGTTTGAAGCCAATGAAAGATTTTGCACATAAGTAACATGACCAGACTAAACATTTAAAAAGTCTACTGTGGCCATTATATGAAGAAGAGTATTAGGGAGTAAATATAATAGCAAGAAGACAAGTTAAGAAGCTATGAGTGAAGAGCTACATATGGTTTTATATCCTGATTCCTAAGCAGTCTATAGACTACCAGTCAAGGAAAAAATTTATAAATATGAATACTGAAGAAAGAACAACAGAATTCCCAGAATTAATAAATTCAACAAAGCTGTAAAGCAGAAGATCAACACAGAAAATTCAGTTGTCTTTGTATATACCAGCAGTGAAAAATCTGAAATCAATTAAGAAAATAATTTGAATTATAACAGCACCTAAAAGAATAAAACATCTAGGAATAAATTTAACCAAAGAGGTGAGATTTGGTACACTGAAAATTACAAAACATTTCTGAAAGAAATCTCATGTTCATGGATTTGAAGACTTGATGCTGCTAAGATGGCAATACTACCCAAAGTGTTGTATAGATTTAATACAATCTATATAGAAATTCTAAACTGTGCAGAAATTGAGAACTTGATACTCATATTCATTTGGAGTTGAAAGAGGCCCTAGATAGCCAAATCAATATCAAAAAAGAAGAAGAAAGTTGGAGAACTCACAATTTGTGGTTTCAAAACTTAGTACGAAAGTGTGGTTCCAGTGTAAGCCACACAAACAAGTGGACTAGAACTGAGAGCTCAGAAATAACGTATACAGTGATGGTGGACTGATTATCAACAAGAGAGGCCAGCCTATTCAACTGTCAACAGTGATACTGAGACAACTAAATATCTACATGAAAAAGACTGAATCTGAATCCCTACCTTACATCTTATACAAAAAATTTTTTAAATGAACAAATGACCTAAATATAAGAGGTAAAACCAGAAAACTCTTAGTATTCATTCTTGGATTCAGCAATGGATTCTTCAATCTGACACTAAAAGCATAAAGTGAAAAAAGAAAAAAATTTTGACACTATCAAAATTTAAAACTTTTGTATATCAAAGGACATTATCAATAAAGTGAAAGACATTAAATATATAGAATGGGAGAAAATACTTGCAAATCATATTATCTGAAAAGTATCTACTATCCAGTTATATATAAAGAACTCTTGTAACTATACAATAAAATGACAACTCAATTGAAAAATAGGCAAAGGATATCTGGACATTTTCTAAAAATAAAAATATACAAACATCTAACAAACACATGAAAAGATGCTCAATATCATTAGTCAATAGGAAAATTCAAAACAAAACCATGATAAGATAGAGTTTACAACCACTAGGATAGCTCTGATTTTTTAAAATTCAAGTGTTGGTGATGATGTAGAAAAAATGGCACCCCCATAAACTGATGATGAAAACAAAAAATGGTTTCGCCTCTGGAAAAAAAATTTGGTGGTACCTCAGAAAGTTAAACAAAGAATTACCAGATACTTGAGCAATTCTAGTCCAAGGTACAGTAAGTCCTCAACATCCTTGATAGGTCCTTGGAAGTTGCAACTTTAAGTGAAATGACATAAACAAAAGCAGATCTTCAAATAACATCATTTAGTTCAATGTCAGCTGGGATTGGTTTTTATTTCTTTAATGTTAGAATGAAAAGATGTTATTCAAGTACCTGCTTCATCTTTTCATGAAGTCAAAAAAAAAAAAAAAAGGCACTCAAAAAAATCCACATGTATACATGTTCATAGCAGCACAGTTCATATTAGCTGAAAGGTAGAGACAACCCAATATAGTAAAGGTGCAGTTTGGTAGATATTGTCCAGCAGTTCTCCAAAGTACTACACTAATTTTCACTCCATTCCTTTACTACCTTCAGGGCATTCCATTGTATAGGGATGTTTCCAATTGAGGGGTATTTGAGTTTTCTAGGATTTTGCTACTGGCAATGAATGCCTTCCTTTCATGTGTCTTTGCATCCATGTACAAGTATGCTGCACAATAAATTTTTAGAAATAAAATTGCTTAATCAAAGTAATTCAGTTTTACACATATTGCCAAATTATCCTCTAAAGTGATTTTAACAAGTAATAAATACTCTTACCACTATATAGAAGTGCCCGCTACTGCATGCCCTTAATGTACTTTAGTCAGTCTTATCTTTACCAAACCAAAAAGTGAACTACAGTATAGTGTTATTGTATCAAATTAATTAAAGGTTACTAGGAATCTATAAGAGAACAAGTTTTTTAAAAATCTAAATAGGTAACTTTTCATTTCATGAGACTAAATATCTGCAGGATGTTATTTTCAGACAAACTATTAAACTAACAGGTCATGTCCCCTTGAGAAACTACAGCAATTATGCACATTTTTATGTGAATGCTTGAAAGAAAGAATCGTGCTTGTACATGCATTACTACTGCTATGTTCCTCTCTCAACTCTCAACATTGTTATCTTTTAAGTACCTGCTGGGAGATAAATAAGGATTGACAGCTGGCTTTAATTATATTTACCCTTCCTTCCTAGTACACAAAGGAAGATCAAACAAAAAAAGGGTTCTGAGGTGATATAACATAATACACAACACTCAATGCATAACCACACACATTAAAAAAGAAATCAGATTGTCTCATAAAAACACAGTCTATGTCTAAGAAAACAATCTGAACTTATCCCTGGATTTAAAAAAAACTTTTTCTTATGTCTCATTTAATGATGCTGATGATAATGCCATCATGGTCACCTTGTAAATAAAATAAAAATTACACACACAAATGACAAAAGTTTTGCAGACAGAAAGAACTCTAATCACATACATCACATACTGTATATCAATGGAGTACTTCACAATTATAAACATGTTTTACTTAGACTTAGTTAACTTATGTGAACAGATCTCAAGCTATCTTTTACTCTTACTATTTACATTCTCCTTCACTCTAGGGGAACTTATCACTTCTCCCCTTCATAATAACCCATTCCCTCCTCCTATACCTTACTCCTCTCTCCTGCCAACTAACTTTCTGCTCATCTGTCACCTTCTCTTGGAATGCTTTTCATTCCATCAATGTCCAATATAAATGTCATTTCCTCCCTGATGGTCTTATTTAAAAGTAACCATCTGTTCCTTTGACCTGCTTGGAATATTAAAATTTTCTATCTTGTAGTGCATGATTATTGTCTTTATATGTCTTAATCTCCCTGGGACAATAACAAGCTTCATCAGACAAGGTATTCTCTAATCTATCTGCAGACTCACGGGTATCATACATAATCAAGAGACACACAAAACTTACATGTTGAAAGAATGAGTGCTAAAACAATCTGTAAATAAAAGATATCAAGCTCATTTAACAAATGAGAAAATTGTTTTGGAGAAGGTAAGTGATGGTCTTAAAATCAAAATAATGAAAGAGATAGTAGAGGTGAGACTGAAACCCAGCCAAGGCCTTCTGAATCAAGACAGTGTTCTTCTCACAATAGCTACCTTGACAATCCAGTGCTAGGGTTTTTACTGTAGTTATTTCCATGCTTCTATATAGATAGAATGAATTCATCTAAAGAAAGAACTATATTATAATACGGCAATAAATTATATCAATATTAAATGAGGACAATAATTAGAGCTAATTTTTAGTAATTGGTGGGTTAGAACTCTAAAATTACAAATGCAAAGCTTATATGCTCTTTAAAAGTCATTACAATTTGGGTTATAGTTTTGCAATGTATTAACTGACAATCTCAATTAAGAAGAATGCTTCTGAAGAATAATTAATTCACAGTAATACTATTTGAACATCTTTTTTAAGTCTGACATTGTGTTAGGAACTTGAAATATGAAAGTCCAAACTACATAGTCCTTGTAAATTGAGAATAGTGTGTGACAGTGATATAAGCCTTCCTGTTCAGGCACTATTATGATTACTAAAAGTCCAAAACAATGTAATGAATAGTCATACAATTACACTATTTCTAAATTATGGTTTTTTGCAGACTTCACTGAGCAGTATTTAGTACTTTATTAGCAATTCAATTAATATAGACGTAAGTACAGACTCTTGAAGTATAATCCCAGGATTCTTATCCTTAAATTAAGTCCCAGAACACAAAAACTTGTGAGATTTGTCTTTTTGCAGTTTGTGTGTTTTCCCTATATAATTTAGTTTCATCTCTGTCCTTCTCTTCCATCCCCTGAAACTTCTACCAATATTTTTTTTTAATATCTAATGTCCCAGCAATGTTGCAGGTGCTGGAAATACAATGGTGAACAGAAGAGACAAAAGTCCAATCACTAAGTAACTTAATCCCAATTGAGAACAGACTATTTTAGAGCAGGGTGATCAGGGAGTGCCTTACTGAGGAATGAGGGAGTAAGCCCTGTACACATCCTGGGGAAGAGACTTTTAGGCAACTGAAAGGTGTCAAAAATGAAAATGAACTTGACGTGTTCAAGGAGCAGTGACGTGTGGTTAGAAAGAGGGAAACCAAGTGAAAGTGAGTGTGGGGAGAATGACTGGATATAAAGTCAGGAGGGTCCATAGAGGAGAGATCACAAAGGGTCTGTCTTGTAGGCCCTAATAAGAAGTTTCAATTTTATTGTCAGAAAAGCCACTCATGAATTTTGAGGAGGAGAGTGACATGAACTAACTTTTTTCTTAAAAACAAAAAATCATACTTGTGGCTCTAAAGAGGCAAGAGCGGCTACAGGGAGATAAGTTCAGAGAGGCTGCTGAAGCACACTAAACAGGAAATGACCACTCCAATAAGGGCAGCAGTGGAAGAGGTGGTCAGATTCAGAAGATATTTTAAAAACAGAGTAGCAGGATTTGTAGTAGATTGGAGGTACAAGAGGGAAGAGAGAGGCTAAAGGTTTTTAGTTTGAGAGACTGATGAAAAATGATGCCATTGGGAAGAATAAACATATTTGGGGATAAAAATAATTGCCCATGCAAGTTTGAGATGCTTATTAGATATCCAAGTAGTCAATTAGATATCATTTAGAGGAGAGAGTATATATACTTGGGAGTCATTAGCATACAGATGGTATTTACAGCCACAGGCTTGAATAACATTAACTAGTTAGGAAATGAATGTAGACGAAGATCTGAGTGAGGATTGAGCCTAGTGGAACTCTGCAACATTTAGATGTCACAAAGAAAATAGTTAGGAAAAAGGAAGCTAGGAAAGAACTGCCAGTGAAGTTTGATAGGAAAACCAGCAGAGTATGGTTTCCCAGCAAATCAACTGAATTAGTTTCAGGAAGTGATCAACAATGTCAAACGCAGCTGAGGGGCTTGTCAAAGTCAGGTGGGGGATTAGATTATGCCTCCTTTGTCATTTTGTCATTTGATGACGGGAGTATACTTGCTTTTAGTAATTCCTCCTACCTCTTTAAAACTTTCAGTTTCTCTGGAATAGGAAATTATATAACCACCTTCTTAAAATTATATACAAGGTAACTACAAATAGGTTCTGAAAATGATGTGAAAATCTCCAAAAATCAAAGTGAATGGCCTTTAATACATGAATTTATATTAATACTTTCATCTAAGAGCAAGGGAGCTGAAGTGTTCAATAATTGTGAAAAAGTATGAAGTTGTATATAAAAACTGGGAAACAAAGAATAAAAAGTCACAGACTGTTTTTTTTTTGTTGTTTGTTTGTTTTTGTTTTTGAAGGAAAAGTACAGGAATGAAGGTGAACAGGTAGGTAGGCAGAAGACAGGGGAGGAAATAGAATCTTTATTGTTCAATTTTTATTTTAGTTGTTCACACTGGTTGCTTCCCATGCATGCCCAGCACTTGAAGCCAGGAGTATGTGATTTGTTTCTTGGAGATGACCGACTTAACTGCTGCTCCACCAGGGTGTGGACGAGAAAAATAAACCAAATGACGTTCCTTATCATCTGTAGAATAGAAAATTGATTAGCCCTAACAGATTTCTCTTTTAGTATCTTTGCTAGTCACAAACTTGATTCCTTACAGGGGGACAGAATATGACATAGACATATCAGCAAGAATTAATTCAAAATTCAAATTACTTACCGGCAAGCACAAGGGTAATATTCAGTACAATGAATATTCCACAAAATAGGCCAACTCTAAAAGTAGTCCATGCTGGTGCAGGCTGTAGACAGACAAACAGCATTTTGGAAACAGGGCAAAATATTATGGATATTTAATATATGCTCTAATAACAGTATGAGCCTCAAAATTCTACCATGAAAACATATTTTATGATCTGAATTTTTATATCCCTGAACCAGAGAATCATCCTTCATTATCCTATGAAACTAGATAGAAGCACCAGTTATTCCAATTTATCTGAGTTACTAAGTAAACAAAATTATAATCTTAATTAGATAAACTGAATTTTTCTAATGGAAGAGACTAAAGATCTAATTTCATTTTTATATTATATAAACTTAAAATTTTCCAAATCAGTAAAACTGAGTCTTACATATTTGGTACTACTGATAATAATTAGAGACAATAGTTAAAATAAGACTACTTATTTTCTGACAGTACTTACAATATTATACTGGGGTAATTTAAAGATACACTGGAGATTCTCAAGAGACTGGCATATCAGATCTCCAGGTTATGTAGGTTCACAAAATATTTTTCTCTATTAAACATGCTATATTTAGAAAATGATTTTTATAAATCTACTGTTTTCTAAAATAAACAGAAAGTGCCTATTTTAAATGAAAAGGGATGAGAAACAAGACAGAGATGATCTTATGAATTTAAATATTTGCTAAAATGTGATAAAAAAAACACTTGCTATATATTATTCTTAAGATATTTAAGATTCTAAAAATCTTCAAATAAAAATGTCTCGACTCTGTTTATGAGCAACAAATGTATTATTAGATGTGAAAACACCAGGAAGATGGCAAATGTCTTTTTCCAAAAAAGCTTTAAAAATTTGTGTAATTTATTATATTGTGTGTGTTTATGTGTATGTGTGTGTATATATATATATATACATATATAACAGAATGTATGTAATTACATACAAACTATTAGGAATTGAATAAAGCATATCTCAACTTACCACATTTTTAGAAACAGAATTATTTCCATTGCTTTTGAAGTTCCTATGCCTTTCAGATCTCAAATCTTACCTCCTCAGAAATAACCACTTCTATGTTTTTCTTAAGCTTTAATACCTCTACATGCATTCCTAAACAACCTGATTTTTTAAAATTAATTTTAACAGCTTACTATATAATTGAATATAATAAACCACATGTATTCAAAACATACAATGTTTTAATAATGTTTGATAAGCTTTAAAATATGTGAGCACCTATGAAACTACCACCATAATCAAGACAATGTATCCATCACCCCTAAGAGTTTCCTCACACCCTACCTACTCTAATCCTTTGTCCTCTTACTATACCCCATTCCACTGCCAGGCAATTACTGTTTTCTGTTACTTTATATTAATTTGTATTTTCCAGAGTCTTAGGTAAAAAAAATCATATAGTATGCAACCTTCCTTGGTTGGCTTCTTACTCTCAGAACAATTATTTTCAGATATATTCACGTTGTTGTAATGTTTACTCCTTTTATTGCTCATTAGTATTCCGATGATATGGAGCATCCATACACATGCTTATCTGCCAGTCATATAACTTTGACTAAAAGTCTATTCAGATTTTTTGCTCATTTTTAAGTTAGGTTGTTTGTTTTCTTATTACTGAGTACTGGAGTTTTATATAGTTTGGAAACAAGTCTTTAATCAAATATATTTTGTAATTATTTCCCCCTTTCTTTTCATTCTTTTAACATTGTCTTTTAAAAGAGTAGGAATTGTAAATTTTGATAAGTATGTAGGGTGCCATTTCTAAAATAATTTTGCAAAATTTACAGTGACCAGGACTTTCTCTTGTATTTTCACTAAAAATTTATAGTTTTAAGGCTTTCATTTAGGCCCACAAATTCACTTAAAATTAAATTTTGGACATGCATGATACACTGATGCAAGCCAGAGAGAAAAAGACAGAGAGAGAGAGCCAATTGCTTCAGCATCACTCATTGAACTGGCTATTCTTTCCCTACTGAATTATCTTTGCATTTTTATTGAAAATCAGTTGTTCACATATCTACTGGTTTATTTTTTAATTTACTATTCTGTTTCATTAATCTATTCACCTACTCTGATACTTACACCATACTATCATGATTACAGCAATTTTAATATAAGTTTAATATCAGGTAATGATAATTCCGCAATTTGGTTGTTCCAAAGTTTGTTTTGGCTATTCTTAGTTCTTTTTATTTCCATATAATTTTAACCTTTACTGACCAATTATTTAAATAAAGTCATTGAGATTTTTGAGTTGGATTGTGTTGCACCTATAGATAAATTTAGGAAGAAATGATGTCCTAAAAATACTGAATTTTCTAATCTAAGCAAATGCTATGTCATGTATTTGTCTTTAATTTCTCTCAGCAATGTTTTGTAGCTTTCCATGTGAAGGTCATACACATCTTTTGTCATCTTTACCCCTAAATATTTCGCACACTGATTATAAGTAGCACTATTTAAAATTTTTTATTTTCAGTTGTTCTTGAGAGTATATAGAAATATAACTGATTTTTATATATTGACCTTGTATTTTGCAACCTTGCAAAACTCACTTTTCAGTTCTAGGACCTAGTTTACTGATTTATTCGATTTTCTACATAGGTTATCATGTCATCAGTAAAAGAATCCCACAGTTTTACATCTTTCTTTCTAATCTGAATGCTTTTAATTCCTCTTTATTACCTTACTGCACTGGCTATACTCTCCAGTATAATGCTGTATCGAAGTGATAATGGTGAATATCTTTTTTAGTGACCGCTTAGGGAGAAAGCCTTTCATGTTTCACCATTATGCAAATATTGGTTGTAAGCTTTTTTTTTTTTTTCAAGCATTTTATTTAGTTATTTGCATTGGTTATTGCTCCCAAAACCTGAGATAGGACCTGGGTCCTTGGGATGTATGTGGACTGTGTTCCTTTGGATGGAACTGACAAAACCACTATGAAAATCCCTTTTAATTAGGATGAGGAAGCTCTGTTACTGAGTTCCATTTCATTATGATCAGAGAACATGCTTTCTATTATTGAAATCCTTTTAAGCTTGAGACTTATGACACGTAAGGTATCTCTTAATTATTCTGGTATAACCACTTTGTAGATATCTTTTAATAAATGCTTTTGTAGGTGTAGCTATTGTTTTGGAGAAAGCTATATAGTAGCTCAGCACATTAGAACCTTCCTCTCCCCATGTCATCAGATAAATAGAATCTTAATGATTTGGTGACACCAAGAACTTAGCATGTCAAGAAAAATAAACAAAAGGAATATATGATAATAAGTGTGAGAAGACATTACTATTCATTTTAAGTAGTTATTACTATTATTAATTTGTTATAAAGATTTGATGCCAAATCTCACTTTTTAAACTTTGACTAAACATTTTCAAGAAGTAATGAACTAGATATTTTATCAGCTAAACAGACTGCGATGGTAGTAGGCAAAACCAACCACCAAACTTCCGTAAGCAATACTAACCTGAGCAGCGCCCAAAGGGGGGACACGCAAACGCTTCATAGCCTTTTGTCTGTCTCCATCTTCAAGTTCATTGGTCACTACAGCCTAGAAAGACACATTATTAAACTTTGACACAGGCTACATAAAACCTGAGTAATGTATAAATATCTGAAACGATGTATATACAGGTTATTATGATAACCTCTTGGTGGATGCACACTGATAAAGCAAAAGAAAAGACTAACCAAATATGCATTCAAAGCTAGCAAGTAATTACAAAAGAACAGAGATGAGGACTTACCTTATGCAAAATAAGAGCCGATGTTATTGAAAATATGTGGCTTATGAGTGAAATTACTATACCTCAGTTTCAGAGATGAGCTGGTTGATCTTCTTGCACGTGTAAAAAGGAGCCACTTCTACATGAGCCACCCGCCAATCTGCTCCACGAGAGGTTTCCAGGATTTTATCGTGTTTTTTGAGTATTTTTCGGAACCCTGTAAAATTCAGATTCTATAGAAGGAAATGAGAAACACTACTGTCATTTTGACCATTACAAAAGAAAACAAAAAGTAGTAAGCACTATGCACTGACAAGAGCTGACTGGAAGAAGTTTGCATCCCACGGGAAATTGCACTGCTCTCTTAATAAGCATTTACTACTAAAAGGATAAGACTTTTTCTTATTTCATTTAGTCATTCAAGGTAGAATGCTATCAGCAATACAAAGAAACCCTGTGAACTTAATATTTATATGTCAAGTAAATCAATAGAAGTCCTACACTCAAAACATTTTATCACCATTTCCTGTGTACAATTTTCAAACAGCAAATTTATATTATATGATTCTCTGATCAAAGAATATTAAAAAAAAAATATTTTAAATACATCACACACTGATTACATTTATCAGTTTATTGCTTTTTGAAGAACTTGCATAGCAATACATTTCTCTCCTACTGTGCAAGCATGTACACACCAAAAAAGTGAAGATCATCTAGGTCTCTTAAACTTCAATGTAAGAAGCTGTAGAAAAGATGAAGGGATTGTACTGAGTTTGCTAATAATGGATAGGAGTGCACACTTTCCCTTCAATTCTGTAATATCAAAATACTATACTTTCCTACATTTAAAACTTCTGTTTTTCTTTGATCAACATACTAAAAGAAAGCAGGACACCATGGATTTGCAAAGTTCTTTAAACCAGAGTTCTCCTGGAGGTCTTTGCTGATCATATATCACCAAATTTAAAAAAGCAACAATGGAGCACTCATTCCCAGTTTTATTTTGCTTGCTTGCTAGTTTGTTAATTTCTTTCTCTCATACTCTTAATGAATCATTTAAACTCTCTTTCGGGGGAATATACCAAGACTTGGAGACTACTTTCTATCAATTTTTCTTCCTTCTCATTTTCGAAATAAATGTATTCTAATAGGATGGGCAGTCTCAAAGAATAGAGAGATCAGAGCTTTTGTAATTAATTATTCTTGTTTTCTCAAGGAGCTTATTATGAGCTAAAACAAAAGCTTCTGATACAGTTAATAAAATTTAACTAGGATATTTCCCTGCAACACACCATCATAACTAATGTAATGCTAAATGTTTTTCAGCATTTAAGAGAGAAGGAATATATATTTGCTTTTTTAAAAAAAGTAAATGATAAAGCTATGGATAAATATCAAAGGAAAGGATTTTTCCATTATCTATGTCTTACACAATAATTTTTTATTATCATGAAATTATTTCCAATTGCATTTGTTATCAATTGATAGAATATTAAGTGATCAAAGACAAAAATTGAATTATAAAAGGGAAAGATGAAAGTATGGACATTCATAATCTAGACTATTACAGGAATAAGACTAAAATTTTTTTTCCTATATTTCAATATTTATCCCAGTAATACTTTCGCTGTATGACCTTTAGCTTTCATGTGGTAATGATCCTAATCACAAGAAAACAATGGAAAAAGAATGGTGTGTAAGATCTCTTTAAAGATTAGGGAGATGTTTTTCCCTACTTAAATGTAGCCTTTTTTCAATAAATTCTCTATCAATTTAACTATGTAAACAAATCTATAGAGAATTACAAGTGAAAAAGTGCCCAATATTTCCTTAATTTAGCATATATGGTAGTTCGGCTTTTTAGACTGGTTTTTAAAAATACCTAGTGATATAATGGCCTACATATTCGGTTTCTACACACATATGCTGTGACCTATTTCTTTACTTTTGCAAGATTAAAAAGATAGATATGGTTATATTATAGTCTCTGGAGAACAAAATTGGGGGGATTCTTAGTGGCAAGTTGAAATTAGTATCTTTTATATTGTTAGTGTTAGCTTCTGAAAATTCACTAATTGCTTTTGTGGAAAATTTGTTAGAGGTTATAAGGAATATAAAAGCTCTTACATAGTTAGCAGTAGTTGTGTAGACATATATTATTCCTTATTTCTACTCACCACTATGAGTCAAACTAGAGATGCCTAGAAAACTAGGAAGGAGGTTATTAGTCCTTGAGTCAAGGGCTACTGTTGAATTGATATATGGTTTTTAACTAAGAACACCTGAAAACCCAGTAAGAACATACATAATAATGACAGGCTAAGGATTTACCTTTATGGACTGGCCCACTTGCGCAGCTCAAAGTATTTCTATTCATTACAATTTCTCAGTTATTTAAAGGTCTCATTCTGCAGTGTAAGAGTCCATGTACCTGATAGTTCTGCAGCAGGATGAGACTGAGGTAGAACTCGCTGAAGGCCAGTTTAAGATCTTTAATGTTCCTATGCTGGACACGTTCCTCATGGGACAAGTGGAAGACTGGCTTTCTGCGCTGCCGCAGCGTAGTGACACCAGTGCTTTCTTTCTGCACATCGAGCGATGACTGAAGCTCATTCTGAAGTGTAGCAAACCTGCGCTGAGCCTCTGCAAGCTTTTCTGTAAGAAATAAAACAGAACTGTCAAATCATTAAAAGTTCTCACAAAGAGGAACTTTTACTAATTACTCTAGTGTGTTTCCCTAACATTCCTAGGAAAAAAATGTTACGTGTAATATTTACAACTGGAAAAGTTTTGATGTAATAAACTCCTTTTATTCTACTCCATACTTCCTACAAAACCTCAAGTAAGCCCCACCACCCCCCCTTTTTTTTTACAGATGAAGAATTTAAGCAGGTATTCAGAGTGAGAATGCAAAATAGTATAGCTGCACTGGCATTTGGAAAACAGTCTGACAGTTACTGAAAGGTGAAACACAGAGCTACCTTAAGATCCAGCAATTTAATTTTTATGCATATACCCAAGAGAATTGAAAATACATTCACACAAAAACTTGTACATATACATAGACTTGTATTCACAACAGTCAAAAAGTGGAAACAGCTCAATGTCCACTAACTGGTGGCCACAAGAAAGAATGAAGTAATGACTCATTCTACAATATGGATGAAATCTTGGAAGAGGCCAGATTCAAAATGTCACATACTGTTATGATTCCATTTACATGAAATTTCCAGAACAGGCAAATCCAGAGAACAGGAAGCAGATTAATGGCTGCCAATGTCTGGAGCATAGGGAAGAATGCGGAGGGAACACTAATGGGTATGGGGTCTTTTTGGGGTGATGAAGATGTTCTGGAATTACAGTGGTGATGGTTGTACAAGCTTGTGGACTATACTAAAACTCACTGAATTATATACTCTAAAAGGGTGAATGCTGATTTGTAAATATCTCAACTTGTTTTCAGTTATACAGGTTAGTCAACAAAGAGACAAGAATTTGGGCTCTAGATTTCTAATATGCTACATTTATCCCCGTACCTTTTTACCGCTAATGTCGTACATTATAATAAAAGAATAAAAGACTGGCTACGTACAAAAAAAATTTAGGTCTATCTATATTTAGGTCTGTGTAATTGTACATACACTTAAAAGTAATCTTCTTTTTGTCTGTGATCACAATTTAGTACAGTGGAATCAGGCAAATTTGTTTCAAATCCTTGCCTCCTTATTAATGAACTACATGCTTTTAATCAAGTTTTTTTAAAACTTCTAAGTCTTTCATAGATGAAATAGAGTACTAATTATGTCACAGAGTAGTTGTAAAGGTTAAATGAAGGATAGGAAATGCCATCTAGTACTCAATAATGAGTATTATACAATAATAATAATGAAGCATTATGTACAGCTAATTCTTAAAAGTTCTCCCCTTCTCTGCTTTGTCTACCACACTTTCTTGCCTTCCCCTAACAATTAGCCTTTTTTGTCTTTGTGGACACTACTTCTTCACACTTCACTGATCTCTCTCTATCTCAGAGAAATTACTTCCATAGGATTCTGCCAAGACTCAACTCTTATCTTTAATCATTTATGTGACTTTCCTTACCTTTGATAATCTTCTAATTTCTTCTTGTATCCTCTGACTTCATATTATATTTATATATTAAAATAATATTTCTATTTCTCTTTCTAAACAAAATTTATCCATCAATAATACCGATGACATTTCATGAGGGGGCCCAGAAAATAGCCTTTCCCTTAAGTGTAGAGAAATACATTAGAGAGCACGGCATTCTCAAAACCCTGCATGCTGTCCCTTGTAAGGTCTGATCATGGGAGATGTGCTCACTGATGTGGGCTCTCTGATTCCAGTATAGGGTCCTGGATAGAAGGACCAGATGGTAGCACTTAACCATCAAACACAAGGTAGGTACATTTACCATAAACAGCAATAGGTCAAATCAATAATCAGAATGTTTTAGCTGACAGATTTTTGGCTGATCATGGTTATCCTTAGGAATAAAAACATACACAACTTACTATAGTATTTCTTGATCAATGTAACAGAGAAAAACTAATAGCCAAACACTTGAATTTAATCACCACAATGGAAGTCCTGACCTCACCTAGTTTTCAGACCTAAGCTAGTTCACAGACCCAAAGTCTCTTGATTGAAGGGGATGCCTGACTCCATTTTTAATGGTCCTAGCAAGCACTACCAAAAGTATTATGTAAATCTTATCGCAGGACTTCCTCAAAGGAACTAATGGCCATTTATTAGAATGACTGTGGCTGGGGAAAAGGAATTACCCAGACTTGCAAGAATTATTATACACTGCTTTTTGTATTAGTTTTCTATTGCTGTATAACTACCACAAACTTACTGGCCTAAACAAAACCCATTATTTAGCTCAGTTTTGTAGGTCAGAAATCTAAAGCATAATGTGGGTATGTTCTCTGCCAGGGTTCAAACGGCTACACTCAAAGTGTCAGCTGGCTTCTTTCTCACCTGCAGGTTGGGTTCTTTGTTAAGGGGCAAAATTCAATCTTTGCAACCATAGGAGTGAGGTCCCATTTCCTTGCTGGCTGTCATCTCATGTGTGCTTTTAGGTACTGGAGAACTTCTTTTCCCCTCTCCATCTTTAAAGTCAGCAACGGAGAAACTCCCTCATGCAAAATCCTACTCATGCTTTCAATCTCTCTCCTCAGGAGTAGCACAATCCCTTTTACAGGCTCACCTGGGATAATCTCTCAAAGTAACTGCATCCACGAAACATCACCTTCATAGCATAACCTAGTGTCTGACTAACTGGGAGAAGGTATTTACAACAGGGGTAAGGACCTAGAATTATGCCTGTCATATATCTCTGAACTGACAGAAAGTTCTGGAGATTTCAAATGCCATCTGGTCCAGCAGTTAAAATGGAGATTTATAGTGTTCAGGTGGTAGATGGAGTATCATCCCAGTGCACCACACCCAGTGCATCACAGTGCACCTGGTTGGTCCACAGACTGACAATGTGATCACTTTCCCAGTTCTAGAACATAGAATATAAAATTGGAGTAGAAATACCTGCACACTAGTAGACTCTCTACATAGATTCTGATCCAAGGCTAAAAGTCATTATGACAGAAGAGGCTAGTGAAAGTCTTGGAAGGTCTCCATATCAAGGTAGTAACCCAGAAGCAAATACTCTTCCCTAGGGGAAACTTGTGATATCTGTCACATTCCCATGTAATTAATCTGTTTAATCTGTGTAGAAGTTAAGTGGATCCTAAACAATGACTGTGAATTATTGTAAACTTAATCAGGTTACTTCAAAGGCAACTGTTATTCCAGATGTGGTATCATCATTGAATACAGAGCCTCTAGCACCTGGCTATGCAGCTAGGCACCTAATAATGCAGCCATTCACCTGGCAGCAGAGATCAGGATTGAGCTCAAGATACGGAACCATTCCCCACTAGAACTTGCTACCTACCCAGGGACAGGCTGAATGTATTAAATGCCTTCTATCATGCAGGGGACAGAGATTTGTTCTCTCCGGAATAAAAGGATTCTTGATACAAATGTGCACCCACCCCACCCCCCAATAATGCTTCTGCTAGCACCACTGTCATCTGGCATGCCTTAACTATTTACATGATGTTTACACAGCTTTGTGTCTGATCAGCAAACTCATTTCACAGCAAAGAGAGCATATCCATAGACTAAATAGCTGATCTAACAAAAAGGCATACTGAAATGACTTGGAAGACAAAACTCTGAAAGAATGGCATTCTGTCTTACAGGATGCAGTGCTGAGACCCAACCACAGCCAAAATACATGGTCTAGTAATCAAGAGGTGGAAATAGGAGTAGATCCTCTAACTAATACGACTTTAAGAACCCACTCACATTTTTGCTTCCCAGTCTATACCTTGGGTTTTATCTATTGGTTAGTTCTCAAGGGGAAATGCTTCTTTAAGAGGAATACAGCAATAATTCTAATAAACTGGAAGATGAGACTGCCACCTGGACATCTGGGCTCATCATACCACTGAATAAATCAAGATATAAATGTATCTCCAATTGGCAAACTTCTTTTCCCACTTTACAAAACTAAACTCAAATATTACTTTCTATGTAAAGTCCTTCTTGCCTAATAACTCTCAGTCACCATTTGAAGATTCCTTTGTAGGGTTTTCATGGGGCTACATACATGCGTACACGCAGCACAGTGCATATACTTAAATATTTTGTTTCACTGAGCTTTCTGAGGGCAATGATTCTATAATCTTTTTAAAAATGATGAATGGTTCCCTTTTTTTTTTTTTTTTTTTTAAGAGAGAAGGAGGAAGCACTTTATTTTGTTTTATTTAGTTTTCACATTGGCTATTCCCCTTGGCCCTGGGTTTTGAGCCCTGAAACCTTGTGAGACCGCTTCCAGGTGTACTAGACTGCTAGGCCACTAGGGCACACCCCATTTTACTTTTTAATAGCTTTTTTTCAGGTACAATTTACTACTATAGAATTCACACACTAGAAACATATAGTTTGCTAACTTTTAGTAAATTTGTAGAGTTGTATAATCATTCCCACATTCAATTTTAGAACACTTCCATCACATCTCATATACTTTCTTTAAATGATAATTTTATTAATTTTTTTACAAAGCTATATTCATTTAAAGATACTGAAATTGCTTCTTGGTCTATGAATAGTACGTATCACACCCACCACCAGAGTTCTGGGGTCCTTCACCACCACCTTGGTCCTTCCCTCCTCCCCTTCCCCCTCAACCCCTGCCGCACCCCTGCCAGTCTTTGTCTTGTGTCCTGTGGATTTTGCTAAGGTTTATCTGTTTGTTTTATTTCATTATATTTCACATATGAGTGAAACCATACTTTCGTCATGACTGGTGGCTATGAATCCTCACAGCCACCCCCAGATTCAGGTAACCAGTGGTCTGCTTTTTATCTCTATAGATTTACCTCTTCTGGACATTTTATACAGAGGAACCATGTAAAAAAATATGTAGTCTTTGTGTCTGTCAGGTCCCTTTAAGTTAGCTAATGCATCTAAGCATCTCTCAAAGAACTAAAATGAGGGCTAACAAAATCTGTTTTAGTTTTCAACAGATTTACATATTTACTTTTTTTTTTTGAAAGGAAAGATGCAAGTAGGAATGAAAGCAAGTAGAGGCAGGCAGGCAGAATTAGAGAGGAGGAAGCAGTATTTAATTTATTTTATTATTTTATTTAGTCGTTCATTGGTTGTTCCCATCAGCCCCAGGACACAGAGCTGGGACCTTGCGACATATGCGGACTGCACCCAACTGTTACACACCACCAGGGCACGCCTATATATTAACTTTTAGAAAAAAATGATCTCAAAACTACAAGCTACCTCCAAAATATAAAAGCTAGTATATTATTATATAAGAGAAGAATAATTCTTGATAAAATTAGTATCTTAGGATATTTTTATTATTTATTTGCCTTGCAATGTTACCACCTTATAAGCCTCAGTGCTACTCAAAATACAAAGTAAGTTTAAAGAATATTGAACCATCATAAATGATTCAAGACAGTTATTCCATGCAATTTTTGTATTGTTTTTATCTGGAATTCTTATTACCTAAAATTATTCAACTCAAATACTAAAGATGGAAATCTCCCTGTGTGAAAAAACCATTTTATTTTGCTTTTGTCTCTACCAGTTCACTCCTTATTCTTTTAAAACTCCCGTCTCAGAAGACAATTTGTCATCCTTACTTCTAAATATGTCATGTACTTTAATTCCACTGTGCATCTCAATAGTTTTTCCCCTTGCCTTGGAACATGGCATCCAATGACCCTCATCCCCTCAAACCCCAGACTACCCTCAAACACATGGCTCCAAGAGTATTTGGCAAATATCAATGAGTTTTCAAGCTTTTCTCAACCCCTCTTTTCCCCTTTAAGTAAAGTCAATGGTTCTTCATGTCAGTTTCCATAGTATTTTACAAAACTCTAAAATATCAAGCATCAGATTGTACATAAACTTACAATATAAATAAAATTGGTAAACACATTAGATGTACTCTAATGCTTTCTCTTCTGTATTCTATTCATATATATTTTTAATGCCTGTGATGACTTCAAAGTATTTTGATTTCCTAACCCATTTATTGCAACACAAAAAAAATGATTAAAAGATCATTAACTTAGACGATAGTCGACTTTTTTTGTGAAGATTCTATCCTGAAACTATTTACCCCAGGACCATGGTCATTCATTTATCCAGTCAGACTTAGAAAAAACAAAAGACAGGAGGGAAGAAAGAGGAAAGAAGAGAAAGAAAATGAAGTTTGCTTTACATGACCTGTTTTTAACAGAAACCAATTATCAATCATTTTTTCTAAACACTGTAGAAAACAAAATTTATTGTCAACAGTATTTAAATAATTGCAAATTGTAACTGTAATTTTCATTAAATGCATTAACTTAAGCTGATTTGGTTCATCTCTCCCACCCATCCCCTATCCTTTATAGATCTTAAGCAAATGAATCTGTTGCAATAAGTTCAAAAGAATCATTATAGAAGAAGAAATGTTAGTGTAACAGGATTAAATATTATGGACCTATAATCACTCTAATATATATACATATATATAAAATTCACATTTTAATACACATAAGTGAAGAGACTAACCAGTCATTAAGTCAGTTTATCTGTGTGGGTACTAGATGCATATAATCATTTGTAAAATGAACATTTAGTATATCAGTGAAGTGGCACACAATATACAATGCTTCAAATTTAGTAAGAATAAAGAAAATCAAATGTTTATCAAGACACTGGATAAAAGGATTTTATCCTTTAATAACAGTAGGATAAGAAGAGTTTTAGGCAAGTATTATCTAAACGGTATTGCATTTATATGATGCCTGAAAATGTCATAGGCAAGAAATAAATCTATTTCTATTGCAAAAATTTTCCTACTTATATAAAGAACACCACTGCAATTTCATTCCTGCTATCAAAACTTGTAAAATCAATTATTTGTAAAATAAAAATTAGTCTATCTGCTTCCTACCCATCTTTCATCCCCTCCCTCATTTTTGATGAAAGGGAAAGTATGTAACACTGCTTTGAGATCCAAACATAAACAGAAGACAGAAATTAGGACAAGCCAGAAAAACCTGAAATCATTTAGAAACAAAGGAAAAAACACTTAGTTATTTAAAACATTTCAATCAATAAAAAGGGGCCTGCCTAATTTTGGAATATTAAAAGCAACAGATGCAGCCTTGATATTTCTTTTTAGTGTATGCTCACAAGCACACACAAACCAACAATGATGCTTAGAAGCTAAGTATTCTGAATAGAGAGAGAAAGCAAACTGGTTCAAATAAGAGAAAGATGTAACATGAAGTGATTTGTATTACTAAAAAAAAATGGTTTCTAACACTATAGCCTTCAGGATTGATACCATTTTCTAGTGCTAGAAAAAATGTGGGAGATTTTTACACCAGTGATTAGCAATGCTATCATCTCCCATGGTCTTCAAATACTAAAAGATTTTTATCTATAACTCTATACATGCTCGTATTTCATTAACCAAAAATATGTAATAAAAAACAAAGAGCAAGCATGCTCTTGTGAAGCAGCAGTCGAGTTAATCACCTCCGAAGGAGCAAGACACATACCCCTGGGTTCATGTCCCGGACTGGGGGGAGGCAAACAGGTTGTTTAGTGTAAACAACTAAATAAAAATAAACCTTCTCTCCTGCTGTCTGCCTGCCTACTCGTCTTCATTCCGGACTGCACCTTTCCTTCAAAAAAACCAAAACAACAACGAGGAGCAATAAAATGACTTACATCAGATTTTCTAAATATTAAAAACAGCTTCTGACTCTTCACATATGGAAGTCTAGGAGTTTGGTAATCAATTTGCTCACTTTATAAACAAGTATGTGGAGGCCAAGGAAGGGAAATGGTAAACTAAACTAAATATAAATAAATCCAAAATAGAATTGATATGAAAATACATATCCACATTTTAGCAGTATTCAGTCTTTTTGCTTGTTTGGCTTTTCTAGTATTTTGTCCTAAAAGTCTTAGTCCTAAAAGACAAGACTCTATTCTCATGTAAAAATGGACGATTTTTAACTGACTATTAAATAATTCATGAGATGTGAGAAGGAAGTTTATAAACTGAACACAACCCTATAGTTTTTCATGTGTCCTCACGTTTGAGGATTGCAGTCTACCAAACAATCTGTCTTGGAGAAGGTAGCTAAAAAAGGAGAAAATTGATACTGTCTAGGAGAAGTGCCAAATTCTATTTCTGTCAATCATGTCTTCATATTACTCCTTACTTCCTGACCTGGCAAAAAGTCTGTCTGGAGACTATTAATTTGTACCTATCCTGTGATGACATCAAGAGACATGCCCTAATAGTCCCTACCAATAAATATAGAAAAGGGAAATAATTAAATAACGGACCCCAAATTTTTAATTGTAGAAAGTCTAACATTATTTTAGAAAAGCGTACCCCATTCTATCATTTTTCTAACTGAGCAGTGTTAATGAATATGGATTCATGAAAGAATTTAGAGTATCATAAATCAGCTTTTAAAAAATCAAATCAAATAATTAAATATAGAAGAGAAAACAAGTAGTAAGAATAACTGTTTCATTAAAAATTTAATTAAGCATACTATATGTACATACATAGAAAGAAACAGATGCATAATTCATAAGAACATGTATCTGTCTACTGAAATGGGTCATTATTTATATGCATTTTTTTTACTGTCAATCAAAATATAAAATTTATTGTTAAGAGTAGATTATTTCTTCTTCTTTATAAACCAAGAAGCATCATCTATTTTCTTGTGATCTAAATTAATCCATTAGATTTAGGTTCAGATATCTTTCCTCCAAAAAATCAGAGTAAAAGTAAAATGCAAATAAACTTGACCTTACATATTTTTCATTTACAGCCCTGGATCACATCCAGTACCCTTCCTCCATCTAAACACTCTTTCCACTGCCAATGCATTTGGTGTTTAGTCTCTTCTTTCTTCTACATGGCCGTTCTCTCCATTGCTAGTTACACTGCTGGTTCCTCTTTATCCTCCTAATTGTGGAAATTATCTTTGCCCCTGAGCATTGCAATTTCTACTGTATACTTTTCCTTGCTAAAAATCTCTATCAACCTAGCTTCAAATATATTTCTCTTTTGTCTCTGCCTCCTAGGTGCTGATCACATAATGAAAAGGGCATGTGCAGATGCTGTGACATGCTAAAGGACATGGCTCCATGCCTTTGCCAAAACTGCTCCCTCTGCCTAAGAAGTCGTCCAGTCATAAAGAAAAAATGAGGAGGACAAAGAGTTAAGATATTTGCTTTCTCTTTTGTTTAGTTATTTTTGTTTGAAGGTAGTGACTTGGTAAGAAGACTAAACAACAAAAAGGGAAGATGCATTTATTCAACGAACGTAAATAGTTACTGGAGCAAGATCTCAAGGAGTTGAAAAACAGTCAGTGGTTGTAGAGCTTTGCCATGGACTGAAGACGGGTATCTTTGAGGGCAGTTATGCGTGCACAATTAATTTGATGGTTCAAATTTGTTCCTCTATATAATATTTTTCTCCAGCTGTCTTAAGCAGCCAAAGGGAAGGCATGAAGAAGGTAAAAGGCAGGACTGATTCACAGCTGGAATTTCACCAGGCAGAAGCAATATGAGACAAGGGTAAAGGGATTATAAGAAGAAGGGGCAATGTTGCTAAAATAATTGATGGGAATGTAAATAATTCTGGGAAGGGCCTGATGAACTGGAACTGAATGAGGGAGCAGAGGAACTTGAACTCTCTAATATGGAAAAAGAGATGTTGAAGGAATTGGCGAGCAAACATTAAAAACAAAATTTAAAAGGGTCAGACATAATAAATAAAAGTTCCAATATTATCTTTTAAACTCCAGTGGGACCCTGCAGATGTTTCCCTGGAGACTATGTTCAAGAGAGATATATATAGGAGTCCCATGCAATGGGAATGCATAAAATGGATATAATTAATTAAACTGGAACTATGCAATTCTGTTGAGAAATAATAAAATCAGGTTTCTGACTCTTTAAAGCTTTGGACTGGTCATAGTGAAGTTCTGTCAATGAACTGCTGTATAATTAAGTCTTGAAATCCTTGCAACTGCAAAAAAGTCTAGGCAGTGACTATGTAAGATTTAAACGTGGAGGAACTGGATGCATTCTCAGGTTAGTTCAACAAAATAGCCCTAAGTTCGGTACAGCAAGTAAAACAAGCCACAAATTAAAAATGTTCAGAAGTTCAAAGACATGGAAGACTTTAATTTTCCTCAGTAGCAAAACATATCTTAAAGTTGTAGCCCCAAAATAACTCACCTGAATAAAATGTGTTGATTTTGGCAAGTTCCTTTTCACAGGTTTGGAAAAATTTTTCTTCAAACTTGGCAAAATACCTCTTTACTGTGTCTTCATCTGTAACTGAAAGTAAGGAAAACAATATTTAAATTTAAAGTCCAAAAGCCAATTAGGAAATCAAAATTTAGAGTCACTAATTTCTTAGTCCTAAAAGACAAATGTATGTTTCTGAAAAAAAAACAAACAAACAAACAACAAACTGTGAACCATATTAAGAAAAGATTAATATAAAAGTCTCTTCTAGGAATACAATCCTTTTTTAATTTAATGAGATTTAGTTTGCACTGTAAATAATTTACAGTGCTGGAGAAAAGTATTCTAAGACTTCAGAAGAGAAAGACTACTGTGAACAGAAGTGATCAAGGAACATTCAAGGTGTTGGGAGTTAAAGTCAGTAGAATTCAGTAAGAGAGTAAATTAAATATTTCCAGAAAGAAAAAAAATGCAACATCAAATGAAGATAAATAGGTAATACATTTTTGGAAAAAAACTGAGTTGATAATTTTAACTAAATCAAATTTCCATCTACCCATTTTTACTTTAGCTGCACCTAACAAAGAGAAAAGTATACAGATTGAAGGTTAAAGATTAGCAGTTCAAACCTTCAGTTGCTGGGTAGGAACATAAATAAGTCAGGTAAGAGGGTAACTGTGCAAGTGTGATAAATGGCTACTGTCACCTTTTAGATGAGGAGTGTTACGCATTCTGGCAAAATGGAGAACACACATGTTCATCAGGTTAGCTGCTACCAGGTGTGGGCATAGGGCCTAGGTTGTCAGATCTTCCAGTTTTTAAGAAGTCATATAAGTCAATCAACATGTTTCTGTAGGATGGATCCAATTTGTGAGTTTTGTCATACATTGTTGATTTACTGTATGTTAGCGTCAAGAACCTCTAAGCCTAAACGAGTAAGTTTCTTACCCAAATGAGATCTGAGTAGATTCCAGATACTTAATCATAATATTTCTGGATCTTTGAGGCACTCTAAACTTGCAATGTCTAAAAAAAGTACAATGCATTTTATGTCCCCCCAGAAACCCTAAAATAGTTCACCTCTAGGAATAAGAAAAACGGTATTTCTCTGAGTAATAAGCAATACATACTAATTCATGATACCAGAGATATTTTAAAGAAAAAGGAAAGCTTAAAATGAACTTCTAACAGAGCAGGTTGAATATATATTCATTTAACATAAATATGAAAATGTTAGTATAATATTATATTATATTAACTCTTATTTATATACTTCTACTTCTCTATTTCTTATGCTTTAGATCTGAAAAGATAATGCGGGATTCTAAAGATTTAGCAGCAAAGAAGGTATAGTCATTGTTACCTCCTCATGTAAACTCAGCAATTTAGGTACAATTAAAGTCTATGGCTGTCCAAGGCCACTGAGAATTATATTTTCCAAGCACAAAGAAGGTCAAAACTCTTTTTTAAGTTGACCTTGAGTTAAAGATGCTCCATGGTAACAAGTGCAGCTGCTGTAATGGCAGCTAGCTATAGCTGATTTAAAATAAGAGTAATATCTTATTCTACTTAACTACCTACTTTTTTCATTTTTAAATTTTATTCTTTATTGCATTATTAGGAAAGAAAACCTGAAAGAAAAAATGGATTTTATTTTATTTACTTGTTTCCTTATTTACAGACAACCTTAATTAACAGAAAGCTGTTCAGCAAGTAATTTTAAAGCAGCTTCTTTTTTAAGAAGGAATTTTAACACAAATGAATGCCAATCATTATACACAGAGGTTACATCCTTAGAAACATCAATTATTTAAAATATTACCAACAACCCAGAAACAACAACAAAAATCTAAGCCTGAGATACTAAAACATATGTAGCAAATTTTATGTATCAAAGCCTGAATTCTAGTTCACATGTAACTTAATTGTCACTACTCAGAAGAGGGTAGAATAAGGTTACAGCAAGACTAAGAAGTAACAGCAAAGAGAGAAAAGGGGAAAAACAATAGACATAGATAAAAACAGCAAGAATCAGGTATGCAAAATAGATTAAATGAAGGAAGATGTCCTTGTCCTGTCAGATTTTAAAAGACATGGTAAGCTACTGTAATTAGAGGGACACTACTGGCAAAGGAGTTGGAAAAACTCAACAAAAAGAAAGGAATAGAGTCCAGAATGTATTTGCACTGACATTTACATTAAAACAAAGGAGGCTTCATATCAGTGAGAAAATAAAGGATTATAAACCAAAGAGGGCTTGGTCAATAGGCTACCATTTAAATAAACAACAAATGGAGTTAAAGAAACAATATTAGAAAAAGTTTAAATGTGTTTCTCCATGGGGAATATTTTCATAAACATAACTCATGCCATAAATACTTTCTCCATTCTCATAAAATGAAAAATCTCCATTCTCCAAGATACCTTAAAAGCAAGGTTAAAAGATAAGCAGCAGAGGGAAAACATAACTGCAAAGGTTAAAGGATTCATATACAAAAGACATTTTTAAAAATTCTCGAAAATCAACATTAAAAACATATTCCATAGGAAAAATGGGCAAATTAAAGCAATTTATAGGAAAATACAAATGACTAAAAAACTGAAAAAGGTTCACCATCCCAGATAGTAAAAAAAAACTTTTAAAATAGTGAAATACAATTTTCAACTTTCAGAGTGGAAGCAATTTAGAATACTGATAGGATTTTGGCAGTGGTAAAGGCAAATGAACATGCTTGATCCCAGCTGATAGAAAAGTAAATATGCAAAGCCTTTTAGGAAGACAAGCAGTAACTATCAAAATTGTCATTGTGTTCAATCCCAGTGTAGGAACTACAATCTAAAGGAATCTCTCACAAATGGATGTATCTGCAAAGACACTAATACACTATTATTTTCAACCCTGATTAAAAAACCAAAATGATGTTCACAAAAGTTAAATAAATTAAAAGAACACAAAACTATACAACCATTTAAAATGATATACATATATTCTGATATATATGAAAATGCCAAGACACACTGCTGAAAGAAAAATTTCTAGAATATACAGCATGAGATAATTTATGAAAAAAAGTGTGAATTTCTACTGATATGTACAACCACAGAAAGGGTATTGGAAGGGTATGTGTACACCAAAGCATTAATTGTGGCTATTTTCTTTGCAAGAAGAGTAGGTATGAGAATGATTCTCACATTTTGCTATTTATACTTACTGCTAAATCTATTACTATTAAATCTATTACAATGAAATGTTATTTGTGAGGGGTAAATTATATTGTATAAATAAAGGATATTTATTTATTGGAATAAAAAGGAAATATATCACATCCAAATTATACATAGTAAAAACTAAGTAACATGCATGGCTAGTTGAAAAGAGAATCTACATCAGAATTTAAAGGTACGTATAGAATGATTAAGCCTTTCAGTTTGTTATAAGAAGTTGACTGAATGCTGATTTACAGAACATCAATTTCTATTATAAGACACTTCTGATCATCTAACTGCTGAAATGTTAGAAGCCAGTAACTCTTAAACTGGGGAAAGAAATCAACTAACTCAATGTTTTTGTTTTATTGTAAAGAATATGTAAATGTAGATAATTCATATAATATGTAGTCCCCCTCTCTAGTAACAATGTAGTTTGAGTTACAGAGACTCAATGTACTTTCACATTAAAAGACAATTATCAAAGTGACTATTACATATATATGCGATTGTGGCACCTCCTCAATTTATATGTTGAAAACCTAATCCCCAAGGTGACTGTATTTGAAGACAGAGTCTTTGAGGAGCTAATTAAGATTAAATGAGGTCATAAAGGCAGGGTCTTATGCAATAGGGTTGGTATCTCTATGAGGAAAATATATCGTATCTCTCTCTTGAGCATGTGCAGACAGGAGAAAAGTCATGTTAAAAACCATGAGAAATCTCTCTGCAAGACAGGAAAAGGGGCCTAACCAGGAAAACTAGCACCTTGACCCTGAATCTCAAGTCTCCAGAACTGTGAGAACCAAAATTTCTGTTAAGTTATCCAGTGTTTTTTCTTCTTTTTTCTGTATGTATGTATCATACTCTTTCTTTTCTGTATGGCAGCTTCAACAGACTAACACAATTAAGCCCTGAATTCAATAACTGGTCAAAAAGATAAAGTCTAGTTAAAGAAAGAGTATAAGTTATGTGCACATCTTAGCAAGATATATCAACAATGAGATTGGTATAAATGGGGTGGGGATGGGAGGAGATACAAAGAGGTGAAAAAGATCCAGAATTGAAGAATGACTCAGAGAACACTGCTGAAGAGCACCTTTTGCTCTGAATTAAATAAATAATAATTTAGTCAGGAGAAAGATTCTTTACTATTTCTATCATGGTCTTATCTTTACATTTATTTGTGGGTAATGATTCCTTTTATATCCATCTCCTAAATTACTAAATTAATAATAAATGACTAAGTAATAAGGTAAAACATTCCTACAGCTTAGCAACCACCATAAAAGGCTTTTTGTAGCAATTTTCAGGGAGATTTCTATTTTTTAACCATAAATGTCATCTTACTTCCACATGCAATCTCCCCAAAAACAATTCTTTAACACCATTATTAACTCTTTCAAATGTCTTATATATGCCACTCAAAGTTTCATCATTACTTTTAATTTCCTTAATTTCCAGATGTCTGAGATATTGAGGGTAGGGATTATATCATTTTTATCTTTACATATCCTATGTCCAACATGTTTGGTACACAGCATGTGCTATATGCTTTTTTAAATTATAAATGTTGAAGAAATATTAACAAGTTTTGTGAAAATTGTGATACTTAAAAATAAAAAAAAAACAAACAGATATTCATGCACGAAAGATTTAGGATGCACCCCTAATGTGAAATTATACACAAAATTGTCTACATCAAAAACTGAAACTCTTAAAAAATTGGCATTATCCTCATGACCTTAGATAAGGCAATGGTTTCTTAAATATAACAAAAGGTCAAGTGGAAGAAAAAAAACTGATAAATTGGACTTCATTATAGATGCCATATTACATGTAGAACACCCACCAAAAAAACTGTTAAAACTAATAAATAAGCTTAATAAAGTTGCAGGAAATAAAATTAATATACAAAATATGTTGTATTTCTATACACTAATAATTAAATATCAGAACAAGAAATTAGGAAAACAATTCCATTCATAATACACCAAAAAGAATAAAATAGGTAGGAATAAATTTAACCAAAAGTGTGATAGATTTCTACATTGAAAACTGTAAGACACTGATTAAAGAAAGATACAACAAGTGTAAGGATAATTTATGCTCATGGAATGAAGAATTAATATTGTTAAGGATGTCCACATAACCCACAGTAATTTACAAATTCAATCCCCATATAAAAATTTTAAAGACATTTCACAAAAAAGGAACATACAATCCTAGAATTTGTGTGAAACTACCATAAAACTTGAACAGCCAAGCAAATTTGAGAAATAAGAACAAAACTGTACATATCACACTTTCTGACTACAAACTTTATTACGAAACTACAATAATCAAAACAGCATGGTATTCGCATAAAAAACAGAGCTATATCAATGGAATATACTAGCGAACCCAGAAATAAACCTTCACACATATGGTCAATAAAGAAACAAGAATATACAGTGGGGAAAGTGCAGTCTCTTCAATAAATGGTGTTGGAAAGTCACATATCTTTCACATATACAAAATCACTTTCTTACACTGTACACAAAGTAGTTAACACTATATAAAATTAATTTAAAATGGATTAAACATTTGAATGTAAGACTGGAAACCATAAAACTCTTAGAAGAAAATAAGTGGCAAGTTCCTTCACATCAGTCTGATGATTTTTTCAAATTTGCTATAAAAGCAAAACTGAACAAGCAGCACAATATCAAGCTACAAGCTTCTGAACAACAGAAACCATCAACCAAATGAAAAGGCAATCTATGGAATAGAAAATATCTGCAATCATATCTGATAAAGAGTAATAATCAAAGTACATAAAACTCAATAGCAAAAAAAGAAAAACACAAACCAAACGATCTAATTTAAAATGGGTAGGGTAACTGAACATTTTTCCAAAGAAGACAAATACACAAAAAGGTACTCAACATCACTATCATTAGAGAGATGGAAATCAAAACAATGAGATATCACTCCATACTTGTTAAGTGACTATTATTCAAAAGATAAGAAACAACATGGGCTGGCAAGGATGTGGAAAAAAGTGGACCTTTGTATACTCTTAATAGGAATGCAAATTTGTGTAGCCATTATGAAAAACGGTATAAAGATTCCTCAAAAAATTAAAAATTTATTATCATATAATGCAGCAATTCTACCTGTGGGTTATTTATCCAAAGAAAACAAAACACTAACTCAAAAAGATAAATAAATAAACAAATAAATAAACCTAAGTATTCATTCAAGGGGTCCTATTCAGTCACAAAACAGAATGAAATATGGTCATTTTTGACACTATAAATAGACCTTGAGGACATTATGCTAAGTGAAATAACTCAAGAGAAAAACAAGCACCATAAGATTTCATTTATATGTGAAATTAAAAAAAATAACAGGAAAGAAAGAAAGAAGAAAAACTGAGTTCACACATAGAGCAGACAAGTAGTTGCCAGTGGCCAGGGGTGGAGGACAGGCAAAGTTAAGTCAAAAGGTATTAACTTCCAGTTATAAAGAGGCCTTAAAGATGTACTGTATAGCATGAGAATACTATATTGCAATTTGAAAGATTCTAAGAGAGTAACTTTCAAAAGTTCTCAAAAAAAATGAAACAAAAATAAAACCCCTAATGGTGACAGAAGTTAATTAGATTTACTGTGTTGATCATTTTATAAAATATATAGTGAATTACTGTTTTATATCTGAAAGTAGTATGATGCTATATGTCAATTATACCTCAATTAGAAGAAAAGACACCATCAAAATTTCAAACTTTTGTATTTAAAAGGGCACAATAAAGACAACTACAAAATGTGAGAAATTACTTGCAATAGCTAATATATGATCTAACAATTCTACAAACTACAGATGAGTCACCACAGTATCCAGAATATATAAAGTAACTCTTAGAACTCAACAATAAAAAGACAAGTGGATGAGTCTCAAAAAATAAATAAATAAAAGATACACAAAAGACCAATCAGCAAGTGAAAACATTTCAACAGTATCAATCATTAGGAAAATGCAAATCAAAATCACAAGGTCACTTCATACCCAGTAGGATGGCTATAGTAAAAAAGACAGACAATAACAAGTGTTGGCAAAGATAAGAAGAAACTTGAATCCTTGTATACTGTGGGTGGGAATAAGAAATGGTGCAGGCATTTGGAAACAGCTTGGAAGTTCCTCAAAAAATTAAATTGAGTTATCTATCTGATCTAATATTTCTACTTCTAATAATTCTTTTTCTAGGTTTATACCCAAGAGAAGTGAAAACATAAGCTCACACAAAAACTTACACCAAAATGTTCATAGCAACATTATTCACAACAGCCCAAAAGTAGATACAATCCAAGTGTTCTATTAACCAAAGAACTGTTAAAGAATACCTGGCATATCCATATATAATAGAATATTGTTTGTCATAAGAAGTAATGAAATACTACTATATGCTACATCACGGGGGAATCTTACAAACATTATGCAAAGAGAAAAAAAGACCAGACAATAAAGGCCACCTCTTGTATAATTCCAACTAGATGAAATGTCCACAGGCAAATCTATAGAGATGGAAAGTAGATGAGTGGTTGGCAGGGGATAGGGGAGAAGGAAATGGGAAGTGATGAAAATGTTTTGGAACTACCATAGTGGTGATATTTGTACAACCTTGTGGATACCAGAAACCACTGAACTGAACACTTTAAAGCGGCAAATTTTATAGTAACTGAATAATGCATCTCAGTAAAAATACTTATTGTTGACCCCAAGTTTAACACTAACAGAAACACTGATAAAGCATATGGTTTCCTTACTCAACAAATTATTATTGTGCCTATTAAATGCTAGGTTCTGTGCTAACCGCTGGAAATATAATGATGAATGGAGATATGGCTTCCACCTTCAAAGAGTTTGCATTTCAATGACTGAGGCAGAAAGGAACTCCTGTAAATAATTACAAAGTGAAAAGTGTTGTGAAAGCAGCAAACAGGTTACAGAGTTAGAAGGTAGGTAAGTGGGATGAATGACAATCCTTTTTGGCAGCTAAGAGGTTCTCAACAGAAAGAACAACATATTAGGAAAGAAACAGGTGACTGGGTTCTTGAAAGCAGGTCACAAGATGATAGCAAAGACTACAGTAATCCTTCACCTGTCGCGGGGGTATTCCCAAGACCCCTGTGATAGGTGATAATGCGTGAAACAGCGGAGTTATAACTTATTTTATTATTTATATATATTTTAAGGCTTTATAAACCCTTCCTACTCTCCTATAAACCCTTCCCACACTCTTATTAACCTTTCCCACACTCCCATAAACAACTTTCTACATTCTTAAACCCACGTAATTTTAACATATAAAATTCTTATGTGGGTACTCACTAGTGAAGCATACCTGTACTGCAAAATCCCGTGATATAGCAAAAATTCCACGATACAGAATTAGATATATTTTTTTTAAAAACCCACGATACAGTGAAGCCATGATAAGTGAACCGCGATATAGCGAGGGATGACTGTAATAGGTGAAGTAAGGCTAGGCCTTTACATGTCGGAAGTCATGTAGAGTTGTTTAGGTTGTGTTCTAAGTGCAATGGGAAGCATTAAAGAGCTTTAAGGAAGAGTCACAGGGGAGGAGAGTAGAATTAATTTACATTTTATTAAATGATCATTTAAAATAGTATTTCCCAGAACACTAAGTGAGTGAATGAAGAGGAAGAATTTTGAAGAATTAAAATAATTCTGGAAAATGAGTATAAGCAGAGATAAAAAGGATTTCCTTAAGTTAGTAGTTTTCAACAGGGAATGATCTTGTCTTTCAGGAAACATGTAGCAGTCTCTGGAGATTTTTTTGACTGTCATAACTAGGAGGACCTTACTAAAAAGCATGATGGACAGAGAGGCCAGGGGTTCTCCAAAATATTCTACAATGCATAGGATATCCTCCTCTCCCACAACAACAAAGAATGATAAAATCCAAAACGTTAGTAGTGTCGAGGTAAGTATCTCCTTTAAGGCTAAAGACGTTATAAAACATTGCTATTATTCAATGAGAAGACTAATCTATGTGTTTCTCAAAGTTATTTATAAGAATACAAACCTTCCTGGGTACAGAGGGAGACTAATAGGAGGAAGATGGAAGATGGGATAGAGAATATCTATTTTCCAGGAACATTATTCTGTGGACACTAGTCTAAGAGGCACCAACTTAAGTTTCACCACCGTCTCTTGACATATTTATTATATTCCATATGCAAGTTTCTATGACTTCTTAGCTTCTCAAAAACTACTCATAAATGAGAGTTGATGAATAAAAATGAACATGTGACTAGGTTCTATCAAATATAGGAAGAATATTTAGCACTACTGATTTCCTGCTTTTAAGAAAAAAAGGTGTCTTTTTAAAAGTGTGATTTACAAATTAGGAATAAATAACTTGAAATTCTATTTTTCCCCAAATGCTACATCAACAGATGGGTGAATAATATAAAGCATATGGCAAAGGATATTTCAAACACAAGAATGTTACTGTAAAATCATTGGTGTAGTAGACACAGAACTAAATTGGGGAGTCATTCATTGAATAACTACTAAATCTCTCCTATGCACCAAGCAATGAGGCAGGTGTTAGGGGCACAATAAGCAGAATACATATGAACTCTGTCCTCAGAGACTACACTACCCAAGGAAAGCACTTTGATTAAATCATCACACAAATGTACAAACTGAAATATGGGTTTTGAAGAAAAAGTGAAAATGAGAAGAAAAATGAGAAATAGGACCTATCTAGTCTGCAAGGACTTGGTGAGTGGGTAGGGAGGAGAGACATGGGGGTCTCTGCAGAAGTGTCACCTGAGATGAAATCTGAGGGATAAAAAGGCATTCACATGAGCAGCACAAGCATACCCAGAGCAGGAATGCCATATACAAGTAACATTACAGAAAGAAAGGGTCTTGGGACATTGGAGAAACTGGAATGACCCATGTGACTGGAGTCTAGGGAGCAAGGGGACACTGGAGGCAGTTAAGGCTAGGTAGGCATGCAAGGACCTGATCACTTAGGATCTTGCAAGATAAAGGACTAGTGTTTTTTCCTATGACCAATGAGACAACTTTGAAGGATTTTAAGAGAGGAATAATGTGATCAGAAATGCTTTGTAAATGAAGGGATAAGGAAAGATCAATGAGATGCATACAGTGTATGTCAAGTGAGAGATCATGGTAGCCTGAACTAGGGTGAGGGTGCTGCAGATAGAGAGGTGGAGAAATTCAAGAGCTATTCTAGAGATTAAAAAAAGAGGTTTCAGTGACAGGTTGGATATGGCCTTGTCAACAACTTAGTTGAATAAATGATTCCTGGACAAATGAATGTATTTCAATAGGTAATATAAGGCCTATTAGCCCTTCCCTCGCTTGAAATTTTATATTCCATAATTAAAGTTTCTAATTTCTACCAAATGACTCTGAATCTAATGAGACCTGAGTGATCTTAAAGAAGATGTTCTTATTTATTTTGAGGTTTTGTCAAATGAGGTTTAACTACATGTGCTTTTAAAAGTCCTAGCAGAACAACAAATATTCTTTTAATTTCATATTGACATGTAATTGATGAAATTAATCTCATCAATACTAGTTCTGAGACAATTGAAATTATCACCCTAATGAATATTTGCCTAAGTGTGTTTGGCAAAAAAACAAAAACAAAAAACCAAAAACCCCACCAATAAATAAAATAGCAATAAATAATTCCAACAAGGCACATCCTGGTGGAGTAGTGGTTTGGTCCATTATCTGGCCAAGAGCACAGGCTACATGTATCCTAAGGATCCAGGTTTGCATCCTGGGTTCAGGGGGTACAGGCAAGATGAACTACTATATAAAATAAATAAAGTGCTTCTTCCTCCTCTCTCTTCCTGACTACCTATTGGCTTTCATTCTTGACTGCACCCTCCCTTCAAAAAACAAATTTCAACAAGAGCACAATTAAATAATAAAGTAATGAGTGTTTTAAATATTTTTTGCTCTTAAAACTCTAAAATAATTTTGAAAAACTATCTTGCATATTTTTAGATGACAAAAATTTTTGAACATGTTTAAATAGGTATAAATAATGTAACTTCTGCTACACTGCAATTATTTTCATTTAAAGTAAAATGACGTTGCTTCAAATGTAGCTAATGGTATTTAAAGTCATAGCAATATTATAGCACCATGCATTATAAAATACATAAATAAGCTCTTCTTAACAGCTGGAAATTTTATATCATTTCATTTTCTTCTTGAGCTTACATTTCAATTATACTTATAGGATTTATCATAATATATTTGTAGGCTTGCAAGTCATTTATTGATCATTCTATCATACTTACCATTAAATATGTATATAAATTAAAATTTAAATACAAAAAACTTTCTAACCATAAAATTCTAAGTACTAAAGTTTCTTCTAGATTTTAGGTTATCATTACAATTCTGAGATCACACACTACACTGATACAACATAAATATATAATAAACTTTAAAAATCATTAAATGTAAAAAGTAAACCTTCTTTAAAAAATTTGAACATGAAATCTCATTTCAACAGATAGTTTTTTCCCAACTAGCTCATATATCCATTTATAAATGTTATATTACATAAATATTACATTATTGATGGAATGATAAATATATTATTGCTAGTGATAAATATTACATTATATATGACATATTACATTAAATTTATTATTTGCTAGAACAGTATGAATACTGTAGAATGAGAACAATTAGGAACTGCTGTTATCTCTATTTTTTATCTTGTGAATGTAAGTGCTGAGAACCTATTTACATAAATAAGTAGATCAGGATAACAGCTGACTGTAGTAATGTCAAATCTTTGAATTCCTTTTAAGTATTTTCCAAAAATTACATAGTGACCTATTATTAAAAATTAGTTTTCACATAAAATATAAATTGATAAGTCTTCCTTCAACTTTACTGAAAAGAAACAACTGTAAACAATTTGATTTCAAAATAAATTCTTACTGTTAATCACTTGTTTTCTCAAAATCTACATCAAGTATTTGAGTAGTTTAGAGTATTCTTTTGTTCAAGAGCCAAAGAGGCAATGCACCATAACAAAATTCAGATTTAGTAGAAACAAGGCTTTGTTTTATAAAACCAGGGAAAGTCCATTTGAAAGGGGACTTCTATGACTGCTGGTAATAACTTGGGTAAATCATTTTCGGGAAACAGCACATATGGAAGAACTAGAAATGGATGTCCCTCAAAACAGTAAACAAACACCTTTTTCCAGTACTGTGCTTCATTCAATCCAACATGAAAATAACACTAATATGTATACAGATGTTATCTTCAAAATAAGTATCTATCCTTTCCAGGATTTTTATTTGCTAATTCTGATAACTAAATAAATTACTTCATATTACTGTAAAGTGTATGCCATTAACTAAAACCACTTTGTTCATAAAAATCTATTAGGAGCTCCCTTGATCTGAATTATTATTAATCATAGCTCTTTTCCATTTGGGTAGAGCAACAGGTCATATATATTAAGAGCAGAATTACCATAAACCAAGCAAATATATACAATATGTATACAATATCTGAAGACTACCCAATATGAATAATATTAATTTAACTGAGTTTTCAGTCTTTTTCCGCCCCCAAAGGGAAGTATAAAATTGAAACATAAGAACTGTAACCACACTGGTTACTTATTTCAGGAATGAAGCTTTCAATGAACTACACTTACTTATCTCATTTCTTCTGAAGTGGCAGACATGTAGCTAAAGATAGAATGCATTTATGATGAACACACTATCAATATTCCAGCCAGATATAAAAAACTAGGAAAGATAGTTTCGAATAAAAAAAAGTACTTAAAGTTATGTTTTACTCTTTATTAATTTTTAAGATCCTCAATATTCATAAATTTTATTCTGATTTAAAAATAATATACTAATTTAAAAAAAATCTAAATTTAATCTCCCTTAAAGTCAGAGTCTTATGTGCGTCTCTCTTCCTGTATATTCCAGAACTATTTAGTAGTCTTCAAATTAGGCCACAAAAAGCAGCCAGCTATTTGCCTGATCTTACTAATAACTGACAGAAAATTTAAAAAGAATGCATCCCATAATCAAACTCTGAAAGATGAAATACCAAAGGAAAAGTATAAGAAGCAATATTAAACAAATGAACAACAGGATACTAGAATACAATTTTTTTTAAAAAAGCTTAGTGATTTTATATATTTAAATAAAATAATTGGGTGTGCCCTAGTGGAATAGCAGTTAGGTCAGCTACCTCCAAAGGAGCAGAGTCCATGTACATCCCAAGGACTTGGGCTCGCATCCTGGGTCTGATGTGAACTACTAAATAAAAAGAAAATAAAACAGTGCTTCCTCCTCTCTCTTCCTATCTGCCTGTTCACCTTCATTCCTGCCTGTGCCTTTCATTTAAAAGACAAAAAGGTTTGGGCAGATGATAAAACTTTTCATTTCCTTGAGGAATAAAATTATTAATGCCAAAAAAAATGAATTTAACTACGTTATGGGTTCCAGTCCAATATGGCAACAGAGGATCCTAAATTAACTCTTTCCACAGTACACTGAATCTACAGCCATTCAAGAAGCAATTTCCTCTGAAAGAAGCCCAAAAACTAGCTGAGTGACTCTTAAATATCAGAGAAATAAGAAAATGTCCACCTAACCCACAGAGAAATGGATAGGAAAGGCTGAGACATTCTTTACCATATAAAAAGTAAAAAAGACTTATCTAGCAAAAAGTCATATAATTGGGAAGAACTCCCAACTCCCAGTTACTCAGAGGAAACAAGGAATGTAATCCTATCCCTAACGAAGAAATAGACAGCAATACATTTACAGAATATTCCATTCAACAGCAGCAGAATGCACATTCTTCTCAAGGACACATGGAATATTCTCCAGGACACCCCATGTTAGGTCACCAAAAAAGTGTTATGAATGTAAGAAGGTTAAAATAATATCAAGCATCTTTTCCAACCACAACAGTATGAAACTAGAAATTCTATGTCTCAACCTCTATACTATCCTGAACTCTTTTTAGTTCCCTGAACCAGTCATACTTTTCTATCTGAACTTTTAACACAAGCTGTTCTTTTTTGCCTCCACATTTTCTTCCTAAGCACTACAAAACCATCCCTTCCCAAGTTGCAAACTCATATTCCCATTATTTACTTTGTTCCCTCACACTTAACCTCTTAGACAAACTTTCTTGGAGACATTACTGACCAGAATAACCCTGATCCTTCTTAACACATTATAAATTTTTAACTATAATCTGTATCTCTTACAAGGAGTATCAAAGTAAATTTAAGACAGAGAATAAGAGAAAGTGTATTAGGAAACTACACCTGAGGGAGCCAGAAAAGGGAAAAAACTACAATGACTCTTGTGTGTTCATCACTGGAATGGAATCAGGAGTAGCAACATGAACTCATGGTTCTTTTTATATACATTTACATATATGCATACATACATAGAACTACAGATATATGTATGTGTAAGGGTAGACACACATATACACAATTTCCTAGCTCTATTAGCTGTCAGAGTGTAGAAGCAATGATCATCTAAAATCAAGGAGCATACACTGAGTACTCTTCTCTCTCTCTCTCCCTCTCTCTCTCTCCTCTCTCCTCTCCC